>FR990080.1:17615000-18215000 GCA_905404285.2 Erannis defoliaria | reverse complement strand
TTTTTGCAATGATTGTTTGTCTCAACAAGGTCGATTCGAAACCTGTGTTTTATTTTTGGTCGAGTTTTATCGTAATGTCTTGTTTTTATGTGTTAATATGTCCGATTCTGATAATCTTTACGCTAGTGAAAAATATTTTTTTTGAAACATTTAAAAACGGATTAAGTGGATATCACGCACGTAATAAATTCAAATTCAAATTCAAATTCAAATAATTTATTTTCAGACTTAGTCCATAATAAGATTCACACTAAAACATTATATAAAATACATCAATAAATTCAAGAAAATAAAATACAATAATATCGGTACAAATGTCAGACAAAATAAAATGTCAGAATAAAAATAAAATGTCAGTGAGTCAAAATAATAATAATCATTAGCAGAGCATGTCCGGAATAAATTTCTCTAAATTCAATGAATTAAATTCATTTAATTCTAAATAATACTTATCTCTAAATCAAAATAGTTTATAAATTATACATTAAATAAAATTGTTATTATTGAGACTCACTTTACTACCTACCAAAGTCTTCTTCTTGAAAGGGTCATAGTACATATGCAGTTGCGCGGCATGCGTGATGATAGGGCAGTCGAGTCGGGCAGCCACAACACGCAGGAAGCTGTTAGTGCTGCCCCGGACGCGGCAGAGCATCGAGGCGGCCCGTTTGCGGAGTATGGCGTGAAAGCCATCCACCTGGCCGTCCGCAAACATCCCCGACGCACTACAGCGCCATGGCAGCCCCAACAGCACCCTGAACGCGTTGTTGTACTGCACTCGCAGGACGTTCATTGCCTTCAGCGTATAGTTGGCCCACAGACTGCAGGTATAGAAGGACTGGCAGAACGCTTTAAATAATGTGACCTTCACCGGAATAGTGCAGCGAGCAAATCTGCGAGCCAACATATTGCTTCTGACAGCCAACGCCCTACGTTCCCTCTCGATATCCTCATTATCCGTGAGGCCCTCCGTGACCCAGTGGCCCAGGTACTTGAAACGCGATACTCTTGCCAATCGAGTTCCGTCTAGAACTAAAGGTGGTACATTAGCAGTTTTGAAACCACGCGATTGGAAAACGAGGAGTTCGCTCTTCTTCCCATTGTACCTAAGGCCATGAGTCCCGGCGTAAACTTCACAAATCCTGAGGAGCTTCCTGAGCGCACTTATCGAGGGGCCGAGCAGCACCATATCGTCAATATAAATAAAACAATAAGTATAATAATAATGTATACTCAATTTATTTATTTATCACTTGGCAGCTTGGCACTTGGGTTTTATTGTTTGTTGTATACTATATCTTTCCTCTAACTACACAGATTGCTGTTATGTATTCTCGTTTTCAAAATACACTATAACTAGGTACATAATAATTAAATTATGTGATTTTTTTTATCGGCTAGCTGTAAGATTAATAGATACAGAAAATTAAAAGTATAAATATAGGTCAGACATACACAATTTATGGATAAGATCCCGTTGGACACCTTTCATACTCGAGATCCTAAAAATCAAGTTTTAACTATAATGGTCCTGCTGCCTGGCTCGATGATCCCTTGTTTTGATTTAAATCCAAATATTATAAAAATTATTTTGCAATACATGTTTAGTTAGTACCTAAGTATTAAGTTACGTATGGGCTGAGAGGCCAGCCCGATTGTCAGAGTTAATATGCCACGATTAGCTTAGCTGTGCCACCTGATGTGGCAATACTGCCAACATTCTAAATTCCACCAAAAACCTTTTAGATAAGTTTATGGTTTAGTCCTAGAATTTTGTTTGTTTATCTTGATAGCTATTTTAGGCAGTTTAAGGTTTACTTACCCACCGGAGGCAGGGCAGCAGCGTCCTCTTGGTTAACGGTGGTTAGATCGCAGGAGATCGCCAAGCGTGGGGATTATGGCAACACCCCTCTATTGGGAGGCCTTCGTCCAGCAGTGGACGTCTTATGGCTGACGAAGAACATCATCTCACATCTTTTTGCAGCAATGATAGCTCAGTGGTTAGTGTAATAGGATCGCAAGCCGAAAAGCGTGGGTACATAAATCGCAACAATGAGCTTGAGATACCTATAGCATGGCGGTAGTGCACCTTCTAGTATTCGACTGGCTAGCTACACCCTCAAGTTGCAAATCATCCGCCAGGTTCCTAACGATGGCGTTTTTCGGCAACGTTACTTGAGAACGAGTTCCAATTCCAAGCTAGCTGTACGTGTTTACCATTTTCCACTTACCTACCCACTACCACCCTACCTTAACATTTTTATTGTTTTTACCTACTTAGTATTTTTATTACTTAAATAAAATAAGCCAGTTAGTTATAACGTTCCATCAAGGAACGTACTGACATCTCCACAAAAGGCAACTGCTGAATAGTATGGCTCTACATCATATCCGGTTCTTTTGGTATATTCCTTAACACCAGATATCGCCAAGAACGGCCCTCCGCGCCCTGAATACAGACAGGCAGACGTGCGCAGCCTCCTAACGGCTGCGGTGAGCAGGATACCGGAGACAGTGAAAGCTCTCGCATAATTACTGGGTTACCAGCAAAAGTGAATATTATACAATTTGTAAGATGCCTTACCCAGCTGGCAAAGTTCAAAATTCACGGAACCATTTGCTTTAAAAATAAGCACAAAAGAGCCTTGAGGTACGTAACCGCATTACATAAGCACTAAATATATTTTGTGCGATGAGCTCAAAAATAGAACTCTAGAGTCATTCTGAAACATCTATTTTTATAAAAATTTCTATTTTTCTTCATAATATGATTATAAAATCAATTTCCAGCATAGAAACTTACCATTTATAATTTAGTGATATACCTAAGCTCAGTTGTTAGTGTTCAACTCACACGCTGCATGGCATGGGTTCAATGAATATAATGAGCTTGTGCTGCCGGGAAAACATCGTGAGGAAACCCGAGGAAGCCATAGATAACTTACTAGTATAGTACTCGACTGGGTAGCTTAGCTACCACACGAGAGTTGAAGAACGTCGCCACACATGTAATAATGCGTAGATATGTTTACCATCCTCAGACTATATATCCCATATTCTCCTTCACTCAATATGAGAAATGAGGTCATGGTGAAACACTAGCCTGTCGAACATTTAAAACATAATTCCCGTCTTGAAATGCACCGTAAGACATATTACACCACAACCACGTATCCACTTATCCAGTATTATCAGAGATTCAGTATACAGTACGGAATATAAAACAAATTGAACCCAGTTTAGAGCGCGAAAAGAAAGCGCCTTTTCTACGTGCCCTTTGTTCTCACTTGGCTGCCACTACTACTGTTATTATACATACTTACACATTTTTCTCCATGACAAACGCTGATGATACAGGTGTTCCTACATCGTGGTTTTGATGCGCTTAATTTATTAAAAAGCGGCTGCAGGCAACGTAGATTGTCGCGCAAATTAAAAAGAATAGAACAAAACATGTATTAGCAATATCAAAATCTGCGATAAAAAATAAAAGTCATACATATTAGCTGAATGGTCGTCGACTCTGCTATTTACCATCACAACTAAATAATAAAATTGTTCGGCATGAAGTATATTATTTGTGATATATAAATTTGACAGTGTTACCGATTCGCTACACACACACAAGCACAGGTGGCCATATTTGTGTTATGCAAATGGATATAATTTAAATTCGAATAACGTGGACAAATATAAATTGCCTTTTACAGAGGGGATTAAGTCACTGTCGCATGTTTGTAGGTATGTAAAGATCAATGAGAATGAGGTGCGACAAAAAGTACAAACGCAAAAAAGTATCTTGGATTTAAATAAGAAGTAATCTGTATCATCATGAATTTGGATATTACAGTCAAATTAGGTAATATTATAGTAGTAGTTAAGTAAAACTAAGTTGGTATAGACATGAGTAAAAATTATGTTTCTTCGTACTTACTCGTTTTCGAGGCTGGCTACAATAAAAGCTCACTTTGAATCTATATAATTTAAAGGTGAATTTATCGAAACAATGAAAAAAACTAGTTAATTGACCAACTAAGTACGCACAAAATCTAAGTTTTTTTCCCTACAGAAAGTTTTTTTTCTTTGTAGCTTCTCAGATGAAAGCGGTGCTTTGGTAAATTTATGAGCGGTAGATCTGTTTATATTCTTTGACCGTCGAAACTCGCACGCAAGTTCAAGGCCTTTGCACACCATATAAAGAAAATGCCTATAATAGGTGTTCCTCTAGTCTCCATAATAGACGTGTCCATACTGTTCGATATAAATTTAAAAATCTCTAAAACTTGTATTCAAAAAAGCTGCTTTTCTGTTGATCGATATGTTTTGTGTGCAATTTAATTTGTTGCCATTTTTCTTAAGTTTTTGACATTTCCTTGTTGATACTGTTTCATTTCTAATTTATGTTGGCGTGTTTTATTTGTGTGTTTCTATGGCATCTCTAACATAGGACATCGTAGTACGAAGAACTATCATGAGAGCGTTATTCATAATTATGTGAAGCCAGCTATAGGGTCTCATAAAGACACGGGCAACAGTTTTTTAAAATCTTTTTTTATCAATGTTCCAATGACGCATTTTGTTGTTGTTTGTTGTTTTTGTTTTACAATGCTCTTATAATAATAATAATAACCATTTATTTCAGGCAACAGGAGTTACTTAAAAAACACGGGCCTATATAATAGATACCATATGATAAAGGCATGTGACATTTTGGCCTAGTTCATACAAGGAAGTATGGGAAATTTGTACCACTAGGGCATCTGCGTATGATAAATGTCCTTTGTTGGCCTTTACTTAAGGTTTAATTGAACTTACATTTTATTTGAATAATACGAAATAGGTTTGCGTTTGATAAACTAACCTGATTTGAAGTTTAGGACACATTACGCTTACCTACCAAGACAGCCATTTTCCTGGTTTTAATGTGTTCGTTCTGGTTTTCATCATCATCATCGACATTTTCCACCGAGTGTAGGTCTCGTCTCTCTGTCTAGTTTTTATTTTGATATTTTCGGATGTGTAGTGTTCTTCAGCAGTATTTACTGCAGTGTGGTGTGTGTGTGTGTAGTGAGGTTGTGGGGGTGCGAGAGTCCTGTGACCTCGGCCGCGGAGTCTCCGTCCAGAGCCGGTTTCGCTGGCCGGCGACCGTGATGTAATACTTATTTAAGAATAATTCTTTCGATGTTTTCAGTGCATAGGTTCGCATGTAAAGATTAACCGTCATATGCATTAAACGCTTAAACGTATTTCAAACCTATTTTAGTTAAAAAGTGCTTTGTCAAATTTCTTCCGAATTACGATTCGAGTTTGAAAAAAGAAGACAAAACAACAAAAATGGGTTTTAATTATTTTTAGTGTTATATGCATTATACCACTGACGTCACTCACAAATAAAGTATCTTTTACATTTGTTTTTTGTTTCGAGTTGGGTACCTTTTAAAATTCCGACGTCCGGAAATTTCTTTAGTACTTACACTTTCATTAATGCGTGTGCGCTGTGCACTTACTTGATACTAAAATATGCCTCAAAAACACGCGTCATTAGATTGCAATAGTTAAAGATCAATTTATTAGCCACATTAATAAATTTCTACTTTACAATCTAAAAATAAACGCACGAGAATAAATACCTTTTATAACTTGGAGGATTCAGCTCTCTACCCTGTAAAACACAGTATCTTTAGGCCTACCGAATGATTGACTGACGCAAAAGAAATAAAAGTACAGAAAAACGACACCACTCCTCAAAACAGTCAGTTCTTACAAACATTAACAGTGTTTAACACGATTACCAAACCGTTACTAAACACGTCATTCCAACTTTCTGTTTCGGTACTAAGGAGTGTACACTCTACAATACATATTATGTTATCTGAGAGCCATTAGTGAGGATATACAGTCGGTCGGACGGCCACTCATTAGGTGATGTCACCATCGGTCGCTTGGCGCACCAACCTCCCATGAGGCCGTTTCAATTGCTCCTTCCAACTATTTCCTATTTGATTTCTTGGAGAATTGATTTCCCCCTCGCTATAGAGTCATCACCAAAACGGTTTGCACTTCGTGACTCGTCAACTGCTATAAGCGAAGATGATATTCTATAGATATGGCAATAATCACAATTTGTGTACTACACGGTAAGCGTGTAAAAGAACGAATTAAATTAAAATTTCAACTTTATTAGATACTTGTGTGTAAAAATAAACGCTCCGGATCAGTACGACCGGAACCTACCACTGAATAGTTCAACTGTTAGCACAAATTATCCAACCTTGCAATGGCTGGACTAATAGTACTCATATATTATATTATTTATTTACATTATTTATTATGTAACCATATTAAATGTAGAGCTAAACTTAGTTTGTAAATATAATAGCTTCACTAGGACCGTACAAGTTCCGAGTCTCCCGAATATCACATATGTGGGTAAACACACATCTACCTACATAAGTAGATCATTTATTTGATTCATTGGCTTATTGCATATTTGTAAAGTAAATTGATGTGTCACATAGAAATCGTGGAATAACTTATGCGGCGTAGGATAGTTTTATCCTACAGCATTGCAGAAATACACAGAAGTTGGGATTTATTTTCACAATTGTTTTTTCTTACGTTTTTGCTCTTGGAATATTCTGCCAGTGTCCAATATTTATTATTAATTAATTATTATTAATAACATTTCTTATTGAGTTTTAATTCAGATTCAATTACCCTCTCCATTTACAAAATTAAATAAGTTTTCCTCGAGTATGCAATACTATACTCAGTACTAGCTCTACCAATAAATCAACCTAATGTGTCCAGTTGTAATTTTATCACCTATTCATAAAGATTACAAACTAACTCATATGGCGATGCCCTTTAGCCGTTCGAATGTTCCAATTCCCAGGTACTTTGTTGACGACCACCATATGTCACGCATTACTAAGATTTCATTGGAATACCTATACCTACATCAGTGTTTACTCAACGTTACAAGTACGAGGCGAGAAAAAATGCCTCCATATATGTGGAACTGGGTGCGAAGTGGCACAAGGGCGATGGGACCGCTGGTTATGGCGATAGCTCACGTACTGGTTCCATGAGATGACGGACAACCAGACATGAATGAGACGATATTGTCGCGGCGAGGTTAATGCGACTGGCATACGCACCATATGGCCGGAGATGTTCTCTTCTATTGAATTGCAACAGAGCTATACTCGGAGTTTCTCTAAAGTTTTGCCAAAGAACTAGACTCATCGACACAGCTCTGCATATTAGTAAACTGAAATGGCACTGGGTTGATCATAACTGTCGACCATCACTGGGGGTAGGCGTGTTCTAAAATAGAGACCGCGAATCGGTCAATCAATTTTCCTGTGATATAAGTAAGACAGCTGGTGGGGCAGGAAGCGAAAAGCCGAAGATTAGACTGACCGGTTGTGGTTAGCGCTGCCACGGGCCTAGTTAGCAAAGAACTATGCATTGTTAGTGAGATTTTGACAGACAGAATAAAAAGTATAATACGCATATGATCGAAGATAAATGTCTTTACTTTTATGATCCCTACTCTGGTACAGCTCTATCCATGTTTACTAGTTGACACCTGGATACCCGTATTAAACTGCTGTATTTATTAATCCGGGGTTTACTGCCCACATCCAGTATTACACTTTATTACAGGTATTTAGACTACTAAGTTGCAAATTATAGATGTTCTCTAGTTCAACGTCACTCCAGCGTGAATTGGCCGATTGTTCTGCATACGCGTGGGCAGTGAGGTCAGATAGAATTGGTCGCTGTCACCGTAAATCTGACTGAACTGTCCAACGTTGATGATCATTAATTGGTCGATGTTACTGTGTCATATTCTATACTATGTTTTAGAACTTTGTCATACTTGGTTTGTTTGTTTGTTGTTTGTTCGTTGGAATACTCTCTCGGTTAATATTTATTTTAGCACGGGTGCTTGAATGGCTTGCGAGTTGTTTAATTAATCAAACTGCTTAGGTAGATGTGTTTTCATATGATCACGTAATCGTGTTGTTTTTCTGTGTGTAATCTATGTAGTCATTCGAGTGAAGTTGGTTTGTTTGCCGCATATCAGGCATGGCCGCATGTTATGCGTTGATGCTTAGTTTTTCATATCATTTCTATATTAAAGAAAAGAAAGAAAGAAAATATATTTATTTTTTATTACAATGATAGACTTTTGTTATGGTAACAAGTAATGAGTCTAACGAGACGCTCTCGGGGTGGTTAGTAATAACGGCCTCCCAGGACGGTTGAAGCGGTATCCAGAACTTTGAGTTACAAAACCAAGTCCAGAGCATCCTAGGTCCGATTATGATCGAGTTACCTAGAAAGCAAGACGCCTGTCATTAGCGGTCATTGTTTAAGACATGCGACGATAGATCTCATCAGCCCTAGCATTTATTTAGCTACAGTAGGTGAGGTGTACCCTTCAAACCGGAACACAGTATCTTTGAAGACTCCTGCTTGATGGCAGAATATCTGATACCGCTGTGGGTGTAGTATATAAGTTATTGCTATAATCAATAGTTTGAATGTATGTTTCGTTTGTTCCAGCATGTCAGAGAGCGAGGTGTCACAGATCCGCGACGAGGACGTGCTGCGCCGCATGGTACGATACTACCCCACTACTTTCAGTAACCCCAACGATGTTCACTATACAGAATGTTTCGTACAGGCTCAGCAATAGTAAAGGGTGGTGATCTACTCAACAGGCTTATTTAGCCGTGAGCGCACGTGTAATTTGGACGCCACAGACCATCACTTGTCGATGGGAACGGCTCAATAATGATGTGGATGACCTACCTCAATATGAACAAGTTTTAGAACACGAGTTTGTTAAATTCGGGAAATTGAGTCCCCCTAGTCCAACGAGCGCGTGGCGACTAGATTTTTAACCCTAGAGTTTAACAAAGTTGTACTCCAACGGTTGTTCTCAATGAAGAAAACATCCCCAAGTATTACTACACTGTCGACACACGTTGTATTTATCTACTCTACAGCTTTTATTAAGATTAATTAATCATCACGCTGCGAGTGTCTGTTTAGTACATGTATGTAGGAGTATAAATACGTTACAAGTGTTTTTACCTTGCATATGAAGACTTTGCCTAGGGTGACCTACTCTTGTTTGTAGTGTAGTGCAAGATTATGGGCACTGAAACCGCCTGATAAAAAATCAAGAGCAATATTTTTTTGTGTTGCGGGTCTTGCTATACAAATTTTGACAGTAACCGTTTCCATTCTCAGGGCAGGATATAGGTTATCCTGGCTCAGGTTCAGGCTTTAAGTGTTTATATAACTAAGTATGTTACATAAAATTGGTATTTTTGACAATCTTGTTTATGTTATTTGAATACATTAATATTGTTCTATTAGATTGATTTAATTTAATTATACCTAATAATTATCCTTCTTCTTTTTAATAAACGAACAATGCACGGTTTCTATGAGCTATAGGTGGAGATACTGCGAAGCGTTGTTGTGCTACTAATAAATAATCACTAACATCAAGGACGATAATAGTCCTTGCTAACATGTATAAAACCGTTTCTTCCCCGTGGTCCACCTACGTGGTTCACCTAGAATAAAGTCGCATATATGATATGGGGAAATTTTAGTTTGTGGGTCGCTAGTTGGAGATGAAATAAGGAAACAATGAATAGTAAAGTGTATCTCGCGCTGTGTTGCAGTGGCAGCAGACGGAGGACTTCGGACGCAAGAAGGAGATCCGCGCACACATGTACAAGCTGCGCGAGGAGCGCCTGCGGGACCTCTACTCGCCCGAGCCCGCGCCGCCTGGGAAAGGTACGCACCTTCTGATCTGGCGCCCTGGCTTTTTTATTACTATTCCATGGGCCACAGATACAAGTCCTTTGACCGCAATACATATTCTTCGTTGATCTTTTTTCTCCAGTCAAATGAGTCTTAGCCACGTGAAAGTCACGGTCAAGACCAATCATGCCCTAGTAAAGCCGTGGCAACATTACTACACTCTTCTTCGGCGTTTTATTATTTATTTGTATTTTGTTGTAGTTAACAAAGGCGCTTGTCTACGAAAACGCCGTCTGTTTCTTTAGGACTTTTTTATTAGAAATTATAAATATTAGGAATGTACTCAATGACTCTTTCCTTGGTACCGAACGAGATGCCTCAAAGGTTTTTTGATTGAGTTGGGAATAAACTTTTTTCAGTTAGTGTATTTAAACTAGAAAGAAACCAACACTGAGCCGCTTAATTTTCTCTACCGCTAGGTGAGCGAGCTAAGTTCGATAAATAGAAAATTTAAATACCTACTGTGCATTATTATAGCATTTAAACTAAACATCATTGATATCAAGGATCACAGATAGGTCAATGCCTAGCCTAGTCGTCCAAAAGCTGGTCTAGAAAGGAGAACCCTTGGGATAAAATCTGTTTATAATTCTTATAAATAACCTACGAACACATACCAGGTATTTTATACGCTTTTAAAAAAACGACTTCAATTACGACTACCTTTTCGACTTTCCAGTTATTTTGATTTGTTCCACTAATTTTGATATAAAAATCAAACTACTGAACCGATTTCGTTAAAATTTACAAGGACCACCTCTGAAGTACCACCAACCAAACAATAAAAAATCATTCATAATTGGCGGAGTACTCGCGTAACATACATACAAAAAAACATACAGTCGAATTGAGAACCTCCTTTTTTGAAGTCGGTTGTAAATCGCTTATAGTTGCTTAGTTGGCCATGCTTTTTGTGTAGATGCTTTGATGTCCATAAAAGTACAAAAACTCAGATTAACATGACGAATATGGCTTCAACACAGTAATAAAGATAATATCATGAAATAGCCATGTTTTTCTTGAGTTAGGTACATTATTGATAATGGATGCTAAAGGTTTTAGGTGACACGACTGAGCTGACCGATTTGAAAATATCATTGCCTTTGTACTTACTAAATTCTGTACCTAAAGAGTGTTTATATACCTTTTTCACCTCATTCTGTTTATCTTTCGAAATCTGAACACAAAAGTGCATTTTGTCCGCTAGCGTGGAAAGAGTTTTTAAAATTCGAAATTTTCTTTCTACCTATTTCATGTCAGTGCGCCAACATAATTTTAAGAATAATCGCACTGGCCAGCACGAAGACTGCATGAAAAAAAACCTCTAGCATTTTCCTCGCTGTAGTGAGGTGAAATGTTGATGTTTGGCTCGGCGGCCAAGTTATTCTGCGTCTCGTGCCTTTGAAACCCTTGCTACGCTCAGGATTATATATTATTTATAAAAAATAAAATATATAACAAATAACTAAGTATACGTATGTACTGAGCTGAGAAATAAGTAGCCGGTTGAGAGTTATGTTTATGTGCGATAATAACGGATTTGCTAGCAAATAAAAACTATATCGTAAAACGGTAATGTATAGAAGCGCCCTACTTGATGTGATTATATTGTACACAATATCTAATAAGTGTGAAGTATAAAGCACTTATAACATTAAAATAATGAAAGCCGACCAAATGCAAGTTCACTGACCAATTTAATGCAAGGCTCGTAAGGATTCTGAACAAAGTTTTAAATCCGATAAAAAATATATATGCGGTACAGAAACTGCGGTTCGTGTAATTGACTTGTACTTGGCCGGTGTTTTCCGGCTACAAACGAGCCAAGCAAAAGTTTCAGTCGTGTGAGCTAGCCTTCGAGATAAATATCGCAGTAGTAGCTTGTATTGTATTGTGCTGAGTAAGCTACGTGTCTGTGTGCGCTAGCGAGAGATGTAGAGTAGTGTTGGCCCCTGCAGGTTGTGAGTTCTCAGCGGCGCACGCGCAGGGCCACGGCCAGTCCTTCGCCGACCAGACCTTCCAGTCCATGAAGAGCAAGGAGGTGCGCGACGCGAGCTCCCCTCCCAAGGAGTACTCGTACCGCGGACAAGGTTCACACCGACCCTCTACTCTCCTACCCTAACACACTAACGCTTTGTAACTCCTAACACGAAGCGAAACTTCTCTTTTTCTCAATCTCATACCGAAACATATTTTTCCAGACCTGAAAGAATTGTCCAACGCGGGCTGGAATGTGGAGTCGGAAGACCGCACGACGGACGACGGACGCACACATGTCAAGTTCGTGAACGCGAACATCGAAGGACGATATGACGTGGAGGGCGGGCAGGGGCAGTTCGCCGCCGTGGACCGGCAGCGGCGCGCCGTTACCGAGCAGCAGGCCGCCGGCTCCAGCCTACGCCGCGACGAGACCTCCTCGGACAACGCCGCGCACGAGCACGTCGTTCGCCAGGCCGACGACGGCACGCGCATCTCTTCCACCACCAGCACGTCCAACACCTCTTCCAAGTTCCAGCAGGTGTCCTCTACGACGAACCGAGTGCCGTTGGAAGACGACTATGAACTACGACGCACGCAAGATACTAACCGCAACGAGCGAGTCACTAGGACCACTAACGATGACTATGAGCAGAGTTTGAGAACGAATGAAGCCTCGACTTTGCGGAATAACAGCTCTTCGACTGCAGAGCTTGTGTCGAGGAAGGTTGAGTATCCGGATGACAACACCAAGGTGATTGTCGAGACGCGCCTTCTGCCGGACGGCACGCAAGTCACCAGCACGCGCCGCGAGTTCCGCGTTCCGGCGCAGACCTCGCGCTCCGAGCACCACACCAGCCAGAGCAAAGTCTACTCGTCTCAAAACATGTCCGACAACCGAAACTCAACCACTAATACTCGACACACGATCGAAAATCTCTCCAATGACATTGTCGACTCGCAGAGAAATGTCGACGACAACGATTTCAAGAGACAGTTACGTGAGTACACAAGCAATGACAACGATGACTATTCGACTCAACAGCACCATGTTTCCAGAACCAATAGAAAGCGTACTGACCACTCCCAAACGAACGAAGAGAAGCGTTATGAAACTAGAGTCAACAGTAAAGTGATCGACCAACAGCAGTCGACCACGAACAAATATGACCAGACTCACCACCAACGTATTATTGAACTGGATCAGTCGACCACCAAAAGAGACGATGACACTCAAACTGAACACCACGTAGTGGATCGCCGAAACGACTATCGAGTTGACGATACTGACCATCAGCATGCTACTACAATACGTGATCATGATATTCAGCAGAAGATTGTCAAAGAAACTCGAAATGTCAATGATTCTGAAGAAAGGGTTCATAATATTTCTAAGGAAAGGAAGGATGATGAAGAAATAGTCCGACATGTCTCACGAGCCAGGACGGTACCCAATGATGGAGATCGTGAAATCCCAAGGGATAGAATTATTCCTGTAGACCGGGTGCAAGGAGTTCCTAAAGAAAGCATTTCGACTACAGAAAAGACTCGAGACGTCCCACGTGATAGAGCAGTCCCAGAAGACGAAACCCATAGTGTACTCCGGAATGAATCAGTTCCAGTGGAAATGTTTTCTGCTCCAAGAGATAAAACAGTCCCTAAAGATAAGTCACATGATATCCCAAAAGGCAGAACTAACACTAGTGAAAAAGTCCACCACATAACGAGGGATACTAAAGTGGAAGAGATTGTTGAGAAAAAAACCAGCAGTGACCACTACCAAACAACATATCAGAATGATTTTCAGTCGCGAAAAGTTAGTACTGACTGGAGTCCCACTCACCAAGCGTGGGCTAGCACTTTGCGGTCTGATACTCCGTCCACCACTCGACCGTCTACTAGAGCCTCTTCACCCGGTAGTAGAACTTTCAAGTCAAGTACTTCTTCGTTGCGAAGCAGCGTGAGTCCAGATAAGTCATACAGGAAACCGTCGAGCCGTGGAGGCAGTCCTAATAAGATGGATCGCTTTTCACCGACACGTACTGTTACATCAGATCGATTTTCCAGCACTCGTTCTACGCACTCTGTCACTGAAGAAAAAATTAAAAAAAACACTAGCCCTGAAAGGAAACCTCCCTCTGGCCGTTCTCCTGCCAGACCTGAATATAGTCCTGACAGAAAAACACAAGATAACTATCGTCAGAGACCAAGCGTTAGTCCGGAAAAGAGACCTAAAAGTTTTTCGGACAGACCAAATTCAAGTCCTGAACGAAAACCTACTGATAATAGTCCTAAAAAAACTTCACCTTTGGGTCACAAAGAAGGCCACAACACACCAATAGGACCTAGACATAGCCCTGAAAGAAGACCGGCCAATAAACCTTCCGAAACCCATATATCTGATATTTCCCATCGAACTTCTCCACACCGGCCATCTTCAAGTCCGGATAGAAAACCTTTTGACCACCAAAGCCGTTCTCCACCAAGATCTAGCCCGAGCCCTGATAGACGACCAGGCAATCAAAAACCATCAGATTCTCCGGCAGCTGGCCTTCCCAGAACTTCTTCACCTTCTCGACCTAGCTATATTAATCACTCTCCACAAAAAACAGCTTCAAGCCCCGATAGAAAATCAGGCACGCAAACACCATTAAATACAAAACAACAGCCTGATGCGCATGGTGAAAAATATTATGAAGATTCGTCTTTAAAGAGACCAAGTACGAGCCCTGATCGAAAACCTAGCTACATGAGACCGACGGCTTCTAGTCAACCCGATGAGAAGACGAAAGTACCATCAAAGCCAGGAAACGAACATAACCGTAAATCTCCCAATAAACAAGTGCCTACGCAGACTGACCGAAAGCCTGACGACTTTAACAAAACTACTAAAATCAAAGAAGATCATTACCGTTTTGTTGACGAAGAAACTAAAATATACACCCACACAGACAGAACGGACGTTGATAATAAAGTTGTAACTTCAACTTTTGATGACTCTCGACCACGTCACCAAAGTCTTTTGCCAGTGAGAGATGCACCTGCTGAAAATTCTCCGGATTATTGCAAGGTCATTGAATCTCCTTTTAACAAGAATAGGTTACCAATGAAAGATACCGTCACTAATACTGATATTGATGAGATATATGGTAGAGTGGTCAAAACTGTTGAAACAGATAATATTACTTCTAAATATGACAAAAAAACTGACGAAAATACAACTACAACACGTATAAATAAGAAGGATGAACACCCAGAAGCAACAGATGCTCCTAGCCGCGAAATATCGCCAACAAAATATGGAACTTATGATAAGAAAAAAACACGTGAAGAGATTGATAGTACGACGGTCACCACAATAACTTCTGAAGACACAAATAACAAACAAACAACCTTAAACTCGTTTAATCGGAGAGATCAGACATCGCCTAAAAAGGTAATTGACTTACCGGCTTCTCCAAGTAAGAAGAGCCCAAGGGATAGCGTCTCTCCCATGAAATCTTCCATAATAGATACAAAATACAAACAGACTACTGATTTCATTGCTACTGAGAGAAAAACAGCAGAAGTGAATAAGAAGACCACTACAAAAGATCGTCCTCGGCAACTAGTAACCCCGTCATCTAGTCCTACCAGGAAACCAAAAACTACTGAAACTGAACCTTCGACTGGTCAAAGCTCACCAACAACTTCTGTGAGTGGCTTTGTATATTTTGGTTCTCCACGTACAGAAAGGCCTGTGGTTACCGATCTCGATGAGTACCCCCCCGCTTCTGAATCCCCTGAGGAAGTCACTAAAAGACCTGAAAGCCTTGACGTGAGGAGATCTCCATCGCCTTCAAAAATACCCTGTCGATCTCCTTCACCTGAGAAACATGTGCCGACAACAAAAGATAGTTTACCTAGAAAAAGTTCTTTGAAAAAACCATCAACAGAATTAAATCAAGCATCTCCAGTAGAAAAACCTCCCACTAGCTTCCGTGTATCACCGACTGACGATAAACCTGATGTGCTTGGCCAAAAAATTGTTAAGAAAGACCAGCCTATTGAGCCAAAAACTGGCGAATCAATAAATAGTGAGCCAAAGGTCACAGATAAACCAAAACCGCCGCTGCAAAGGCGAGAAACTTATGACGACCGCTGTAAAAAGATTCTTGGTTTGGTGGACGATACAACAACTGAAACCACAAAAAAACATACACAAAAAACAGATTCTAGCCAGAACTCTCCAAGTGTTTCGCCGTGTGATAGTCCGGCTCCGAATGAAAATTCGCTATTTTCTAACCATACTGCTACCAAGAAAACTACTACAGTTGATGTAACCGATTTCATTGCTCATGAACGGGACGATTTATTAAAGTCGACCCAGCAAAAAAGTAAAATCCCATCTAGAGACAGCTCTCCTACGAAACTACAGGATATAATAACAACAAAAACTACAAAAGATGAGGTAAAAGACACTAAAACTTTAATAACAACTTACCCATCTCCAAGGCAAAGTCCTGAAAAAGCGGCCTCTCAAGATTTATCCAGAGATGTCACCCATGAGAACCCTGAAAAAAAACCAACTCAGTCTCCTTCTAAGCCGTCTCGACCAATGGAAAATACTCCAACGAAATCAGACTTGAGCCCAGAACTAAAACCGGCAGACGCGTTTCCAAAACATACATCTCGAGCCAGAACAAGTCCTGATAAGAGCCCACGCTACAAGTCTGCTACTACTGCTGTTACTTCTACTATTGATGCATCATCAACTTTAGATGATATCCATACAACAACAAAAATTTCTAAAACTACTCAATCTAATAGAATACTGGAATCCCCTACACGGGAGACTCCAAAATCTACTAGAATGTTACCAGAGCAGACTGGACGTCTACGTACTTCTTCACCGTCCAAGCAATTACCTAAAGACGGATCACCTGTGAGGAAGACTCTTTCTCCAGAAAGAAATCTTAAATCTGATCTCCCATCATATCAGTCGGAGCCTAAAGATGCACGTCCTTATGCTTATTCACCACACGCGATACCTGAAAATATCAAGTCGACAACACCTATTACATCAACATTTGATAGTCATTATACTACTAAAGAAGTAGATGAAATTCATGTAACCAGAACTCAAACACAAAGAAAGCCTATAATAAAAGCAACATCTCCCACACGCCAAACACCACGTGTTGGATCTCCAACTAAACAGTCTCAACCGTCAGACAGTTCTACGAAGAGGCTAGATACGTCTCCACAGAGGAAACCAGCACAAGTTGCTGATACAAAGCAACTAGATAACAAACGAGAGGTTCCTGGATACATGAAAACTACGAAAACTGCAATCACTAAGTTTGACAAAACTAAAGTTTCAGAAGATATCCAAGAAACCGCTAAGACTACTAAAACTACTGTTGAAAAGACACGCATTTCTTCGGGATCAGTTTCACCAACTCGTTCACATACTCAACCTAAAACACCTTCTGAACGTACACTTTCTCCAACAAAACCAAATCGTCCATCTGACATAACAACGGACCAAAGAACTGGCAAGTCCCAACCTTCGTCCCCAGTCAAAGAAAGGCCTACAAAGAAACTTGAACCTAAACATACAACACCATTATCACCGATGCGATCAAATCCGCAACAGGTCCCATCTTATATGAAAACCACTGCATCTATGACTTTGAAAAAAGAAAACAATACTTCAGAATACGACGTTACATCCACAGAAGATTTCAAAGAAACGATTACAACAATAGCCACCGACAAGAAATATGCAAGAGACTCTACTTCACCATCAAGACATACTCCTAAGTCTTCTGATAGACCTAATTATGATCGAACAAATTCACTATCGAGACCGTCAACTTATGATGCACCTGAAAGGGTGCTCTCCCCTGAAGATGGTCCTACAGGAAAGCATTTCCAACCCAACGTTGCACTCACGGGTGAAACACCAGGATATATGAAAACAACTACGGCTATGGCCTCTAAATTTGAAGTGACTTCTACCACCGATGATATTGAAGAAAATACTACTCACAAACATGTTCACCATAAATATCCGTCTGAAATTCCTTCCCGAGAAAGCCCTGAGAGCAACTATCCTCGTACATTCTCCCCATCCAAATCAACAGATAAGAAATCAAGAATTTCAACTACGACCCCTGACCATAAACCAAGCCCAAAATCACTATTGAAAGAGAATTTATTCCCAGAAAACAATCATTCAAAATCCACTCCAGAGAGAACCAGTGCTAGTCCTGAAAAACCAAGTTACATGAAACCTACTGCTTCGATTACATCTAAATTTGAAAATACCATTACCACTTATGATACAGAAGAAACCTATAAATCAAAAGTTGCCAAACCGAAAAGTCCATCACAAAAAAAAACAACATCACCGACTCGAGAGTCGCCTGAACGTGAACCTAGGGAGATTCCTGGTTATTTATCAAAACTTGAGGAACCAAGACAACTGCGTACACCATCGCCAGTAAAAAAGAAAACAACAATAACTGAGACAAATACAGACTTTATTATGTCTGAAAGAGAACAAGAGATACTAAATAAAGTCCAAAAATCACTTCGAAAATTGTCTCCAGAGCGGAAAGAGAAATCACCAAGTCGAGAAAGAAGTCCAGCTAAAACTACTACAAGTCTACAAGATTTGGATATTATTGCCTCTGAACAAATTCAAACCGACAAATTGACGACTGAAAACTTAAGTGAAATTATAGAAGAGCAGTCTTCTATAAGTTCAAAAGTTCCTCGTCCAACTCAATTAACCGATGTTAAGCCCAAGAATCAGAAACCTTCTTCGAGAAACGTCTCACCGGTCAAAAGAGCTCCAACAACTCCTACTTTCAATAAAGGTGAAAAAACTCCAGAATCTCCAACTAAATTAAGAAGCTTTTCTCCTAAGAAACCTATCTCACACGTTGATCGACCTCAATCACCACAACAGACCAAAACTAGTGGCATCAAGCCACGAGAACAAATTCCCCCACATTTAGTCCGAAAACCAACACCTGCTAATTTATCTACTTCAAGAATTGAAAGGCTATCAACGGATGTTAAGAAATCAAGTAGTATAACGAAACAAACAGGTTTCACAAAAACTACGTCATCCAAAACGACAAACAGATCTATTCCATCACCTACAGGCAAGTTACACGAGCCTGATAATAAACGAACACAAACTCCTAGAAAAGACAATGTAAGCTCCAAAAAAGATTCTATCACACGTACTGCTAGTGACACAGCAATGAAGCCCAAGAAAACTCCTTCACCTCAGCGAATGAAATCAAAGCCAGAAATACATGTCAGTGATATGTCCACTAAATCACCGAAATCTCAAAAACCTATTATAAAAGAACCTCACTCAAAACTACCTAGTAAACCAAAGTCAGCTACATCTCTAAACACATCTTTTGACGAAGACGATATCATAATAGATGTGCAACAATCTAAGTCATCGAGGGAAAATTCACCAGATCGTATTTGTCCCACTCCAATCAATGTCGCCGATGATGTTGGCGTTCCTCGATTCCCAGATGAAGTCAGTGAGCCTGATGATGAGCTTATTAAACGAACTCATCACACGATACTTGAAACCGAGTCTGTAGTTGATGATATTGTAGAGATTTGTGAGGACGAAGAATTATTCTTAAAGAAATCAGATATGGAAGTCATCACCGAGCGTGATGATAGTCTTTTGAGTGTCCATGATAAAGTAAACAAATTCACCGGTAAAGTTCATTCGACCAAGAAACCTAAAGATACAACGATGACTTTCAAAAATACCGAAAAAAGGGTCCATTCAGACTTCATAGATGAATCCTTAAAGTCAGACGAATGTTTGTTAACAGTATCGGAAAAGGTAAATAAGTTTGCCAAGGGACCGAAAGACACAAAGAATAGTCGCAGTCCATCTCGGAAAATCACTGATGAGTATGACAGGGATACAGTTTATACGGATGACTACACTAAGCTAAGTGTTAACGATAAGGCTCATCTTTTTGTAGAAACCGCCGAAAATATAAAAACGACTAAAACTAAACCAGCACAAAAAGTGGAAAGACCTGATTTCTCCCAAGTAGACGAGTCTCTTAAGAGTGATGATTGTTTGCTCAGCGTATCAGATAAGGTCAATAAGTTTGTCAAAACTGCTGAGCAACATCTCACGGAAACGCAGGAAGTTGAAGAAAAAGACACGAAAATAAAACAACAGCATGAGAAAGCTATCAGACAAATTATTGATGATGATGATGATAGTGAAGAAACTTACACAACAAAAGAATCAGTTTTAACTCAAGAAACATCCACAATAAATGAAAAGCCTGCCGATCATCCTGAAGATATTTCAAAACGTCGTGCAAAAGAATCAAAACCATCTCAACAAAAAGTAAAAGATTACGTTAGCCCTAATACCAAACCGATGGATAGAGTTCCAGCTGTTAAAATTACTACTTTACGCAGCAGTGAATCCGTAAAGAAAGCTAAAGCCCTATTTGAAAATATTGCTCATAAAACCACTCAGAAAGATACAACGCAATCCACTAAGACAACAAAGTTGACAGACATTGGGGTAATGAAAAAGTCACCCAAAACTGATTCAACAACTGTAGTACATCCTTCAGCTGAAAATGTATTTCCTCAAGTCACAAACATAGATAGTAAATTAGATGTTGTATCTCATACACAACGTCCATCTAGCGACACACTTACCAAGCCTCAATATTCTATAGTGGACGAGAATCCCCGTACTAGCCCCAAACGCCTCACAGCTCAATCATCTGAAGTACCCAGGTCAAAGTCACCGATGCGGCAAAGCGTAGAAAAAACAACTACAAAGACAGTGTTGTCTCGGTACCCAGCAGCAACTAGAGCCGAGTCACCGAGACACCGTCCCGAGTCCCCAAAACCACGCACAGAGTCACCGAGACAACGCACTGAGTCTCCGAGGCAGCGCCCTGACTCGGACAAACCTGAAAAAATACCGGGATATCTGCGGCCCACCAAGACCAGTCAAATCAAGGAGGAAACTAAAGTAGAAGAAGCCGAAGTGAGCAGTCGTCGAGGAAGTGGCAAGTTCGGAGTAGAGTTGCGGAGGACGAGCGTCGAGCGCTCGACCGTCAGCAGTGAGCGCCGACGCAGCGTCGAACACCACCAGCCCTGCATCGAAGACATCTTCGACCTGGACCTCTTAGAACAAATGGTTGGTCCAAAGAACATTCTTAATATTTTGTTTTATATATCACGAGAAATCCTTTTATTGTATACTAGCTGCAGCCCGTGGTATTATCCGCGAATGTTTGGGTAAAAATTAATAAATAAAGAATAATGTTTTATTCAAAGTTATAAGCTACCTTTATATCAAATTTCATCCAAATCAGTTCAGCCGTTTCAGCGTAAAGGAGTAAAAAACATATATGTACACCAACAAACTTTCGCATTTATAATATCAGTACGATTACGGTATTCTTTGATTGAATGTTTTTTTTTCCGTAAAATTAAGTTATATGAATTCTAACCCGTTTGTCACTTTTCAGTTGGAAAAGGTCATGGGCTACGAGCAGAGGCGACGCATCCGGGCTCAAATTCGAGTTGCCAGAATTCAGAGCGAACATGTGCTCGAAACGAATACTCACAAAAGAACAACAAAGCAAAGTACTACTGTCTCGAAAACACGGTCTCCGGAGCGTAAGTCGACTAAATCTCCAGAGAGATCTCCTAAGTCTGCTCCAGAAAGGAATTCATCACCTGAACGCTACAATAGTTCAACACCACATAAAAATATTTCGGATCACAAACAAACGAAAGTACCGAATATGAACGGACACGCTAACGAGCCAACTAGGAATGCAACAGTGACTCGGCAGAGGCTACAGAGTCCAGAAAAGTCTGCTCCAAAATCCACTTTAGCGCCCAGGACTCCAGTCCGGCAACCTAGTCCTGATAAAAGAAGGACTACGTCTCCAACCAAAACAGCTTCCAAACCTAAAGGCAACCGTTTCAACGAATATGCTTCTGCTTACATGAAAAAGGTTGGTCTCAATGAGTCAGATAAAATTAAATTTGCCGACACAAAAACGAAGAAAACACAAAATTCACAGCAAACATTCAAGCATGAACAACAGCAACAAACTGTTCAAGAGTTCACTACTACTAAAAGCTTCACGGAACGAACTTCGTCCAAAGACGTCATTGAAATTGTTCAAACGAACGGAAAGAGGTCACCGTCGCCTCAACAAAGGCAGAGCCCTGAGCGAAAGGTACAATTTCCCACCAACAAAACACAAATACCGGAACGTCAAACACATAGCCCTGAGCGTACAGCATATAGCCCTGAACGTACAGCATATAGCCCTGAACGTACAGCATACAGCTCTGAACGAAAATCATACAGCCCTGAACGTAACGCGCAGAGCCCTGACCGAAAGTTACAAACTCCTGCTGGTAAGGCATACAGTCCCGAAAGGAAAGCGCACAGCCCCGAGCGATTGCACCAACGAACTCCAACTCCCGACTTCAAGCGGCCGAGGGCAGATACTGCCAAGGAATCAACCATAAAGAATGTTTACGACATTGAAAAGAAGATTCCCCAAAAACCAGCCCAGGAGGAAAAACCTTCTTGGGTGACAAACAGGAACTTGAAGAAAACCACATCGGAATCAAGGACGTTCAGCTCAAAGAAGATAGAGAACGAGAAACCGAAGTACAGAGCTCCGAGTCCTTCCAAAGTTATTGCGAAACCCATCGATGTGATCACGTCGAGCTACGGGCCTGGGCCTCTGGACGCGGATGGCAAACCTCTCTTCGGCATCAAAGCTCTGCGGAACGGCGGCAGCAATTTCCAAGGTATTTACTCTTCCGCCATTAGTCACTGTTTGATATTACTTTACAAGCCGCTGAGTCAATATTGAGTCAGGTGAATGTCTCGCACTATCGCGCTATCTGGCGGGCGCTCGTCAGCCACGCTGATCTGATAGTAGTGAGACTGATTTCATCTAAACCGGTTGTAAGATAAAATACAGCTTCAAGTATTTATAAACATTTATTATACTTAATAATATTATTTTTACTTTGCCGACTGCGGTCACAAAAAGTTCGGGTCAGTTATTTTCGAACATTGCACAATTTTTTTTTGTTTTTTTAAATTAATTATAGTCCTAACTTTGCTGTCCTAATAACTGTTCATATTTTGTACAGGGTGGCGCAATAGAACGTGCATATTTTAAAAAAATATAAAAAAATAAATACAAAAGGTATAGTTAAAATAAAAATGAGGTATTGTAATGTAATAATTGAAGTTTATTTTTTATAAATTATATCATCCAAATGATGACCCTCTCTTCGACGGCACTCCTCTAACCGCAAACGGAAATTATTGAAAACTTTCTTCAATAATGTTGGTGTGATTGTTGCCACAGATTGCGGTCCATACTGTCACTTTAGGACTGTGCAGTGGTTTCTGATGTTTGAGTTTAGGATTCTCACTGTGCCAGTAACGACAATTTTGACGGTTTACGAAACCATTGATGTGAAAATGTGCCTCATCAGAGAAAAGGATGTTGTCAAAATTGGAAAATCGATTAAGCATTTCATTAGCAAATGCAAGCCTTGCTATGTAGTCCGATTCTTTCAATTCGTGTGTTAATTGCAGCTTGTATGGATGCAGTTTAAGATCCAAGTTTAAAATTCGTTGCAAACTTCGTCGCGATACTTGTAAGACCGACGATCTCTTGCGAGTAGACATTTGTGGATTTTCTTGTACCGACTGCATTACTCTTTCAATATTGGCTTCGGTCCTAGATGTTCTTGGGCGACCTTTTGCTTCTGGCTTAAACGTTGATCCGGTTTCTTCGAAACGCGTTACCCATATTTTAATCAAGTTAGCACTTGGAGCTGCACTAATTCGACGTAGTCCATATTCGGAACAATATAGTCGCCTAATAACGATGTATGAACGAGCGTTCTCGTAATATGCGCGTACGCAAAATGCGCGACGCTTCCCGTCGAAGTGACTCATAGCGACTAAAACTCCATGAGCCCGCCTATCAAACGATGTAGGGTCCCCTCCCCCTGCGCGCTTTGTACCCCGCGGAAAAAGATGATGCAATATGCACGTTCTATTGCGCCACCCTGTATATTATTAATTTTGGATAGATGTACCGAATGTGTGATGGTTCTCCCTAATAAAGGGGAGGCCTTCGTCCAGCAGTGGACGTCTTCCGGCTGATGATGTGATGTGTGTTTGATGTACCGAATGTAATCTTCCATTTTTGTGTCACACGTAAGTATAGTTTTTTTTTCGAAAACTGCTAACTGTTTTACAGTTTTTTTTTTCTGAAGAACCATTATATTTTATCCATTAGGGTTATACCTACATTCATTAGATCACGCTATGCATATGTACCTGTATTTAAGTTATTGTGTTGTGTTGGTACGCAGTGAAGGGCACAGTGATCCGGCAAGAGTTCCACTCGCGTAACGGCGGCGCGCCGGAGGGCTCGGTGTCCGTGACGGCGTACTCCTCGCAGCCCGAGGAGCTGGAGCGGCTGCTGGCGGCGCAGGGTGCGGAGCCGCCCTCCCGGATCCACGGGCTGGCCGCCATCACCACCACCAAGACCTTCGGCGGGGACTCCGGGAACACGCTCACCGACGTTCATACGGTTACTATTCTTAGAAGTAGGCAGGGAAAGGAAAGGTTTCTCCTAGTGTTTTAGATGTAGGTGTGGGAGTAGGATATGGTGGTGGAGTGGGGATATAATGGCAGGGTGGGGTATTTTCACGCACAAGACATATTTTTATTGTTTTAGAGGTGCCAACTGTACACTAGCTGCACACTGAAGTGCCTAACCAAATGACAACCAGTTATCAGAACTGAATTTTTCTTGATTTCTTGAATTTTGCCTGTTTGATTCGGTAATACGAAGTAAATTGATATTAAGGTATTACGAAAGAAATACAATCACAAAAATTCCTATTTATATTTTTTGTGTGATTTATTTACTCGTCTTAAATAGTACCTAATATCAATCGAGGCTCTTGATAGATCAACACTCTACCCAGAAAGAGTAGATCAATAGACCTACCCTTTCTGGGCAGAATGTATGTTGAGACGGCTGGTTAATAAACCAGCCGTCCCACCATACTCACCATTCCTCTGCAGAAAGAAGATCGCGCCAGCCTCGAACAGTTCACCCACCACGACCGCAGGGTGGAACACCTGGAAAGGAGTTACGACACCAGACAACACGAGTTCTCTGGCGACACCACCGTAGAAGAGGTTACCGATAGCAGAGGCATCACAGGAAACGTTAGGATAGAAAATATCACAGGAAAAACTAAGAGAACAGACCTGAAGAAGGAAATACGTCAAGACAGGAACGACAGGAACAGGAAAGAAGAGAAGGTAACAGAGATAAAGAGGCAGAAAGTTGAGGAGAGAAGGGAGAAAATGGAACGACGGGAGGACAAGAAAACCGTCAGGCAGAGCTCTGTGAAGTCGCTTACGGAGAAATACATAAAGAGTGCAAGTAAGTAGAGATAAGAAGTACTTATGATAAACTAGCTGTACCGCGGCGACCCCCCGGTCGGTTTTACCGGCGTAATGATGAAAAATGGTGATGGTAATGATAAAAATAGCCTATATGGTATTCTGGGAAAGTTCATCCAAATCCGTTCAGCCGCTTAAGCGTGAAGATATGGATACACACACACACACATACTGACAAACTTTCGCATTTATAATATTAGTGAGCAAAAATAATGTATAAAGTCGCAATAAACTACACGACTGCATGATCTCGAGGTCTTGATCAACTAGATATACGTAACAAATGCTCAAGTCTGCACCGTCTCGCACTCGGCTGCGTACCTAGCTGCAGCGTGCTGACCAACCAAAATACATTTATTATCAAATCATTATTTTTATATCATTCAATATTTTCACCACCATCCGTGTTTATTCCAAATTGGAAGACAATGTAAGTTACAACCAATGACATTAAAAGTAAGGATATGACCCCCAGGATACGCATCACAGTAACTTATCGTCATGCATATATTATGACTGTAGTTATAAGTTTGTATTATTATTTTTAAAGTCGTCGAAGCTAGTTTACTTAACCCGTGCCGCGCAGCATTTAAAATTTAATCGAAATAATAAATACTACACAAAGACATCAAAACAATTATTGGTGTCCATGTGAGGGTCCCGAGAACGCTGGCTACATTTCAGCGTTGAATTTCGAAATAAATTTTCGGTGCGTAGAATGCGCCAGCTCTCTTGTCACTGTCAATATTTTTTTGTTCATTGATCCAAAACTTTCGGCGACAAGCGGCATAAAAATTAACAGCGAAGTCAGCGTTCGATGCGATTGAGTTTATATTGAAGACGAAAATACATGTATACATGTGCTCTGTGCAGGCCCCTGAGTCGGTTTAATGTTATATTAGATAGTAGGTAAGTGTATCGATTAGATTCCACTTTTTACTTGTTCAGCGAGGCTGTGAATGGTGTCTTTAAATCTAGACTAAATAGATTCCTGCAAGGCAGTGAACTCCATCCTAGGCCGCATCTAAAGTGAATGGGTTAATTCCTTCTAGGTAAGCGTACTCAATCCTAGAGCGCACGCACATCAGGCAGGCTTTGGCCAACGCAATCCTAATCGAATAAAAATAAGTAACTATGTTCCGTTTGCCTTGTCCTTACCAAGTAACATAATTATAAGTCAACGGTTATAGCGCACACGCGCGCGGCGTTACGGGCGGTTACGGCGCCGTTGCATAATAACTTTCTGAGGCTGCGCCGGCGCAAGTGAAGGCTTCAGTCGGTCGCACGCGCCGGTCGCACGCGGACGTCGCTCGTACGCCGACATGTATCAAGAGTTTGTCGATATATTGCAGTTGATCAAAAGTGAGTTATGTTACAAGGAAATTTTACTTATTAAAATATGCGTATTTTTTTTTCGGGGTTTATGAAATGTGACCGTAATTTAAGTTGATTCGGAAATGCCTTTCGTGTTTGTAAACATGAATTGTCACTTAGTTCAGCGACCGACGAATTCTTGGAATGGTTCAATTGTATGCTTTTCATGTTAAACAATGTGCAAAAACTGACGAAGTGTATAGTTCCGAAGAATTAAAACATCATTATTATTCACACCAGAAATACAATGGTTTTGTAACCACTTACTTTTTAAACGTCTTAATTACAAGTGCGACAAGACAACTGCGATCTATTCAGGGCCATGATCTTCCTACCCATAACCCACTCGAACCGATCGACGCCGACCCCATCCACTCATATTTTTTAGCGTGGTTATAGAGTACTTCTTAGAACACGCGCACTTTTAAGAGAGCCGGTATTCTTTTCAGGCTCTATGTGCTTATCATCTTCGACCACGCTGTCATTTAACATCATATGAGCTGTGGTCAAAAACTTAGCTTCATATCATACTTTCCATCTCCCACCCAGCGCGGTTGCTTCAACAATGCGCCTCTGAACTCTACTAATTAATGTTAATAGATTCACATCTGTGCCGAAACTGTGGAGAAAGACGCGCACTTGTACCTCGTTCACATACATAAGCAACTACTTAATACCTTACAGAGTACTCGTACTTGTGAATTGTGATCTAAATTTAATTTACAAAAGTATAGTTTTTGTACGCTCGGCTCTATTCTCATTGCTCCCTAAGATTTCGATTCGGAAATGCCAACGAATACTCAAGAAAGAAGAAGAAAAGAAAAATAAATAACTCAAAGAAATAATTCCATTAGTACGGGATTGGTCCACCCGCGATCGACACAGAAGTTTCTGGAGATTATAAGGCGCAAGTTTTGCTAAATTCGAGCAAAAAATGTGTCCTCTTAGAAAATGACCAGTCGTGTGAGCTTTTTAAGAGAGTTGCACATAATATTTTATTTTTTTCAACTATCCAGCCTTAATATCATGTTACATATTAAATCTAACACTAGAGCTGGCCAGTCAGCCTATGCGAACTTAGTTTTATCAGTATTGTCGCAAATGATAGCGGCAAGTTGGATATGTATAGTTAGTTAGTAGGTAAGTAAATATTAATAGTATATCTACTGATTTTATCGGTATCGTGGCGTAGCTTGACTAGGTGGTTCTAAACGATCACCGATGTTAAACAACGAACGATCTGGCCAGTCTTCGGATAGGAGACCGTGAGTGGCATTTACATCTGAGCGCTACCGTGGGTGTTAAATTGTTAGTCCCGGTCGTTTCTTTTATATTTTTGTAACAACAACCGTCAAGCCATTATTATTATTATTTTTAATTTAATTAACACGGCAACGCCAATTACATTAAATAAATCAGAAATAAAAAAATAACAATTCAAAATAGAATTTTTCATGTTCATGTTTTAAGTCCTTGGGGCGGCACGTTCACTCTGACACTAGCCACTCCGCCTACACGAACTTATTGTTATCGGTATTTGTCGCAGATGACAGCGGCAAGTCGGACCGCAGCGCGTACCCGAAGGCCGGGCTCATACTGCGCACCACGAGCATGCGTGACAGCGTCTCCAGCGACGACGCACTGCCAGGTACCGCCACACCGCTACACCGCACACCACTCGAGCCTTTACAGCCACCACAACTCCTTTACACCACACTTTTGCTAAGTCGAGCTGAACTAACGTGATGCTAAGGGCTACCTGGAGCCTACTGTGGCACTGGTAGCTGACTTGCGGTGCCATTCAGAAACCTTCCTTCTTCTTGGCTTGAAAGTATCTAGACCACCGAGAAGCTCCCAGTCAGTGTAAATAAATCTGGTTGCTCCCCAACGTTAACCGAATAAATATCTGGTAAAAGTTTACTACCTGTCAACAAAAATTTGTGAGTTAAACTGAACTAAATTCAAGTAAGGAAATATACTATCCCAACCGCCGGACGGGCAGCAGCGTTTTCTCGGTTAATGGTGGTGAGCATTCTGCGATCCCCAAGCCGCCTGCCGTTTTCTGGCTGATGATGATGAAATATACTATGACAATTATTAAGTAAAAACTGAGTTTGTAAGTAGGTTATGTTCTGTAAGTCACGATTTCTTTGTTGCGACACATTGAGTCGCTCCTTTTTGTTTCGCGCAGATGTCGAGCATTAAATGGAGCAGCAGTTTCGGTCCACTTAGTTCGTTCAATGAGCACATTTCTCTATCACAATATCGATGCAATGGTCGCCGTTGACAACCATATGAACAGGCAACTAATGGCCGCGTAGTACTAAAGTCATACAGACCAACTCGATACCACTAAATCCAAACCTCCGATTCGATGCAAAAAGTTACTATCGAAATATAAAATAACCCCCAGCAGAGCTACATTTTTCCAATAGTAATATCACTGTCATTTTCTTGTGTAATTTTCTTTTGTGCTTTATCTAAGTTGTCTGAGGGCTGGCCACTCAGCATAATATACGGACTTACTACTACTGAGCTGAGTTGTTTATTTATATCCAACGCCCCTGAAACACCGCACACTCGTAGTTTCTCTATTACCCTTGACCCCAGACCTTGTTAGTAAAATTAATTTCTACACTCCTACTGGATTATTCCGTAAATTCAACCCTCTCTTACATCCTCCTGTAACATCTACCATCAACTACAGGCAAAACAGCTTTATTTTACGTGCGTGTAGGACTTTCAAAAAGTCATGTAATAATGACGACTTCGATATGTTCCTCTTCGGCATTCCATCTTTGATAAAGTGGTTAGGAGAAACAATCTTTCAACAATTTCCTTTTCATTAGATTAAATTTTAAAAAATCTCAGTAGTTTTCCGTTTTTTTTTTCATTCTTCGCGGTGACTGCAGGTAGCTAATATATGATAATAATAATGTTTAATAAAAAAAAATGTATACTTCAAGTGCTTATTGCGCTTTATATTTGTTCTACATTAGTTTATTTCTACTCTAACTATCCAACTGTTTATAGCGTCCTGTTTTTTAATTATATTTCTAAAAGTGGATTCTCCTAATGGTTTTTTGTGTTTTATCTAAGTTTTTACTATGTTATTTAAGACCGCGAGTTTCGCAAAAATTATAAAATAAATACAATTAATTTCGTACTAAAAACTGCCAATAAATATTTCGTCTGCTGACCAACAAAACTGATGGCTGTTGTTCCCTCCAGCTGGACTGATGCGAGCCGACAGCGAGCACAGCCTGTGCTCCGTGGACGACACCGTGGTGACCACCACCACCGAGCGCACCGGGGACGGCCTCCGCACCACCACCACCAAGACCATGCACCACCACCACCACCCCGCCGCCACGCACACGCGCGTCACGCACCACGAGCCCGTCATCACCACCAAGAAGACCGTCATCAGTCAGGAGCCGGTCATCACCACGAGGAGGACCATGGTAGTGTGTCAGGAGGCCGAGCCGGTCTTCACCACCAAGAGGACGACGGTCGTCACCCAGGAGCCTCAGATGACGCACACAGTGACGCAAGGACGGCAGGGCGCCACCGTCACCACGGAGCGATCCTTCCTCGACAGCAGCACCAAGGTCACTGGAGTGCAGGACATACTGACGAGGATGAAGAACGCTGATATCGGTGAGTACATACTCCACAACACTACTCTGCAACACTGCCAAGTACACGCGTAGTATGCGTACTAGATACTTTCTTGAGTGCTTGGCATAGGCTGTACCTATGTGTACCATTCTGTTGACATTTTAAACTGCTGTAGGATATTACCTCCTTTATAGAAAAACAATTAACTTTAGCTCTTTATAAATAACCTTCTAAGCGTGAACGTTCAATTAGTTATTCTAGAATTTTTGAGTGAGGTGAATTTGGTCGGCGAGCGATAGAGAAAAGTTGATTGATGAGCTTTTACTCCAAGCTTCTCGTTCGAAGAGCGTTTATGCATAAGAGATGTGTAGATGACAATGAACTTTCTCAAAGTCGAGGCGTCTTACCACAATGACGACGCCGTTTGTTTTCGATAAGTGGTTGTAGACTGCAAATCACTTCGGCAAATAGAATGTGTTGAATGATTTACTTACTAAATGTGCCAAAAATCAAAAGTTATAAGAGTAAATACAGTAGTACAAGGAAGATGAGGCCTATACCTTGCAACGAGCTAAACACGAAGCTGAAATTCAGCAAGCATGTTCCTATGCGTGCCTGTCCGCGCAGGCCCATCACTTGGTTTAGCCGGACGCATGGCTGTCTGGGGCAGGCCACCCACGCCGCGCCTCGTGTGATGATGATAGGTGTTGTTGCAGTGATCCAAGAGGGCGACTCCACGGAGGACAGCGAGGCGCGAGCGCTGCTCAACAAGTTCCTGGGCGCCACCGTGCTCATGGCCGGCATGCAGGGCTACGTCGCCGACCAGCCCGACGGGAAACTCACCATGCACCAGGTCAGTCGCGCGTACCGCCTAAGAACTAACCTAAGAATACGTATCCTTGTGGAATCACTTCACCTAGTCTCTATATAGGTGATGCGGTCAATTATTAGTGAAGGAGGACTCCCCGACTAAGCCGGTAATTGGCCGGTGTTGTAAATCGCTGGTTTGAATTTTGGCTCGATTTAAGCTTCGTATTTTATTTATTTAACCAATGGAGACGTCAATGGAGTTAGCTATAGAATCAAATGAGATTGGTATTTTATCTGCAAAGAGTTCAATGAAAGAAACAAGTTCACTAGTTCTTTACCATCATGCATAATATCTGGGAGGCTTATGCGGAACATGACAATAGGAAGAACATTTTAAAAAGTATAGCGTTCTCTTTTTCTAATTTTCTTTCTTTTTTTGACACCATGACGACATGAAAGTCATTAAACATTCAAGACTACGCCATAGAGTAAGTAAATACTAGACTACGCCTAATCCTTAGTATGAAAAAATTTCCCCACACCTAAAAGGCAATATTTAAATTAAATAAAACTACGACTTTGGCGGACAAAACGCAACAAATCCGACGTAGGTACATTGTGATCACGCGCTGCTTTCCATACGCAAACAACAACAAAGGAAAGTGAATCGTAAACAAATCATACAATGAGACATTTTCCCGTCATTATAACTAAACAATGCCCGTACCTGAAAGCCGCTTGACCCGGACAAGACAAACTCGACGCCACGGTACCAAAAATAGCCAGCGTTGCACTATTTACTCCATTATCACGCAGTGTGCAGGGAGTTGGCAGCTTCGCTAGGATGTAGTGTAGGACCTATATAATATAATCCATATACAAGGTGCTAATTAATTGGCTAGGGAGCGGTTGCGAGGATGTTGTGTACAAGATAAAAAAACAACTTTTGTTCTACGACTTTTGAAAATCCATGAAAAAAAACAGCTGTTCCATACATTTTATCACAAAATCCACGAACATTTTGTATGGAACAGTTGTTTTTTTTCCTGAATTTTTAAAAGTCGTAGAACACAAGTAGTTTGTTATCTTGTATACCAGCGACGATGATAATGCAATGGACGGGCCCAGCGCTTGCAAATCGATCAAAATTAACAAGACAACACAATCAAGCATACCTAGCTAAAAGTATGCATATTACATTTGCCGGAAAATAGAGATAGCGAATCTAATTACTGCATGACAAAAAGAGAACACATGTACATGTATTAGAAGTTTGTATTGTCGTATCGTACGGCTCGCATGGCGCAAAGGCAGAGTATGACTGAAGCGAGTGGAGAGCCGGCGCTGAACATATAGTCTACAAAATCCGTGCGCTTGTTTCCCGTCCATTCATCTTATCATTGTCGCTGTTGTATACAACATCCTCAGAACCGCTCCCTAGCCAATTAATGTAGTACACAGTTATAAGTAGGTACTGACAGCATTCTGGCCACCTTTACCACCACTTTTAAATTAGGTGTTTGTTGTTGTTTTATTTTTAAATTATGTAGGTATTCGTAGTTGTTTTTTGTAGTTTTTGATTTCAGTTCTATGATTATTTACGGATATAAATATAATGATAAAAGTACTTAATATGGACAAACGTGATAGTTTAAATAGTTATTTTCACCTCACAAGCTTGGAAATATTCTATTTATCATTCGAAATCTGAGTTAAACAGTGGATTTTACCCGCAAACGGGAAAATATTTTTCAAAATTCGAAGGTTTCTATAATTTTTTTTTTATACTGCTAGGTACTCCATTTAAAATGCATAAGTAATAAGTACTTATTTCATGTCAGTGCGCCAGCATCATGTTTAGAATTATCGCACTGGCCAGCACGAACACTGCATGAAAAAAAAACTAGCATTTGCCTCGCTGTAGTGAGGTGAAAAGTTGCGTGTTTCGCAAGTTATTTTGAGTCTCGTACCTTTGAAACCGTCGCTACGCTGAGGATTCAATACAAGTACTCTCGCCAAAAAACAACTTTGCAGCCTTGCATAACAAATAACTATTATTTATTTTATATTTCATTTCCTAAAGATTAACAACTTAATAATAGAAATACTTGACCAATGCACCTCGCCAACGACCTAACAGATGTGATTTAATTTTATTAATTACCAGATACAGATGACACGTGATTAATAAGAGAATGCACCAGGTGGCTTAATTGCCATAGTGATCATAATATTGAACTTGCTAGCGATTTCCTTTGTCTCTAAATAAAAACCTTTCGTGGTGTATAGATGTTGGGACAACTAAGGTACTTTATACAAATAAGGCCTATGCTCTAAAAAGGCCTAATGTCCCTAAAACCCGGATAATTACGTATGGCAACAATTATACCTATCGAATGTGCGCGCATTTACCTGGTTAACTGGTTGTGAGAGTGAGAGCATCCCGTTCCCGCTCGCTGTGCTAGTCTCGACACTTTCTTTGTAGGAGGCGTGAGTTTCGTGATGCAAGTTAAATTTTTCGTCATTTAAAAGTGAGTAAACTGTCATATTTTCTTTACTTTAATTTTATTAAGTAACACGCACTGAATCTTAAACTTTTAATCAGTAGTATGGAGGCTTTGAATTTAATAATTTTAAATCTTTGAATTACTTATGAATTTATAACTTTATAAGATAAGGGACGACTAATAAGGCCTAGGCCTTGTTTATAATCGGTAGGCCTTATTTGTGATCATAGGCCTTATTATGCAACTCGCATCTAATTTTGAATTTTTAAATAATTTTGAGATAGCTAGTACAAGAAGGCATCAAATGAGAGAGTTCTAGGTACGTACTAAATAAATAAAGTACATGGTAAATATTCAGATACTAAAGTTAATTGTGCCAAAGACATAAAAAAACTTTTAAGAACTGTATTTTTTTTATGCGGCCTTATTAGAGCACGGTGTTTTAATAAGGCCTATTAAAAAAAATTTTTTTTAGGTATTTTAATATTTTTTTCCAAGAAATATGTTAATAGATATAAATATAATGTGATAAACCTACTTGTATTTACATATGTTTTTGTTTTTTCTTAATATGAGCCGATAAGTCTGATTACTCAATAAGGTTTAAAAAAATTGCACCGATTAACAAATCATTAGCCTATTAAAAATATAGAACTGTAAGCTATCTGTTAAAAGTATATATTTTTTAAAAACATAATTTGTTAAGATGTTATTTGGAATTGAAGTTCATAGGCCTTATTAAATGTAGGTGATTTTTTAAGGCCAAAAGCAGACTTTTGTTAAAAGGTGTTTTTTTCTTACTTTTTCTAAGAATGTGTTAGCATGTTTTCCTAATTTTCTACAGAAAATAAAGTGGAAAATTATACCCATGGAATCTTTCTTTTTAAACGTTGATATTTATTTAGATATAAAGGTCTCAAGTTATGTAGGCCTTATTTGTATACAGTACCTTACTTAATATAAAAATAAAAGAAAATTCCGCATGTGACGAAAATACTAAAGTTTTTTGCGTGAGGTGTCGACTGACATTAAAAAACAATGGCTGAAAAAATACAAATGCAGAAGGCTTGGTATTGGACTGGACATGCTTTGAGAATATAGGGTTGCCATACCACTGAGATGACGGTAAGCGGTTAAATCGTTAAGGGGTTCTAAGGAGGAATGGGTGCACTGTATAAAGAAGACGTATGAAGAGTGTGGGTGTTGGAATTATGATTGCCAATGTGAAGAAAGGAAACATACTGCGAACTGATAATAGCGAGAAAATGAATTTGTTCAAGTACCTAAGGATATTTTATAGAAAAAACAATTGAAATTGTGGTACGACACATACTACTCATTATTTTTCATTGAGTATTGTATCGTTCTCTCTACTGCCTACAAAGCTCCATGTAAGTGTAAGAGTATAAGGTGTAAGTCATTATTAATCTATATCCCTTCTATACCTGAATCCATCCTTTTTTCAAACAACTTCAAAAAAGAAGGTTCTCATGCAATCTCAATTCGTCTGTATGTTTTTTTTATATTCATGTTACGCGATTAAAAAAAACTCCGCCAATTATGAATAGATTTTGATGTTTTTTTTTGGTAGGTGATACTTTATATAGCTGTTCTCATATAAGTTTTATAGAAATCGGTCTAGTAGTTTGGTTTTTAAATGAAAATTGCTGGAATAAATCAAAATATCTGTCTGGAAAATATAAAGATGCCATCCAGGTAGTCGAAATTGAAGTCGGTTGTACTTTTTTTTAAAAGCTTATTATTTGAGACGTGTATCTGTCATCAATTTCCATGTTCACTTAATTTGAGCACAAAGCCTCTGTGCGACCTTGTCTGACGTCACGGACGTCTCCGACCGACGTCCGTCCGGCCGGACGTGACAAGAGGAAATATGAGTGTATGTCTGTATGATCTATTTGCGCGCCCGAGGTAAACAAACTTATGCACATCGTAAAAACCGACCGCCACTTACAATAATGTGACCAAATGACGGAACTAAAGAAATTTGTCAGTTTTGTTTAGCAAACGCAAAAGTGGCTCACACGTTCAACTGCACAAATAAATTTGTTGTTTGAAACACAAGCACATGTAAGATTAAAATAAAATGTAGTATTTGGTGCGTAGATGATGACGGGAGAGTCATGTGTTCCTTTTTGTCTGCATAGAATACCTACCCCGTAAATCTTCCTACATTATATCGGTCTCAAATTATAGAAAAAAGCTCTAAAATGAACCTTCTCCAAACATCACAAGTTCTAATTAGGCCTGTATTTATGTCTGTCACTTTATTCATTTATTATTATATTTATCTAACACTTAAAATTTCGCGTTCCACCAACTGAACCTGAACAACAGCCCCTCGAGTCCACTTGGCGAATAACCCAAACCGAACGTTACATCTTGAAGATTTTTGAATATTTTTTGGGTGGTGGAAGATTTTTGAATAGACCTGTCCCTGTAATCATTATGTAGTTACCTAATGATGTTTTCCGATAACGACAGCTATAACTAATTGTTGAGCTTTGAACCGACGCCCTTCGGTGTGCGAACCTGTGATAGCTCACAGACAAACTCTGAACTATAATTTTATAATTGTATGAGGTGAACATAGCAGACAACCCGGCAGTGTAGGCATATAAACGCGTCCCACGTAATATCGTACATGCTTCGAATACCTGAACTACACAATTTATTGTTCTCAAACTTATTTTTATAAAATAAGGTAGAGCGCTCTCGTGCGTACGATCCGGTTTTTTTCATTCATGTGTTTCTTGTAGGCTGAATAATAGGACCTAGTGTATGATAATTTTAGCCGTTTCAAGGCCTTAGAATGATGTCCTAGACATTTTTGTTGAAAAATATGAAGGCCATTCAAAATGTGGTAGCGCTCGGCCCTACCAATTTCACTTCAAGAGATCCTCTATTTAAGTATACTACAAGTGCAATGCGATTCAAAGAAATCAGTACGGATATCGTAAATAAATAAGTTCTGCATCATCAGATATCGGCTATTTAGTAAACATAAAGAAATTCCTTCACGAACCGCAAATAATAGTTTAGAGTTACGCAGCCTACTACCGCTACCTAGCTGTCGTTTACTCTATGGTTACGATGCGGTTCCAGTAATTTACACGTTGTAGAGAATGTAGGTTGTTCACCTACATACCCAGTCTCTCAGTGTGTTCGGTAAACATTGAACAAAGTGCGAGATGCGCACGCGCAATATTGCCGTTTAAAGCCACTCGCCACGCGCGGCCACACTACCGGCAAAAATAACACGCCCGGACTTTTCATGCGCAACGAAGTTCAAACAACTTTAAGCACGCTGAAATAAACCTTATGTCGAAGGAAACAGAGGAAAATCGTGTGAAAACTTTACGCGCGGACCGAACTTTATTGCTAGCGCTACGAAAAAAGCCAAAGTGAACCTTATGGTGAAGGAAATAGAGGGGCTGGGTAGGATAATGCAGGGGGACTATATTTGGCGCGGTGACGTCAAAAGCCGCGGTACGCGCAGTCCGCTCCGCTGTCCCGCGCAGATCGGTTCGCGCCATAATTATGACATGAAAAGAAATAATTTAAAATATAGCCATAATTTATGGTTCGAGGTTTTTTATTACCATTCAGTAGTGCAGTACCGAGTAGTCGATCGTTTAAATTCGATTGCTTGCTAGGCGATATTACTAGTGGTGTAGTTTACAGGATTGCGCATTTTCACTACTCCTATTTTTGGTAAGTTACTTTTTACTTTTTCGTGTTTTTTTTTTCTCATAATTATTTAAGACGCTTAATTTCAATTAGACTAAATAAATTGATGTTTGCTACTTTGTGCTCCTGAAAAAAACTATATACTCCAAAAACTCGCATTTTTATGTAAGTCTAATTAAAAATATTGTAAGTACATAAATACTAAGAAAAAGTTTTCAAATAAAGTAGGCATGTTTTTTCAAATATTCGTTTTTGATCAACTCTAATCATTGATCCAATCTTGATAGATTCAAACAAGAAAAAGCTTTCAAAAGCTCCGCATCTAGTTACAATTTATTTTTACTTGCACATTCACTAACCGATCAGAAGTTCACCTAATTTTAACTCCCGAAGCACTATAATTATGCAACGTTATTTACGTCTGCGACACACGACCGCCGCGTCTGTCAAACATGGGACTGAATCCATCATCGAACCAAAGCTCGCTGAACATGTTCACCTCAATTAAATTGCTAATTAAACGAGGAGACACTACTCTGTTTCTAATAATTTTGAACGTGACAACCATTTAGTTCAATGAGCTTAGTCATTGATGTGTGGGGCCATCGAAAAGTGCACAAGAGATGTTTAGATTTGTATCAAAATATAATTTTATTATTAATAATTTTAGTATTATTATGCCGTATATTTATACGGCATAATAATACTATTTATGACAACTATTATGTTTTAAAAGCTTACGAATAACAGACGGGCGGCGATGGTTTGTACCCGTTTTCTACGGAACCCTGAAAAGCTCATTATAAAATGTAGAGTTCACAAGGCCACGCGTTGCGACACACAGACTCACAAATAACACAACAAACATGTTGTGTTCGTGACATTATCTCTGTGAAAAAGAAAACTGAAGAATATAGTGGGAGAAAATAAACTGCTCAGCTGGCTGGAAGTCAAACTGTAAATAGTTTGCTATTTGAATGGATCTTATCTGCGGCAAGTGATTTTCAGAGCGCGGCCTGCCAAGTATTGCCCGCACTTGTGCACAATGTGCACATGTAGTATGTTCGGAAGCTAGGTACGCCTCGTGAACTCACTCGCGAGGATGATCACTCAACCACAAATGTATCCGGAAAATAAATAATAGATATACACGCTTTCTAGCTTAGACGAGTTCAGGTGCACCTAAAACGGCATCCAGAATCACCGGAGGCAGGGCAGCAGCGTCCTCTCAGTTAATGGTGGTGAGCATTCTGCAATCCCCAAGCTGCCTGCCAAGCGTGGGGATCATAGCAACCATTCATCATCATGGTTATTACGGGGGAGACAGTCGTCCAGCAGTGGTCGTCTTCCAGCTGATAATGAAAGACGCGATCTAAAATAGAGACTAGGAATCGGCTAGCGTATGACGCCCTGAGACTCAAGGAAGTGACGATATGCGTAGAAAAGCTACCATTGGTTGGAAGTGGAAATCTCAAAGATCGGACTGCGTGGCACTCTATAGGCTGATTATGATGTCGGAAGTGCAAGTTACAGAAACCTTGTGATCTAAAATAGTGTTGCATCATTTCTTTAGGATAACCCTATGAATATATTATATAATGGGGTAAATATATGGGGAATATATAAAAACGATATTTTCTAAAAACACTGGCCTTATTTAAAAACGATGCTCAAGTTAAACCATCCGTCATTTAACTTCTGCGCACTACAAAATGACGTGCGCAGTATTATATTATCTTTGGATTTATCAAATATAATATAATACTTAACTAAGCTGTAGCTGTGCTTAAGTAAGACGTAAGTCATATAAATTTGAGCGGCATTTTTAAGTGAGAACGTAAAGTATTTCTAAAGTAATTATACTGTCAGAAAGCTGAGGTTTTCAGGTAGGTAACGTAACATATATAAACATGGAGCTTTCTTCATAAACAAAGCCATTACGTGCGTTGATTTCCTGTAAAATGAAAAGCCACTCTACCAAACGTGTGCTTATAGAACATAAAAACGCGGCTCACCGCCGCGTGTGTTGATCGCCGGTTACTAATCAAGCCGTAGAAAGCAAGATGCAATCAATAGATAACTAATTGTACTATACGGTTGTCAGTCATTTTGGGTATTATTCTTCTATGGCTATCATATGTTAGAAGCGATACGTGATCTGTAGCCAACTTGTGACGTTTGTGACACTTGTAATAATAATGTCCTTGGTAATAATGTGCTAAGCTTATACGGGACTTTATTACTAAACCTATACTTACAAACAGTATAGGTTATATTATTTTAGTAGTATTATTGTTTTTCCAAAAAGTGTTGCGTTCGATCCTCAGCTCGCTTGTTGCGGTCTAATATTTATGAAGCACGTTTTCCTAAAAATTCTTAATAACTTTATCTTTTGAACGGTAATAGCTGTCATTTGAAATTGTTAAATAATAGTACATTATGATACAAGTGTGCTATGTTGGTCAATACACTAGAGGCGGTATTATGCGATAAGGAAGCCGAGAGTGTATTGAAACATAGCACAAGAGTTTCATACGACTGTTTTCGTCACACTTGCGAGGAAAAAACATTTTTTTTTTTGATAATAATCAACCACACAGCGAAAACGTCAACAAACATTTGCGGGAAATGGCGCCCAAATCAGTAATGCGCGCGCAGGTTTACATTTACATCAGCGGCATAAGAACTCTTTGTTGGTATTACAAAAAACTGTAAGTATTAACCGGCTATATTAAGAGTGCTTCGTATACGTACGTCTAATTGCAGTCACGTACAAACTTGACTTTACCGGGTTATACCTATTATAGCACCATGTGCCGTAATGTAAAGTAAAAAGCACGCGTGTGTAATAGCTTGGATTATGAGCCTAAAACCGATGCAATAAGATCCACTTTACGAGCAAGTGTGATGAAAATACAATTATACATCACTGATATTATGATAATATAGTATTAAAAACAGTATAAAATACTAAAAATATTTTTTTTTAATCTTGCAAAAATAATATTGTTTTTGCTTTAAACTACAAAAGACAATTCATACACATGTGTCAAACTTATAGTGAGAGTGTAGTGCAAACTGAATAAATTGTCTTTAACTTTTATTTTACTCAATATAAGCGTCTAAGTTCTGCAAGCACTCGCACTAGCCTCCATTAGTTCGTGAGCTTATTAGTCGGTAACAAATCGTAACATTGGCAGTGACTCGTAACCAAGAGAGGCCAAAACAAATCGACCGGATCCGATTCATATTACTCGCCAAATAACAACTAACGCTACTCGCTTAGTGAGGGAGAAACTACGGCGTCCTGGCAAAAAAAGTTACTTGACGAACAATAAAATATTTTTATCAATTAGCATTTTTCACTTATTTTTGTTGCGATTTCAATGTAGTATAGTAAACATAGTGTGTTGATGTACAGAATGTGCCCTTAAAAGCATACTAACTGATTAGAACTGACCCTGTATAGCCAATAAAACCTCAATAAAAGTTTTAAAAAAAGGTTGAAACCACATTGCTAGTACCCAGTAGAATTCGCACACTCATGCCAAAGAGTTTCCTGTCGTGGTTTCCGGTAGTTTCCCTCGTCACTAAAATATTATTAGCGACACCAGTGTCTCTACCATGAGTTTTTAACAATTTACTCGCTAGCGAAGGCGTAAAATATTTCTATGGCAAATTGTACAGCGCCACTAGCGGTCACCTTAAGAACTAAAAATCGGTAGTATGAGTCACTACGTAAAAAACCTATCGAATCTAGTCTCGCTAGCGTCTAACGTTTTGTATCCGTTGCTTTAATTCGGTACCATGAGTCACAAATTTGACAGATGCTATCGATAAATACCTTTTCGATAATAGTTAAGTCATTCACTAGCAAAATAAACCGTGAAAGCATTTCGATAGCTTATTTTATTGTGAAAGTTTATTTAATTTTGAGTGTTATTTTTGCGAAAGAAGTAATTTACCACGGAATATGTTAGAGGCGGCTGTGTATGAAGTCGAACGACGCGAACAAGGGAATTTTCAAGCTGGCATGAGAATGATTTCTGGAAATCCACTTCAACACTTATGCACTTGAAACGAAGTATTTCTATAAAACACTGGCTTACAATCGTTCGAAGTTATAGCACTTTATTTAAAATTATTATTATTTTATTATTTTTTATAATTTTTATAAAGTAAAAACAAAACTTTCCATATACTCCACCATTAACTGAAATTGTAAAGAACTGGTTCGCATTTTAGGTACTTAGCTAAAATAAGTTAGTTTGCAGAAATAAAATAAACTTGAAGCCAATTAAACAACCAAAGTAAACAACGAACGTGTTGACCCTGACAGTTTGACTGAATATAACCAATACCAATTAAAAAATCACTAACAATAACATACTCACGCACTCCTTTCGAGACGCTTTCGATTAGCAGGGTTATTTCAATATACATCTTACTCTGTCTATGGAACATAGACAGAAAGAGGCAGCTACATTCAGTGTGAAGTTAGAAACGTACTACGAGAGTACCAACATGCCGACGTGATAACTACTCGAAGCAGCGAGCTAACACTAGCGAGTAAGTAAACGCTCACGTAACTCATGGTACGAGTTTAATCGAAAACTATTCGATGCGCGTTTATACGCTATCGACTGAAGTAAGTTTTCGACAGCAAGTCATGGTAGAGGTGCAGGACTGTCTCTCACCACAAGCCCGCTTCCGCTTCCGCTGCCACCCGTGACCTAGGTCGCTCCCGGGTCGTAACCCGAGCGTTCGTTCCCCCCACTACAAATGCCTTGCGCCAAATATATCGCTTTCAGCGCTGAAGTGGGTCAATTGCAGCCGCTGCAGGAGCTTCGAAAGCGGTGGAAATAGGCCACTTATTGATCGCTATTGTTAGAAATTACCACGGGAGCCGGTTTCGTAATCTATAAACAAAGAGTTTCTCAACATTAGGTACTCGTAGCGCAGTGGATTGCTCGCCTATGACGCGAGTCCCTTCAAGAGTTTGAGCTACCTGTAAAGGAAATATTGTGAGGAGATCAAAGGCTTTTTTCAGGATTAACTTTTTCCAAACGAATTATAATATAATAATTGTAAACAAGCCGAGCCTGCAGTTTTACCTGATAAGCTACAAGAACCATTTATCCGAGATAAAAAGTTCGAATAGTCCATGTAACTTTCCAACCCTTAATATTTAACCGTGCCAAATTTAACGACGGAGCGGAGCAAAGTGCTTCGCAAGTAACAAACGCGGATTTTCCTAAACCTTCCATCAAGATGAAGGTAGAGCTTCATAAGCCTTAAAATTTCGCAGGGATTCACATCAGCGCTAGTCATTAATCAGACACGGTGACCAGAAGTTATCGTGGTCGAAGTCTATGGAACATTCATAGGGAGATTCATTTCTAGAAGTATCTTTATCACACTTCAGACCTGATGGGCGGTCATTATGGTGGCACGACCGGCTCTTTATTTACAACTTCCACTGTACGTAGCCCACCAACGCCCATGTTTTGTTTCACCAGTGAAATACAACGGCTGCTCCAATCTATTGTTTTTGTTTTGCTAGCCTGTTAAATCCCGCTGCTGGGCAAGAGCACGACGTGCTTCAATCAATCATTTTGATCAATAGTTTTGACACCGGTGTAAAACTTTAAGTTTTTCTCTTGTATTCTTTGTACATTTGCTCACAACTTTTCCGATTTCGGGGTTTTGCTATAACTTTCCTAATTTCCTCAATGACAGTCCTGCTTCAGACACATAACATTATTTATAAAGCATAGCAGAAGAGGCATATAGTACATTTTAACGGTACACAAAAAAATCCCTTTACGCATTTCCCCGAAATTTCCTCCACGTGCGTGATGCTTGAGTTCCTGCCAAACTGCGCACGAGTGCGTAACACCAGTACGTCGACCTTTCGCGATTTCCTTTAACCGATGCGAAGTACGCAGCGAATTATTTCTGTTTCATTCGCTCGTTACTATTAGGGTATCGCTGTCTCTCTATTCTACGCATGCGAAGAAAGTTCAGTAGATTCAGCGCGCTTGCTCTGCTCCATTACCGCATTTGGTGTTTGGCGCGCGTCGCGCTCACTGCAAGGGCCAAGGCTTTTATTTTCGCTTTATGCGATACTGCGATGTGTTTACAAGATGTTCTTTATGCCTGTATGTGTTTGTATAGCGCAAATATAGATTTATGAGTGTGATGGAGCTTCCGGGCGTATTAGATCATCGTGTGAAGCAAATTCTGTTTATGTTAATCTCATAGTCAGATTTATGATAAATTTCCACGATATTCTGGGCATTTTGTCTTATCACATTTTTGCTCGCTCACGAGGTAACCTCGTATAGATCTTTGGTGCCTATTAAAAGTATTATTTTTTACCCGCGCGAGTGCTGAACTAAAAGCGAATAAGCTGCGTGGACTTTCATTCATTATTAATATTGACAAAGATCCCCTTCCTTTCCTCTCTTCTCGCTTCTCATTTCCATTTTTGTATTTTTACCCTTATTTACATATCTAGATCTACTTAGATCTTACTTACTTCTTTTCTTATTCTTACTTAGATCTACATATCTAGATACTCACAGGTAACATCGCTGAAAATTGTGTTTTTTTCTTCTCGACCCTTCTCCATAATAAGGAGTAGCGAGATTTAATATGGCCCGGTTGTCAGAAATCTATGCCACGCCTGTTAAGTAGCTCCGAGCGCACATTACCTGTTTGTTCCTGACAGTCTCGTTATCCATTTACGGCATCAATCAAGCACGGGAAAGCAGTGTCTATTTAACAAACGCATTACTGTGACCATCGGCACAGTTGCTGCGAAAATAAACCATAAAACGACTCAGTAACAGTTTAAAATCTTATTAGCGCTGTTCAATAATCTCACACGATGGTCACATCGTGGACCTGTTATGATGGTAATAATCTATATTTTACAAATTGAGTTTTATCGCAAACAAAATTAGTTTTCGTTTTGATTTGCTGACCAGTCTCAGTTCGGAGAAAGAAGCGTAACACAAAGATAGCTTTTATGTGCTGATAACTCTCCTAAGCATGTTAATACATACGAAAACATCGACAGTTCGCGCTCGAGCGTCTCTAATTGGCCCTATTGATGATTTAGTTCCGTGTTCGGTTATTGGTCCAGCCTTCTTAATTGATTAATATTTTTTGTTGCATTCTAGAACTGTAGCGGATACTCTAGAATTAATGTAATTACGGCTTTCTTGCGTGAATCATACTCCACGCTCGTTAAGATGTTGTGTAATTTTATGGGTTTTTAAGTAGAGATATGGAGGAAGCATGTTTCTGTACCGTTATGACCGAACGCTCAATTAAAATGGACTTTATTACGACATGATAATTGTGGTCAGTTAACGTGTAAATTGCAAGGTACTTTCGAAATAAGTACTACTTACACTAAAATCGGACCCCGGGATCGGGTTCCGGTCTATAGTTAGAAGTCTTGTCCTTGTACCGATAAAAAATCAATGCTTTGTATTTTGTTGGTCTTTACTTATTTTATTAAGTAACTGTTTTAATCTCTTACAATTTCTACATGTATGTATTAATGTAATCTTATATCGACAAGCGCAGCGTAGGAAGGCCTCCCACTAGGTGGACCGACGACATTGTACGACAACCTGCCATTTGCACCCAAAAAGGCCGGTTGTCGTACAGTGTGGCGGTCTAAGGGGGAGGCCTTCGTTCAGCAGTGGACGTCTTCGGGCTGATGATGATGATGATATCGACAACTTTATATTCTGTAGCCAAAGACCCTGTTGACAATACAGATGTCTACAACATCTAGCTGGGCCTTCGATCAAAGAAACATGGCAAACCATCGACTACTCCTTAAGTGATGCAGGGCGTCCATTGACGACGGTTATCGGTATATACCGTCCCTATTTGCCACATTTCAAAAAATAAAGACAACATCAACTCCATTCGCAACAATCGCCATTCAATGCAAGCATCACAACACAACACAGCTCAACCTAATAGAGTTAGATAATAAAAAAAACGGAATCAAGACTAACGTAACTAAAAACAAAGCTCTATTGCGTAATCTCAGTTTGTGGCGATAATAATAACCTTTTCTTTTGTTCACGACGCGACGGCTACTCGAGAGTTGATCGATCCAACTTGCTGAGCAATTTTCCGACAACTTTCACCGGTTTTCAATAGAATATATAGTGGTCGTAAGGTTTTTGCTTCGGGACTTATTTGGTGATTGCTGGTTTTTACTTTGGTGGCTTCTCGGGATAGCGTAGACTTGGTTTGTATAACTGCTTCGATCTACTTGTAGACTTGTAGTCAATTGTTAAAAGTACCTATGTAAATCATCGCTCACTTTTTTCGATACTGAGTGTAATAGATGCCTTATCCGATCCGAATATTTTGTATTTTATGTTTTTATGAAAGTTGTACGTAATAAGGATACTTATTAATAATACTTTCATTTTTGTATGGCAACAGGTAAACAGTGAAAGGCTATTTATATTTATTTTCTGCCAATTCCGGACTTACTCATTGGATTATAAAAACGATGATTGTGGTGATTGAACTAATCTGATAATGGACCGAGAAGTTGGACACTGAAACCACATAATTTCAAATTGTAGAAATATCGAACTTAGCTTTATTAAACCTTGTTTTTAAATTATCGTCAATTGAAATTCGGCTTCTTTTAAATGCAAACCAATGCACTTGACATTGGTCTGCATTTAAAATGAATAGTAGCAGACATTAGACCGATCTCTGGAGAAGTAAATCAGTTGATGGGTCGACTGCTCGCGTTATTTTTAAACTCCGGCGCACGCTTGCGTGTGACCTGCCAAATATGTGGCCCACTGATCTTCTACCACATGGGTTAGTATTGAACACCGGTAGTGGATTATTCCGGACACAATGAGGGCTATACCTGATCCGCCGGCGCGGCGGCTTCAGCTGACGCACCGCTTGAAACCTCGATCAGTTTGAATTTCGGAAGCTTTTTCACCAGGTTGACAGGATAAGTACTTGACCACAACTCACCTGTTGTTTAGTGAAGTGGTCGAATGGTATCGTGATAATGCGTGTTTTTGGTTAATTCTGCATTGGACATTAGCATAGTGCAGTGCAGTCCGACATAAGTTTGTATGAATGAAAATTGAATACGATGTTGGCATCCATCATCATCCCGGAGTCGTCCACTGCTGAACGAAGGCCTCCCCCTTAGACCGCCACACTGTACGACAACCTGCCATTTGCATCCACCGGTTGCCCGCGGCTTTTTTTTGCGATGTTGGCATAGTAAATAAAAATTACTCTACACTCATAAAGAGAGAAATCGACTATGTCGTGGATGGCATTTGAAAAATACAAACTGTAGAATGTAGGTATTTGTTCTGGTATTATGAGAGGTGCATGCTAATGCTAAGTTATTTCTACTTAGCTTGCAGTTGTCAAACAGTCCGTAGAGTTGGATGTCCAACCAAAGATAAATACCATCTGTATACATCCCGGGCCGACACCGGGCGCGCTGACGCTGACTCACCCGCCGGTGGCTCAGTGCTCGTGTTGCATTCTCCGGCTAGCGAGACGCCGTCGGTTCTAATTCCGGAATTCTGGCAGTGTCCTTGCTGCAGCTATGCAAAAAGTTAAAAGAGCAAAATAACCCAGCTCTGGTTTGTGGGCAAATCATTTAATTTTGAACTCTCTAACAATTGTTGATCTATATTTTTACTGATCATTGATCATTTACAAAACTGTATAACCTGCCGTGGTGGCTTTTTACATTTTAGGATTAAAGACATAAAGACCAAAGCTAACATAACTACCTACTTCTAGTTTGCCTTTATATTCCCGCCCGTATTGACAAAAGAAAGAACTCATGTTAGTCCACTGCTGGACACTGACCTCTGCCACTCAGCTTTTTGCTTCCAGCTACCGGTCACTTTAGAACCTTGGAAGAATCAGCTCTCTTAGAACAGAACAAAGAACTGTGTTGATAAGGACATGACAATCAATATCCACATGCAATCGTGCATTATGTCGGCAGTTGGATAGCCGCTGCCCAGTAGCCGTACTTTAATATCAAAATATTCTTTGACTAAACAATTATCACATTGATTCGTTTTCTCTAATGCCTAAACAGCGGACCAAAGCTCAATGTAACATTGATTCATGAATGTTTTTGAGCTCGTAATAGACCACAACATATGAAATCGTTCATAATCATTCCATTTTATTGTCCACTGCTAGACATAGGTGGCTCCTAACATTCGTCACTGAGCTCTTATATGCATTCAGCTATTACCAGCTCATAGAGCTCCTAGTAAAAGTAAAGAATGTCTCAGATCTCATAATTGTCACCCTCGCCTCGGGAGACATGAGATCTGAGGCTTCTTTGTGGTCCCGTAGCGTGTATACGATACCAAACAACTACGACAAGCGCTTCGATACAAATGTATATAGCTTTAACTTTTGTGATAAATTGCAAGTTTGTGCAATACATTTCAAACACATACCTATGTATCCCTCGCTACTTACAAGTACTTACTTAGTTACTTAGCGGGGCTAAAGTAGCTACTTTACGTAAAATTTATTTTAAGGTCAAAACCGCGTGGGCCTGAATTAAAGATACGCAACTGCTGTGCTGTTGCTTCTAGTCTCCCCATAGAAACCAGCGTAGTCCCAGCTTCTTAGTTCCGACAATGACTGCCCCACATTGGCCGCCCCAGTTGGCACGTGCCCCTCCCTCTCCCCGTAGGCACGAAAGAGGACGAAGGGGGGTGTTTACATTGATCTTTATAATTGGCTCTCATAAATCAGTACTGGTGTCGATGACTAGCGCCGTCACGCGGTTAAACTTTCACAATGTATAGTGTAGTGATAGAGTAACACGTGTTTGTAAGTAGCGTCTTTGTAGTGGTAGGACTCTACTGCAGAGTCCGCCTGGGGAAATACCACACCTTTGCCAGTTATTCAACCACCAAACAGTACTGTGTTCCGGTTTGAAGGGCAATGCTACCAGAGAAATTACTGGGTATGAAGAGATTTAACATCTAATATCTCAGGGTGACGAGCGCAGTGCAGTGCGGCGCAGCATTGTGTTCGCAAATTCACAATTCTAGCACTAATACTGTTAGTGGCAGGTGTGACGCTTACCACCAGGCGAACGCCTTGCTCGTCCCTTTACTTGATTGTATAAAAAAAAGCGAGGGGTACATAGGTATATGTGTTTGAAATGTATTGCACAAAAGTTAAAGCTATATACATTTGTATCGAAGCGCTTGCCGTAGTTGTTCGGGCGTTGGAAATAACACTTTTATCCTTGTAGGAAAAGGTGTTTTCCTTGTCAGTTCATAACGTTGCTAAGTTATCGGAAAAGGGTTTAAATGCCCTGATACAATAGAGCACTTCAGTCCGCGTTGCTCTATGACCTGATATGGTTATGGTGTCACCTTGGAGGATCTAGCTCTCAGGATGTCGCACATTTTTCATTTATTTTGCCATGGCCAGTGCCTATCAAAACCAAGTTTACCATAACAAAAATTCACAGACAACAGAATACTTTTAAAATGAGGAATAGCTCAGTACAGATTATACTCGTAGTGGCAAACTTTTAGTATACTGAGCTAAAACTAAACCTGTACTTACTAGACCTATATGGCATGTGCTCTTGTAATTTTCAATAGTCACTCTGTAGCTACAGTATGGTCTGGTTATAATTAGTTGGTAAGTAGAGTTGTATTCCGGGTTGGACGCGCGCCCAGTGCCCAGTCCTCCAGCCGACTCGCAAAGCACAGAGATGTAGGTACTTAATGAAACATACACAATGGACATCACTGTAAACATCCGCAAATAGACGACCTCTCTGTCATCAGAGACATTTAGTCAATGTTACAATGGAGACCAGTCCAGTTGTTAGGTCAATGGTTGCTGGCAACTCATCTCTAGGCTTAAGGTGGTCCATAGGGTCAACTAGGTCCAGTAGTGCTAATAGTTGTTGATGCTCTAAAAACCTATAAAAATGAATAATGTTAACATTTTTGATAATAATATTTTATGGTTACCGTTATAATAATAATAATAATAGTTTATTATTCATAAAAATTTAAATTTTTAGACATACCGAAAGAAACCAACAATAAAAGACAACAGAAAAAAAACAAATAACATTCGGCGTACCCTGGATCCCACACTAGGGTGACCTGTGTCGTGGGCTCCAGGCTCTTCCATTCAGAGAAACATTTAATTTTTTTAAGTAGTAATATAATAAAATTAAAAGTAAGTTATATACCTATAAGTGAATTATTTGTTATGCTTTGGCAAGTTATTGATAGTCGAAATTAGCTCATAGTCTGCTGCAAAATGTACCTACACAAACACAGGTACCTACTTTATAACCTAAAATACATCTGAAATATAGATGAAATATATTACATGCAGGTACATTTTGCAACAGACTATTTAAACACACCGCCAAAAATCTTGTACTATTTGAACTATGAGCTAATTTCGACTATCAATGACTTAGTGTTGCGGGGGTTACTTACAGCCAGCGTACCAGTGAACAAATCACCTCTGTTTACTTTTTCTCAAGAGTGACGTGAGAGTAGTACTACAACCGGAAAGAAGCTTATACTACTCATTATTATGAACAACATTTGCTACGGGATCCTTTCTTAAATCGAGAAAAAAACAACCCATTCTTTTAATTAAGTTAAAATTATTAATTCAAGAACAGCGAATATTTTTTTCACGATTTCAAGGCTGGTACCATGTAAAAGGTTGTTCATTGGGATGAGTACAATGATCTCCTTTCTAATAGGAATCCATCTAACCCTGTACACTATATCTTACAAAAAGCTTACAAAATAGATGTAATCGCTGATATTTTAAACAGCTTTTGTGAACTAAACGTCGACTCTCCGTCATGATAATTTGTAAATTAATCGACACAAACAATACAGTCTATTTCACCAATTGTCTCACCACGTTCCAACATTGTTTCTGTTCTGCCTAAACTGTGTCAATCAATATTACATCAGTCCTAATTGAAACTCCATTGATACTCTACCAATTTTATTTAAATAGATAGAGTTCCCGCCGTGGTTTATGACCGCTCTGAACAGGGAGACATTTATCAGTCTAGAGCTTCTATAAGTGCAAACATTCATATCAACACTATACTTCGTTTAGTACCTACTTAGAGGACCTAATAAATCAAAGCCAAATGAAAAAAATGGGAATGACGATGCGTATCGTATGCATCGTATGCCAAAATTTATAAAAACATTCAACCAGAGTAATGTTATGTTGAAACTTCACAGTATGCGAACATTATTAGAAACAATAGTAGATTACTCACCTAGGGAGCATAAGTAAAGAATGTCTCAGATCTCATTGTATAATGTCTCCCGAGGCGAAGCCGAGAGTGACAAACATGAGATCTAAAGCTTCTTTACTTACTCCCGTGGTATGTATACGATTTTACGTGCCACTGCGGGAAAGAAGTGGTTCCTTTCGTTCCGTGTAGCGAGGCTAAAGTAGCCACTTTAGCCGCAGGCACGTAAAACTTATTTTACAAAGATTGGCTATGATTTTTTGGTGAGCTAAACTTTTGTTTATATTTCGGTGTTAACAGGGCGTATACAGTAAGCGAGCTTGTCACTATATCACAGCGGTCATTAATTTCGTCTTGAGCTCTATGTAGAATAGGCATGATGACTACAATTTTTTTATTACCTCATAAAAAAGCTGATCATCAATAGAGCCTATCAACGAAAACAAAATTTAAAATAATCCAAAAATAAATAAGTTCTAAGTATTTTAATTTCAAGCTAGACAGAGAGCACGCTATACTGAGCTATGACGTCAATCCTCAGGCGCGGCATACAAATGCTATACTAACACGTACTTTGCGAGAAAGGGATAGAGCATCCCCTCTCTATCCCCACCTAAAACTTTAAACACTCATATCTCAGAGATTTATCAGCCAATACAATTTATTTTTTCAGCTTGTGTAATGTATTTAGTTATACTCATCACTAAGCCTGTTATTTGTCATAAATTAAACATTAGGCCACACGCCTATTAATTGATGCTCTCTGAATGCATTTCTACGTAAAGTAGTTGAGATTAATGGCTATTCTCGTGCCAAAAATCTATTCACGTCTTGTTATATAAAAGGTTTAAAAGTCAAAAACCGTGTTACCACGAGAAGACTCGGTATTAGTTTAAGACCGTTTCTCGTATTGATTTTGTATATTTAACAACACAGCAGCTCTGTAAATGTTCGATGCTTCTGTAAGAATTTTTTTCTTTGATAAAACTTTTATAACAACCAGTGGTTTTAATTTGTTTTATATAGAAAGCGATTAGGGTACGAGAGTTTTTCTCGTGTACCAATAGTTATAATTCTTTTCTATCGAGCTCAAGGCCAGGATATCCACGTTTCAAGCACATTTTTTAATGAGATCGTTCATTAGTCTATAGCTGTATCAGGTAGGGTCACATTTAGCGGAGCTAAAATATGGCAGTTACGCAAATTCGTGCGTGTCAAGCTGCGATTTTTGAAGTTTTTCTCAGATTACTTGAAAAGTATTAAAATTAATAACTAAAATGTAATAACTAACGTAAAAGTGTTCTCCAAAATACTATTATTTCAAAAACATATTTTTTTATGTGACTATGTGCTGTAATTAGGGCATATAACTAAAAAAAGTAAAAGTAAGTAAGTTAAGTAAGTAAAAAAAAATACTTTTTTATTAGACACTGTTTCGGTATTTGTTTCTATCGAGGAAAGTGTAATTAATCGTGTTTTCAACCGTAGAAGTTACTAAGACGGATGTTGGACTGTAACAGTTATATTTAAAATTTGATTTGACTATATAACATTGATTTTCCGTGGGGCAACTTTGGAATATAGCCCTTAATAGCGCACCCTAACTATAAAGGAAAAACTACTTTTAGAAAAGTACCCAATTATTAAGTATGGGTTATTGTTTTTTCGCTATATACCTTAGTTCTGATATTGGCATTTAACACAAATGTTGTAATGTGGTAATTTAGGACGTATGTGTCTCGGTTCAAGGTTGAAACAGAAATATAGACCACCCACTCGTAGCTCTGGGATCATTTTACTCAAGAGAGAGCCATTTCGCCGTCCGAACACAGCTGTTAACAATAACGTTGACATTTAGTCATTACACAATTTATACATATTATTACAGTCAGCTCATCTTGTTCAGCACTACAATGAAAGTTTTTCAGAGACACCTTTTAAAAAGAAAATAGATTCGACTGGCTCGATAGATGGCACGCCGCCATCTATCCACGACTATCCCGACATGTACTTATTTAGTTTTTTTTTATATGGTGTCTAAACATAAGCGAATCAAACATTCAAACCTGTTTGCAGCTATATCAAAAACGACAAGTACCTAAGTAGGTAGGTAAAGGAAAATCCGGCACGATCAATGATCCACGAAACCCAATCTCCCATTGACCCGCCACAACCACGAACCGACTACTTTACTTATCGATCCGATTTCTCAACCACAAAGTCTGCGCTTACTGCTGAAATATTTATAACGGCCATATTTATGTACCCACGTGATTACGACTGTAATAAAGAACTCTATAGTATTTAGTCCTGAGTTTTAGGAATAGATTAGGACTAACCACAGGCCATCACACTAAAAAGATAGCTCTTATCTCTATTCTCAGATGATAATAAAAAAAGAAAAATTATACAATCGAATAGGTTAACTTTGCCGAGCAGAAATATTATTTGGCTTTCATTAAAAACGATTCGTACCGGTTCATTGTGGTCAGTTAAGGAAAAATCATTAGTTTGCCTTGTTATCCTACTAATATTATAAATGCGAAAGGTTGTCGGTCGTTTTTTTATAAATTCAAATAAAAAAATATAATTTTATAATAAACTACCAGTCTCTGGATTACTGTTGCGATGTTGATAGCTTACGCAGTTTGAGAATTATGAGAGATAAACCCATTGATTGCTCGTATGCAGGTTCGAGTCCTGCCAGAATTCATAATATTTCTTACTGCTTTAAAAACATAGAAATACCCAAACTGGGGAAACACTTCTTGTAATATATACAATGTTTTGTTCCCTTAGTGCGGTAGACAATATTGCGTATAATCTTAACAGAGCACATACACTTTCTTACTGACAGATGGAGTATATTAGTAGCGTGTAAAAATAAGCGAAGAGGCGGCCTCAGTCCTGATGTTTCAAGGCCCTTTCCACTACAACACGTGGTCATACTTTACGTTATTTTAGATTTTCGGCGATTTGCGTCATCGATTTTACTGAATTAGAGCTCCGAAACCACTTACTGCTGCAATACTGTGTTTTATTACTTAAGCTTTAAAATCGGGCTTTTAGCTTTTATCTTTTGCACAAAGTGGCAGAGTTGCCTCGGAAAGCTTTAGCAATAACCACGGTTCCCAAATACTGACACTACCTAAAAGCTTATTTTCTATCGTGTCGAAAAAATACAAATATAATCATCAAAATCTGATAACATTTAGAAGTGATAAATAACAGTTACCTTTTGTATGGATACCTCATCATCAGCTAGAAGACAAATCCCTATAACCTCTACGCTTGGCAGGCGGCTCGGGGACCGCAGAGTGTTACAACCAGTCGGTTAATGAACCGAGACCTGCAGCCCATCCTCCGTTTGTTCTGGATGCAGTTTTAGGACATACCCAGGTCAGGTTGTATAGACACGTGAGCTGCATTTTCTTGTATTAATAGTATTATTTTGATTGTTCGCAGGAGACAGTCCGCGGCGGTGGGCAGGTGACCACCCGCAGCGTGCAGGAGTTGGACCTAGATCAGTGCTGGGACGAGCGGCTCCTCAAGAAACTCGTGAGTACAAACAGCGACGGTGATAATGGAATGGACGGGCCCAGAGCTTGCAAATCGATCAAAATTAACAAGTCAACACAATCAAGCATACCTAGCTAAAAGTATGCATATTACATTTGCCGGAAAATAGAGATAGCGAATCTAATTACTGCATGACGAAAAGAGAACACATGTACATGTATTAGAAGTTTGTATTGTCGTATCGTACGGCTCGCATGTCGCAAAGGCAGAGTATGAGTATGAGAGTGGGGAGTATGACTGAAGCGAGTGGAGAGCCGGCGCTCACCATATAGTCTTCAAATCCGTGCGCTTATTTCCATTGTCGCGGAGTACAAACAAACAATTCAGTTTATTCAAAGCAAGCGTTATTGTCGTAAACAGCATCAGTTTAGGCAAGGCATTGGTGAAACGCAAATCTATTTATATAGGTACAAAAAATAATGCGGTTTTAAATTAGGTTGTTTTGTTTTATCGCTGAGATTAGGGAAGAAACAATCAATTTCGTTCAATATGTACCTACTAGTTTCTTTATTTTAATTTCCTTGTAACTCAAAATACTTGATGTGAAAATCCACTTTTTTATTATTTAAGAGAACGGAATGGAATGGTCGTGATTATTGATTCTGGCGGTTACACTTAGGTACGCTCGAAAAACACACGGTTAGCAAAATAAATACGAGAGGATATCATTGTTCTACGTTATCATCATCTACGGAGTAATTGTCAAACCTTTCTAACAATAAGGAAATACTTCTGATACCTATACTTATATGTACCTACCTACAAACATACATAATATAAATTCCTGTGTTCTAACACTTAGAACGATGGCACAATGATGACACTCGATTGTTGTTGTTGACATTTACATGTAAAGTTCAACGCACTTGCGAAAACCTCTCCATCACACGTTCGACAGAAAGCTTCAATGAAAGCCAGTCGCCACTTACCATTCTCAACATAGATTGGATAACAGTTAGTACGCTCTCACTTTCGACGCGGAACGACAGTCATCCTGCCCTGTCATGTAGGTATTCATGTTGGCGCGTAACCCTCTGTCCTTCTAACGACAATAAATAGACTATAAAACTCGAATACGCTTCACTTGAACAATTTTGCGGCTGTATGTTGTATCATATTTTGATCATTGTTATATTTTCTGAGTAAACTAAACTCGTTTTTGAGTATTTCCATCGTTGATACAAAAATGTCATGAATTGGTCCTTTTTAATGCGCTACTTATCAAATTAATTCTGTACTTAACGATCTATGTTTGTTATATAGGTAGTAGGTAGGTAGGAGTAGTTTTGACTTGATAACGTCATAACGTATTTCATTATCGAGACGCCAACTGTCTCTACCGCCAAATTTTTGCCTGGTACACCTATCATTACTAGTAGGGATAGTTTTTGATATTTTCGCACTATGTCGCGTCGCATCGCGTCACTACGCTCACGTGGGCCACGTAATGCCGTGTGCATTCGCATAGTGCTGGTGATTACGGCCTGGCCGCAGGTACTACTCTCGAAGCCAAGCCGGAGCTACCAGTTTTTGCTTCTCTCTTCCATTATCTTCTGGTCCCTTAATCTAGAGCGATATGGTTTCTGTCCCCGGCACCTTATATCAACCTGAACAAAGGCGAGAGGTGACCGAATGATCATTGTGTTGTTAGGTTCTGTAGTGTTCGGACAGTTATTTTTGAAATAACGTTTACTAGCTTATGCTATAGGATGTAACTATATATATAATATAGGTATACCTAACGTGCCCTTGTTTTATACTTATGTTCACTTTTATAATCCTTCACGACTCGCTATAAGTCATAATTATTTGCCCGGCCACAGAAGAAATAATAGTACCTTCACGGGCGAAGCAAAGATCTCAGGGCTTAGAACAATTCAACCCTTTGTCCTTATTAATGGAAAAGAATAGTATATTTTTTTAAATCTTTGTATTTATACCTTACTATTTGCTAGCCAATTCCAAAGCGGCTCGAGTCGGTTCATTCTCGGTACCTATAGGTGGTACGTCTCACTCCCACGGTTCTCGCACATTTATGCGAAGCAAGCAGTATTTGTAATGCAAATTCATACAATTAGTCACATTAGTACGTACATGAGCCGAGTGCGCAAGCGCAGTGCCGGGGGAAAGGCGCCACATGAACAATGAATGGGTATGTTTGACCGCGCCGCGCGCCGCGCTGCCGCCGCGAGCCTCCGTCGTGCGTACCTACTATTTTATTTTGTGATCGTGTGTTCCTACTTTATTACTTGGCGCTGGGTAAAGAATACAAGTACACTGGCCTGCATTTTTAACTTTCGACAAGTGTCTCTTGCTTCATTCATCATCATAATCAGCCTATCATAGTTCACTGCTCGACATCAGCACAAGCCTCTCCCATGATAAGCCAGTCTGGCCGGTCTTCGGCTTTTCGTTTTCGATTTGTAATTCATCTATGTGACCACAGAGCCTAATAAGCCAAGTAGCCTAATTCGGGATCGCTGGACTTCAAATCGTGAGGTCGCGAGTTCAAATCCCGGGCCTGAACTAAATTATCTCTTAATGTATATTGTGTGAATCCACTAACCCGCAACTGGGCCAGCGTAGTGGATAAATGGCTTATTCGCCTTTCGAGTATAGACCTAAGTCCAACAATGGACACCAAACCACTATAAGATTTACATTCCGCAAAAAAAAACGACTTTCTCCAATTAAATATTTAACAGCAATTCTGAAAACTCTGCCCTCTTTGGGCTCTCATATTAGCCGTGAGATCTAATTTGGTAATATCGGGCCACGCGTTTGACTTTTTAGGCAGGCATTTATTTCATCACTTCTTCTGCCTTGTGATGCAATAGGTAATACGATCATCATCATAGCCCGTAGACATCCACTGGAGAACGTAGGCCTCCCCCTTAGACCGCCACTCTGTACGACAACCTGCCATTTGCATCCACCGGTTGCCCGCGACTTTTACAATGTTGTCTGTCCACCTAGGAGGAGGCCTACCTACTGTACTGTGCGGTGTTAAGCAGCTTATGACAACACAGAACATTCTTAGAAAATCGCATGTCAATCCATTAATCTTGCTTACTCTAAACTCTCAAGATAAACATTGTCCAGTATAAGCTGATCCTTGACCTTAGGGACTCGGTATGTTCGGGGGTTCAAGTTATAGTGGGATCATATTTTTTTATATATTGCGTCATAACTTCTATATTCCTGGGCCGATTTTGATAAAACATAGCTTATGTGAAGCGCCGAACTTTATAGATCATATTTCAAGAAAATACATTTAAATTCGTGCTGTAGTTTCTGAGTTTATCCCGGACAGACAGACAGACAGACAAAAACGTTAAAAACTGTATTTTTGGGTTCTGTTAATCTCATACACTCCTAAAAAAATAAATTTTAATATATCTTCAATATACAGTAATCGCCTCTTATTAATTATTATATATAAAAATAAATAATTTGTTTTGTGCGCGATTAACTCCCGGTGATAAATATAATTCTGACAGCTAACAGAATACTGTGTTTTTTTTCGGAATACGTGCTCTGTAAAGCCAGCGTCGTTTTTACTTTCTACGCAATCTTTATTCCGTGCAACTACAAATGTTTACTTTGTAGCACTCAGAAAAACACACACACACACACACACACACTAATGCAGCCCAGTATGTGAGTATATAGTAGGTAGCTGTATAATAATGTGAGACCGGAACCGGAAGAGATTTGCCCCAAATACCAGTAATTTGTTCATTATTTGCTTCGGTTCTGATTGTCACCGTGACATGCGCGCGCGCTCGTGCTGCGTGACGCCGCGCCCGCGCAAATGGACAAAGAATAAAGTTTGATATCTTTGATTGAGATTGAGAAACCTTTGTGTCATACACTATCATCAGCCTGAAGACGTCCACTGCTGGACGAAGGCCTCCGGTGGTTCTGGATGCAGTTTCAGGTCATATCCAGGTTCTTTCCTGTCATCCTGTGGCATGGATTAATAAAATCACACAATTTAACCATGTACTTAAGTCGCAACGACATTGTTAAGGCGGCAGGAAAGGACACGAGACTGGCAGTCGAGCGGAAAATATGGCGCGTTGGAGAGGAGACCTATTGCCCGATCGATCTTAGAATGGAGGCCTTCGCCAGCAGTTGGTTGAAGTGAAATGAAAAATGAAAAAAAGTTAAAAAAAAAATTGTGCCTAAACATGGTTAAAGGCTAAAGCAGAATTTAAATTTACATTGTACATCAATAAAATTAGAGTATTAATATATTGTAAAGCCAATAAAATTAGAGCATTCATATATTGTCGTCGTTTAAGGGAGAAAGGGTGGGACCCGCACGTTCGTGTAATTTTCTCGCCCAGCGCATTTTCTTGGCGATTCAGTGTGGCAATGCCGCTGGCTTGATAGGCACGTTTGGACGAGAGGCCGGCCACTATTTCGGACATCCTGTTTTATTATGTTGACAATGAACTCTGCGTAATTCAGCTTGATCTGGTTTATTTTTATTTGACTTTGTAATATTAATTAATGACTATATAATATAATAATAAATCATAAAGCTACCACATACTTGTAAAGTTGTCTTTTAACTCAAACTACCAGAACAAAATCTATTGTTCGATGTATCTAGTTTTTTCGTCGTAGAAGTTAAACGTCGAGATAATAACCGTAAATGTCGGACCGTTGCAGCTAGACGAGTGCACGGACTACGAGCAGCGACGGCGGCTGCGCGCGCGCATACGCACCCTCATGGCGGAACAGGAAGGTCAGTGCCATAGTTCCATGGTCCCGCGCCGTGTTCCAAGGTTCGGGACATACGCACGTACAACTTTACGTTTATTAAAAAGATCCTCTCGCATTAAAATATCAATATGAACCAAACCTTCACGTATCTTCATAAAACCTTTGATTTGTTTACCCCAAAAAAAGTTCTATCAGTTAGTGCTATGTCAGCAACCAATATGTAGCCAGGCAAGATGTCTATCTCATAGTTAGCGCTACACCAAAACGTACAGTTGGCTCATGCACATAATGCAGGTCATTAAGTATTCCTATCGACTCGTAACCGCGGCGACACACTGGGCTCTAAAGTCGTTTTCATCTAAATATCTTGTGTATCGACAGCATGCGCGAGTGCGGTGACGGAGGCGCTGGGCGCGTGCGGCGCGACCGAGGCGGAGGGCGGCGACGGCGGCGAGGCACGCGGTGAGTCCCTCCTGCTCCCGCTGCTGCAGGGGCTGCTGGGCGGCGGCGGCGAGCGCCTGCTGGCCGGGCTGGGCGCCGCGCCCGCGGACGTGGTGGCGGACGTGCGGCGTGCGCTCGGCCGCCTGCGCGCCGCACTGGTGCCGCCCGCGCACCACCCGCAGGCGCGCGCGCTGCTGCAGCTCGCCGACCGGCTGGAGGACGCGCTGCACGCCGCCGACCGGCTGGACGGCTGCCGGCGCCGCCCGCGCCGCCGCTCGCGCGCCAACCGACACACCGTCGGCGTCACGCACGAGGAGCTCGAGGAGGCGCGCCGATTGGTCGACCGGGACGACCTCGCCGCCACCATGGCCGCCGAGTCCGCCGCCTCCACCGCCTCGACCGCCTCCGTCGCCACGGACGAGTCGCGCACCCCGGAACGCAAGCCGAGCACGGATGTCGACGTCGGCTACCACGAGGCGGTGGCGTCTGGGCAGAACCGGCCGCCAGTCGCGCACCCCGTCGGGTACGAGCCATCGAATGTGAGCCGCGAGGCACAGGTCGTAGAGCGCCGCGCCCCCGCCCCGCGCCGCCCCGACTTCTTCCGGCACTCGGTGGCGGACGCGCCGCAGCAGCCGCAGCCGCCGCCGCCGGTGTGGGCCGAGCGCCGCCCCTCCGAGACTAAATCCAGCATAGCGGCGATAGCGAACAAGTTCGACGCGAACGCCCAGATAGAGCGCCAACAGTCGTACGTTGCGCCACGCCGTGTGCCCTTCCAGCCGACGCAGAAGCCGGCCCCAAAGGAAGACCCCCAGCGCTCGTGTTTCAGACCGTTGCCTCCGACGTACAATTTTGCAGCGCCGCCGACGACCCAGGATGACTCGAAACCTCTGAACAGGTTCAGCAGCAGCAGCAACAGGAAGCTGAGAATGAAGCGCGCAAACACCATCGACATCGGGCGGCCGCTGGCCGGATACCGCGACAGCGACACGGACGAGGAGGGCGCGCGCCGCGCTCCGCCCGTGCCCGAGTTCCGCCCGCAGACCGAGAACGACAGAAAGTTCGTCGCGTTCATGAAGAAGAACGAGGCCACCGACAGGGAGGCCGGCGCTGGCGTCGTCGGGCCGGCGAACTGGAGCAGCAGGTTTGGAAACATCAAGAATGCGTTCGAGCGGGACGAGCGCGAGGAGACGGGAGTCGTGGCGCCACGCTCCTCGAGCGCGTCCTCCTCCGCGCGCCGGTTCTGGCGCACAGCGGAGGAGTCGCCCATGCACCGGCCGCGACGGTTCGTGGACTCTAGCCCTGAGAGCATCAAGCCCCCGTGGGTGACCGAGCACCGCGAGCCGGCGCGCGCTCCACAGCCACCGCGGCACGTGCCACCGCCGCGCGCGCCCGCGCTTCCGCCCGCCGTCAACTATGCCCCCACTCAGACCTACCGACCGGCCCCTTCTCAGACCTACCGACCAGCCCCCCCTCTAGTGACCCCACCGTATGTGCAGGCGCCCGCCCTCTTTCCGGCGTCCGTGCCCGCTCCCCTCCCCCCTGCTCCCCTGGCCCCCACGATCCCTCAGTCCCCGACTCGTCCCGTCGTTGTTAAGCCTTTCGCCGCGCGACCATTACCCGTGAACCAGTTCTCGCACGCCCCGATGTCCGCGTTCAGGCCGCCGCCCAAGATCCCATCGCCGACGGCGGCACCGGCTTACGTGTGGAGTCCCCCCTCGCTAAGCGCGACCGCATCCCCGTCCACGGAACACCCACCCTCGTTCCCCTCCAGCCCCCGGCCGTTCGCGGCTGGCACCCCACCCGATGCATCCTGGCAGGCGACGGAACCCGAAAAGCCGCCTCAGACGATCAACACTGCGCCGATCGACTTCCAAAGCAAATACGAGCCGGTAGGGCCCCCGCCGCACTACCGTCCGGCCACATACGAGCTCCCTCCGCCCCCGCCGCCAACTCACGCGCCGCCACCGACTCACAGCTACCCGGTCAAAGCTATCCCGAGTCAGAACAACCTCGCAGCGCCGGAGCTTGTGCGGCGAGTGGACGAGGTCAAGTACCCCGTGGAGCCACCCGGCGCGGACGCAGAGCCGCCCAGGGTGGACGCGCAGAAGCTGCAGATAGAGTTCTACGAGCGCCAGATCCGCGAGAAGAACGCGCGCCGTGAGCTGCCCCCCGCCCCCCGGCCCGCGGAGCCCGACACCAAGCCCCTCGCACCGCCCGCCTACTCCGTCACCGACTACACGCCCAAGATCGGCATTTCGTCCACATTCGTCCCGCTGCAACGCACGCCCGACATAGAGAAGGCACGAGCGCACAAGGTCGACTATCTGCCCGACGTGGTGACTAACGAGACGGACAGGCTGCGCTCGCCGCGCTCACCACGCTCGCCCGCCGGCGGCGCGGACTTGCCGCCGGCGTACAGGAACGGCGACGCTTACGCGAACGGAGCTCACGAGGAGGGCGCCACGGAACACAAGGTGGCGGTGACGCGCGTGATGCGGGGCCCGGTGCGCGGTGCGGCCACCATCACGGCGGGCGTGCGCACGCGCGCCGACCCGCCCGGCGGCGCGGACGCGCTGCGCGGCGCGCTCGACAAGCTCTCGTCACCGAAGCGCGAGGCGCTCGCGCAGATGGAGCGCAGGAAGCGGAGCCAGGTACGGGCCCCCGCCCCTAACGGGCGCTCCTCCCCGCCCGCCCCGCACGTGCGCCCATCCCCGCCATCCCTGGGCGCGTCTCGCGAGTCGGTCGCGTCGAGCGGGTCCGCCGCGAGCGCCGGCAGCGCGCTGAGCCGCTCGGGCTCCTGGCACCAGCTGGCGGGCGGCGGCAAGCCGGTGTCGCCGCGCCGCGTGGTGGCGCGCGCCAAGTCCATGCACCTGCTCGCCATACCGAAGATGTACGAGGGAGGGATCGCCCGCGAGGAAGTGTCGGAGAAGCAGCGCACGGTGGAGGCGTACTTCCTCGGGGCCCCCGCGCCGGCGCCGGCGGTGCGGTCGCCGCCGCGCCGCGCCGCGCGCGCGCCGCAGTACGCGCTGGGCCGCAGCCGCACCATGGGCGCGCTCTCCGAGCTGCACTTCCTGGACGAGAGCAACGCGGACGACGCGTTCGAAGACCTGGTGTCGGCGCTCGCGTAGCGCCCCTGCCACATTCCACTAGTTAGGAGCGGGAGACGAGCGAGACGCGCGTGAGTCGTGTGTCGTGTGTGGGTGCCTGCCGCTTGCCGCGCCCCGCCCCTGCCCCGTGTCGCATGCCCCCTCCCGCCCCTCCGCACTCCCCCGTCACCGCGCCGGCCACTCTCACCTCGTCTGTACATCTGTGTAACATGCGTGTCATACCTACTGGCGTGCCGCCGTAACCGTGTTATTTTGACTAATAGCTTATAAGTATCGTGTCATGTCTTGCTGGTTGTTTTCTAGTGTTTCGGTTAATAGACTTATATCGTTCGTTTATAGACGCTCGCGTCTAATGTACGGTTTCTCTTGCAGAGGAAGAGGAAGTAACTGTGACATCGAGCGTGAGGAGGGACTCTTCTGACAGAACCGTCAGCAGCAGTACGACCACTAAAACTTCTAAAGGTACCAAATACACGTCTTTTGCATGCTGGAAATAAGTTTCAAATTTGTATTTTTCAATGGGCGGTTTTCTGACAGCCAATAAAAATAAAATAATTTATAAAAATCCGTTACTTGGCGTAGACAAGATATGATTCTGAATAGTATCATAGAGTAAGTAAATACTACGTAATAGTATCACTATCTGTGGTTCTGAAGATTTAGAATGAACGAATCAAGGTCAAAAGGTAAAAAAAACAAAAACATGTTATTTAATTTACATCGAGGGGTATTCACAACTCAATCGGAAAGGTCGTCTCCACATTCTCGCTAACAATTGTATTGTTATGTTATATATTATTATGTGTTAACATTAACAAATGTGAAAAAAAGAGAATCATGTCTCGTCAAATGCCATCTATCCTTTGACTGTAGAACTGCGTTTTGACAGCTGTCAGAAAACTTCCCATTACTTATACCAATAATAAAACTGTGTTCTAGTGTCAGAGATGACGCGATCGGCGCCGAAGCCCGTGTCTCCATTCGCTAAGTTCCGGCAGCTCGAGAAACAGAACTCTACCAATAGTCCCAAGTAAGTTTACCCATCAAGCCGGCTTCCATCACCCACCACCGCGAGTCACCACCGGTTATACAGACAGTACAGAAAAAACTAGAGCGACCCCACACGACCCTCTCAATATATACCTATCAGATCTTTTCGCTTGATACATACATCATTATACTTATTTATAATGCAATTTATTTTATTTATCTTTGGCAGCCATATCTCTGGATACGAATGAGGATTAGAATACAAGTAAATATACAATTAATGACATGCATTATAACATGTATACTTAGACGCTTTGATATAAAACCATTAAGTATGTATAATCATGACGAGGCAACGCTTCGCAAGTACTACGGACATGTAGTGTCAATAACTCGTGTGGACTTAACTGTCATTAAACGTAGACGCGACCATGCGACCGGCGGAGGCGAGCAGTCGCGTAGAGAACGCGCACGCGCACGCGAGAGTTTCATTGTAAATAACCTAGCGAGCTCCATAACCAGCACAGCGCGATCAGTAGCACTCGGTTGTGACAGAGCACTCGAACTAATCGACCATCGAGGAGACACGACACGCAGTGGCATAGCGTGGACCATGACCTTGGCTCCGGGCGGCAGAGCCCATGGGACCATCTGTAATCTATTCTAATGCGCCTCAATGGAAACTCGGTCTACTCTAATATTGAACTTAAATTTCTAAAGAAGCGCTTGCTATTTAGGCTCGCACGTCTTCTTCTATTTTTCATAATTCCTTGACCCATAAACATACAAACATTACCAATTTGAATCTATATTGCTATAATCAAAAAAGTCCCGCTCGCTTCGTTCGCGCGTTTGTAGTGGAATCGCCGGGTTCGCGCCGATCAGCTAGCCTTTCCTTTAAAACCCTGTATTATATTTGTAGCTCTGATAATAAGGGCGGCATGATTGAAAATGGCCTGGGGCGGTAGAAACCCACGCTACGCCACTGGCGAGGAGACTAACCGCGGTAGGCGAGGAGTCGCGACCACTCTAACATGAGCGTGTATTGTAGCTCGCCCAAGACTCCGCAGAGCCCGGGCTCTCCGTCGCAGCCCTACTTCAAGTTCACGGACCCCGCGCTGCAAGCCAGCGCGCTCACTATTAAAGAGCGATTACTGCAGTGGTGTCGCGACAAGACCCGGGACTACGAGGTACCACACTCCGCGCGCCGCACGCCACTCCCCACTGCGTCTACTACTAAACAGTCTAGATAAATAAATAAACAAATTCAGCTGATTCAAAATTAGAAAGATTAATTTATAAAAAGCCTTCGTTTTAATCTCAAATAATCTAAGGTTCACTCAGACACTCAATTCATTAACGTATTGGGGAGGAATAAGGTGCGGCAAGTGTAAGCGGATGCATTATTTAGAAACCTGAATTTGGCGATAACCTGCGGAGAGGTCGAAGCGGGTGGACAAGTTGCATCGGCTTATGTTGGCTGGGCGCACGCGCACGGGCGCGGGCATTGTAACGCGATGTCGATACTGTAGCATGAGGCGCGCACGCACACAATAATGTATTAACACACACGACACTGACGTCATCACCCATACTCCATGCTTCTCTTGTCGCTTCATTTTTGGCTGCACTGTTTTCTGTATCATATTCTGTTTTAGTATTAGTATTTATCTAGTATGTATATTTATATCTCATATCACATCGTACCAAATTATATTACTTTGGTTTTGATGAACTATACAAGATTAGGGATTTGTACTTTTGTCGCAACAATTTATTAAATACCGGTGTTATTACTTAATAATATTTTATAATCATTTACTAATTATAATACCTTGATAATAACAATTATGACCTTTTTTTACACTAGCATGGTTTTTTTTTTAAACAAACCTATTTATCCAAATGATAGTTAGTCAAGTGTGAAAAGCGACCAATGACCATGCATGGTTTTGTGTTAAAGTTTTAACAATTTTCTGGATGAAAAGATAAAAACAATTGATATTAACGCATCCCCTTGTATGATATTGTAAATATTTTGTGTACACGTGTTTTTGTTAGTTCACCTTAAAATTTTGTAAAGTAGATATTGTCACCTCAGATTTTATGTAACCTAGTATATTTGTGAACCACGAACAGGTAAATCTTGAACAAAGTACGGCTTTACTTAGTCCAGTAGTTATTTAATATTCTGAAAGTCTTTCTATTGATATATTTAGGGTTTTGCTTGTTAAAATTAGTTACAGTAAAAATATAACCTAGTCTCTTCTCTCTAGTCTCTTACTTTGATGAACTTCTAGTCTGCAACAGTTTCGGAGGCTACCTTTGTGGTAACTCTCACAACCAATTCAAGATAACTATTTTTGTAGAAAACTCTGTATGTGGTGTTTTCAAATAGAAACTTTAGTTGGTCTTCGTCTCTAGGTTACTCCTGGGGTTTCCTGTAAGCCGATAGCTCAGCATGGTAACCGTGTCATCTCCTTGTATAGAATGTGAAGCTGGAGAACTTCTCGACGAGCTGGGCGGACGGGCTGGCGTTCTGCGCGCTCGTCCACCACTTCCTGCCCACAGCGTTCGACTACTCTAAGCTGACGCCCGACAGGCGCCGGCACAATTTCACGCTCGCCTTCAAAGTCGCTGAGTGAGTATACCTATAATATGTATAGTATATACGGGGATCAGAAATAAACAGAGGTTGGGCTTCATCCTATCTACAGTTTTAGAACCCCTAGCTGAATGATTATCTGTAAATAGTAGCCAAAAACACTGCAGCTTTAGGATGCGTAAATTTCAAAATATCTGAACTTGAGCTGCTACTGAAGGGAAAACCAAAGAGAATTTAACACTATGTTAGGGAAAACATTGTTGGGAATCTTTACATGATAGTACTTTCTAGTAGTTTCTAGTGCTACGCTATGGGTAACTACTACACGAGAATTAAAAATCAGTCGCCAAGCTCATAATAGTTATCCGGCAGCCACACTTAACGTCCAGTTCCGATCCTACGATTTTCAGCCACAACGTCACTTGAGATCAGTATCTCTATTTACAACTCAATCAGAAAGGTTTCCGTTCGGATTCACACTATCCCTCTCATTCATCTACATTCAGGCCGACAGCGACAGAGAATGGAAATCCGAACGGAAACCTCTCCGATTGAATTGTAAATAGGGGTACAGGTACAGATGACCTTTGCTCATTTAGTATGTATTTTTCCTTTCTTTTTTGTTATCCGCTAGAATTTCCGTGCGTAGTAATAAATTCTTCCTTGATAGTTAACCATATAGTCAAATGGAAGCGGAAAAAAACACTATACGGCCCCAAGTGACCGAAATCCGCACCACGCCTCTGCTACAAGATTAATATTGATCCCTTTGAAGCAGTATCTGATGAGTGGTGTTATGTTGCAGTGAGAAGGCGGGCATCTACCCCTTGCTGGACGTGGACGACATGGTGGCGATGCGCAAGCCAGACTGGAAGTGCGTGTTCACCTACGTGCAGGCCATCTACCGCCGGTTCAAGGATGAGTCCTAGCTTCAGAGCCATCGACTCCACAGCAGCCTCCCATGTTTCCCTCCAACAAAATGTTGCTTATACATCTTTCGCTAGTGAAATACTTTTTATAGTTCAGTGCATTATTAATATTAGAAGCCGGTGAAAAACGAAGGTAGATATTTAAATAATTATTTTTGAAACTATTGCAGTTTTTCGGTAGCGAAAGATCTTGAGCTGTGGTTGCGTAGGGTATATAATATTAATTATTTGTCGAGCGTGCTGTCAGCGTCAGGTAGCAGTAGTCGAACGTCGTAGTCACAAAATATATTTAATGCGAAGAGTATATTTTTCCAAAGAGCGTATGTTGTTGTTGATTTGTTTATATGTTTATTAAACGTCAGTGTCCGCCCACTCGTTTCTCCACGCGCTGTCTCAAAGCAGTCCTCCTATTTATTGTAAACTCAAGATGTATGTGATTTCTTATTACGTAGCTTTAAGGCACTAACACTGTATTAATGTAATCGAACATAATTATTAGCTCATAGTCTAGTGGCGCTGTATCGAGGATCGCTTTGGCTTATTAGTTCACATAAGGAAGTGGTATCCTTGAAGGAACGCAGTGCGCAGTCCATGTGACACAAATACGATTTATTTAACATTTCTTTTTATATTTTAAACTTGACCTTTATTTAACAGTGAAGCTTGTATTCGCCTACTGATTTTATGAAAATGATATTATTATTATTGTAATGAATTATGTTATGTTAATTTATGATGATAAATAAACATTGATTATTATTAACATTATTCGTGTATTCTTTCTATCCCTTTTTAAAATGTTGTTACCCTATGAACACAATCAATATTATGTGAAAGCTATCAAAACAAACTACTTATCTTTTTCCTCATTAAATATTTTATTTTGATAGTTTTTTGTGATGAATTAATCAATTTATTAAACTGAATTTCGGCTCGATAGATGGCAGCACAACTGGAACTGCCTAACCTCGTTCGAGGTTGATAAAATCAGGCATCACAAGCGTTACGGTACAAACTCAGGTTTTCAGGCTTTTACACAAACACAGAGTAGAAAAAAATTACATATACTTAATGTACGACCCTTACTTTTTTTGGTGACGCCCAACTTCAGTGCGTGGAAACTATGAAGCGCAAGAGCGCCATCTAGCGAAGCTGAAGCGAAAGGTGGCTTTATTATTCAAAATGAAATAATCGTTATGATATTTAAAAAACTTTATTTTCTGCTTTTTAACATGCCGTAGAACAATAATATCGAGTGTTTGTATAAGTATAATACATAATGTGACAGCGTGGGGCTTAGAGCAGTCAGAGCTGGCGCAGACAACAATTTAATTCCGCGGGTATCTGACAAAATCTGTACGAGTGAGGGCAAGACAGAGAGAGAGAGATATATAATTTCGGACTAGTTTCGAGTTGTTATGTGATCGGCATGGGCTCGTAATGTTCTAAATGGTCACTGGGCACCCGCGGCCTCGTCACGGCGCGCACGGTGACCACAGAGAAGAGGACTATGAAACAGGCGAGTGCGCTTACTATCAGGTACACGTAAGCCAGTGACGCCATCTTGTAGAGGCTCACCTCTGTAATGCAGAAAAAAGAGGCACTTATCATGAAAGTACGGGTTTGCTATTTAAATATCTGCTGATGAGAAGAGAGACTATGCATTGTCTAAAGGCTTAGGACAATTCCCTAACTCAGGTGGCTTAATGGTACAAATTTCCCATACTTCCTTGTATGAATTAGGCCAAAATAAATTGTCACATGTCTTTAGGCTGATCGTTTTGGCAGCTCACGCCCCTGAAATCTCGTATTTTTTCCGGTAAAATGTACTACAATACCGCATAACGAACATCCACAGACTATCTATAAACCGGTTTTGAAATAATTTAAAATTACGTTTGGGTACCTACTTAACTATATAGTTTTTTGTAAATATTAAAGTTCATTCGCAATTTTCTATCATGTATTATATCATTTTCCTTCTTTTTATAAATAAATGTTTAGATCATAGGAAAGGCTTTGAAACGTGCTATACCTTTATAATATATATATATATTTATAATATACTTATTTAGATTCTAAAAACTTACCATCAATAAATAAATCTCGCAATTATAAAGTTATTAACGTTTTGTGTGTCGTCTCGTTTTTATACATTTTTGGGTAAAATATATTGTTTTACCTCACGAAATTCAGCAGTAAATTATTAATTTTCACGTCACCGTCAGTCTGGCTTATGAGTCGTGTGTCATTAAGGGAGGGCATTATAGTCATATTAATAAATTATTAATTTATATAGAGAAAAAAAAGTTTGTTTTCGAATTTTCGAAATCGAATAACAAGTATCGAATAGTTTACTTACCGATTATACATTACCTCATCCGTACTGTGAGCTGTCAAAATTATCAACCTTACCCTTAGATAAACCATAGAATTACCTACTTTAGCTCACATGATAGATTTATTATTCAAAAAACCTATCAACTCAGTTCAACATGGCAGGATAGCTAGGAGCTGTTTTTTGTGCTATTATAGTGTCTCCCTGAGTAAAAGTATTCTTTGTACATAGAGTTTCCTACTTCTATGTCTTTGTAGTAGTGACACTGATCTTCAATGAAGAGAAATTATTCAAAAAAAAAAGATACTTTTACAGTAAATAAGATTTCGTTAATGACCCCCTAGGATAATGCTAATGAATTCAATTTCACCCCGTGTGACTGCGTTGAGCAGCACTCGGCTGTGGCCTGTGCTGGCGTACCTCAAGGTCCAGGGCGCGAGAAGGGCATGGAGACCATGAAGGGGTCGGCGATGTTGGTGGAGCGGTCGGCGCGGTCTGCGCGGTCAGCGGCCACCACCGTGGTGTCGGACGCGTGCGGCGTGCCCTCCTCCGCCAGCGTGACGCGCACGTGCAGCGTGCTGTCGCGCCACGCCTGCCACGACAGCTGGTGTTCCTGGATCTTCAGCAGCATCCACGTCGTCAGCAGCCCGTTCAGCGCGCCTGCGGTGCCGCACACTGTGGGCTTCTATTATTCCCGACAAACTAAACCTTCCTGTGCGATACTGGATATAAGCTCTACTCTATATACTCAGTTGTTATATTAGGTTATTATTACCTATAATAATGAAGAGAAATGAGGTTTTTTAACTGACAATAGGTTTAGATCCGTTGAACCTCGACCCTGACTCATATTGAGTAATGATCCGTGTATTTATGTTATGTATAAGCATGGTATATAGGTAGTCTGTTACGTGTACAAGTTAGAACTGCAATTTAGTTTATAGCATAAAGCAGCAAAAGCTCATGGATCAGGAAGGCCAGTCGAGGATATAAGATAACGTGTAGCGAGTACCAATGACGCCGATGAGCAGCGAAGAGAAGAGGTTGGCGGCAAGCGCGGCGCCGCCTCCGCGGCGCGCGCCCGCCTGCAGCACGGCGTCGCAGGCGTGCAGCGCGCGTGCCGTGCCCAGCACGGAGGCGGCTCCCAGCGCCAGCCCGCGCCACAGATCGGCCGCAAGCGCGCGCCCGCGCCCCGACACGGCCCACTCCGCCATCGACCGCATCCACGACCACCTGCCGCCGTCACCGCTGCACGTTACTCTATAGAACGCTCGAGGTTCCTCGCGCTGACCTACGCGGCCCACCCCCGCGGCGCACGCCCGCCTGCACCACGGCGTCGCAGGCGTGCAGCGCGTGCGCCTTGCCCAGCACGGAAGCGGCCCCAGCGCGCGCCCGCGCCTCGGCACAGCTCACTCCGCCATCGTCGGGCGGAGCATCACGAAGCACCACACCGGGTGCAGGCAGGCAGGTTCCGGCGCTCACTTGTGGGTGCGGGTGACGACGTAGTGGTGGCGGCACAGCTCGCAGTAGGAGGTGGCGGCCTGCAGCAGCCAGCGCTCCAGGCACGAGCGGTGCACGGCGGCGATGGTGCCGCGGCACGAGCACGGCCGCACCAGCCGCTCCGCTGACTCGCCACCGAAGCAGATGCGGCAGATGTTCTCCGACCGCAGGCTGGAGCTGAAGCTCGGCACCTCCTTCGGAGACGGCGCGTTTTGCTGGAACCATTCAGTCAGGCGCCGCGTGGGCGAAATCCCCCACATTACATTAGAAAGACGCTGATCGTTCGTTACGTAGGTACATAGAGCGGCGCAGATTAAAAACGGTTCCAGCATACTGTCATTAATATAACAAAAAATAAATTGTCCGTCTCATAATGCCAACATGGAAGTGGAAAGTTGCAATAACTAGAACCGTTTTCAATCTGCCCCTGTATAAGACCTACGTAAGGACGGATGAGTGTTCTGCTGAAACATTTCAGTCAGGCGCAGTGTGTGACTAACTTATGGCTTGGCCACGACAGAAGCACGATGTGATTGGCACGATGTGATTGGGAAGCAATTTTAGCAAAAGCTAATTATTAAATGGCAAAAGGCAGTAGGGAGAGTAAGCACCGAGTGAGTCACCTGCTTGCTGAGCAGCAACGCGCACACGGAGCCCAGGATGGACATGGAGCGGCCGGCGGCGCCCGGCTGCAGCAGCGAGGACGCCGGCGACGAGAACGTCAGCGAGTCCGCGATTCGCGTGCGAAACTGCCGCTGCTCCTCCGTGTCCGACCCGGGGGGCGCCGGGGGAATGCCTGACGACACGCTCGAAAACGATAACACGGGCAGCAACAGAAGTCACGTATACATTAAGTATATCTGGGATCTGATACACGTAGGTAGATGTGCTCTAACTAGTGCAAGTCGGGATGCGTACCCGGAGGTACAGGAGTGACGACACCGGGTCCGCCGCCGCCGAGGGAACGGCAGCTGATGTCGGTCTGCTGTTCGGTGCAGCGCAACTCCTTGTCTCGCTGCGCAACAGGCGGGTTCTGCAACATAACTTCCACTCATTATCTCTAAAATGCTTCTAAGCTCTTTAAAAAGACACGACATAAGCTACGTCTAACAGGCTAGCCTGATGACTGAGCTAGACTAGACGATGTAGGATCTACCTAGCGGCTAGGTTACATTTTGCCTGTAGAAAAACATGCGGCGCACAGCAGAACTTGATTGAAGACTTGCCAATAAAATAAACTGAATAAAACTTATAATTAATAATAATAATAACCAGCGAAGTCCACCAGTTTAGTTCAATGGTATATAATGGCTGGAGATATTAAGACGCCAGAAGGCGGAGAATCCAAACAAGAGTTTCGTAAACAGTTGTACTAACGGGCATGACGGCAGAGGAGCAGCTGGAGGCGGAGACGCTCATGGTGACCCTGCTGTCAGAGCGCTCGCAGCCCCAGAACATCAACAATGTTTCTCCTTCGCACACATTGCAGTCCTGGAACCACGCCACAACGGGTCAAACCAAACGTCTTGATAAATAATGTGAGTATATAGGTATGCAGTATAATTTAACGAAACAAAACAGCTTAGCATTTCGTACTATCAAGCAGTTGTGAAGCAGGTGACCTGCAATTTACAAATACCAAGAATATGCTTTCTAGGTCCATCCTGTGCAACCGAGAACTGCAGAGCAGCTATGCTGCAGCGAGTTTTTGATTTACGCAATCTACTGCTGTTAGGATGCCTAATAAGTTAGATGTAATAATAAAATATGAAGAGCAAGTGCTGGGAAAGAGGGGTCATCAGTTGAAGAAGTTTTGGATCTACTTTAGAGTACTTTACTATAGAGCACTCCCTCTATCTAAGTATATTGCTTGACGAGCCATGTGTTTTTGCCGTTTATTATTTTTTGGCGTGGCCTGAAATAGCATTTGTAACCCTGGGAACTATATCCTACCATGGTAATCACGTGGAAATTAATCTTGGAACCTAACTTACTCTTATGATATTATAGAAGCTGCAAGTTCTGTGAAATTTAAAGTTAACTCTATGTAATGCTTCCTCTATGACCGGCCTGTATACGATGGGAGCTAGCAGGGACTGCCGAAGGTTTTGTATTGCATCGCTTGGGAAAGGTTCGGCATCAACCCTGTCCACCAAACAATTCAGTGTGACAAATCTACGCATTTTTCTGTTTATGTTTCAGAGACATCTTGCTCGATTCGTTTACATTTTATTTGAATTTTGTAAAAAAATATGTGACATGCATAATTTAGCGGCTAAATATCGATCGAACATGACAAAAGCAGTCAAAATACGTCACATACATAAATGACTGGATTTTTCATTATATTTTTTTTAGAAATGAACGCATCATATAAATAAAATATTTAGAACGCTTTCACAAAGAGCGTTCTATTGTCGATAGAGAGAGCTAGATCTTCCAAGAAATCCAAGTGCTAGTAAAATTTCTCTGTCCAAGTGTAAAGGACACAACAGGATAGGTACTAATGCTATAAATGCAGAGAAATATTATAAATGTAGGGCCTTACTTAAAAAAACTTCTCTACCGTTAATCACTGCTTAAGATGCTCTGCCATCTTCTCTCTGACGTGAAGTGTCACGTGCAAGAACAAGAAGTTTAAGCAGTGACCGCAGTGACTAAGACTAGTAAATTTCTCTGGACTAAGAGAATCGAGATTATTTTAGGTAAGGCTGGTAATCTCTATGATAAATGAAAAATCTATACGAAACAATTTGTTTTGACAAAATGCATTGATTGCGAGGCTCCTCGGAGGAGCCAAATCTGAGCCAAAGCCTATAATTATACTATGCAAAATCCACTGACCTCTATTATACAAGGCGTACTTGCATAATAGAGGTCAGTGGCAAAATCCCTGTAATTATTACAAGGAGGTTGGAAGATACGCTTACACTCTAGCGGCCTTACCTAAAATAATCTCGTTTCTCTTAGTCACTGCTTAAACTTCTCTGTCCTTTTCTAGCACGTTCAACTTCACGTCAGAGAGAAGATGGCAGAGCATCTTAAGCAGTGACTAACGTTGAAAAGTTATTTTAAGTAGATTATTATATACTCAGCCAGAGCTAGAACCTCCAAGCAAAATCCCCAATACGGAAAAAAGGGGGTTTTGGCGAGAACGCGAAAAAAACATGTCGTGGCATTATATTATTTTCCAAAACTTGTGTTTTTTGCAGTAAAAAGCTTGTAGTAAACTTGCCACGACTTTACTAAGGCATGACTGGACTTGACTGTGTTTAAGACTCATTTTGACTTAAAATGTATCAAAAACTTGATATATTATAAATACTTGACACTGGCAAATGCACAGAGTGCGACGCCATAATGCTCTTAGTATGAGGAAAGAAGAAAAAAAAGTCGTAAGTCATCGTTGAGGTAGACATAGTTGTCAATTTTGACAGCACTCTCCATTTTTCGTTGTTTTGTCTCCCACGTGAAGCAAAAATCATTTTATTTTATTGTGAAATAGTTTGAAATTGTTCGTAAAAAAGAGTTCAAAATCATGGCGGTCCGCGTCCAATTCGAAAACAACAACGAGGTGGGAGTGTTCAGTAAATTAACAAATTCTTACTGTCTCGTCGCAATCGGGGGCTCCGAGAATTTCTACAGCGTGTTCGAGGCCGAGCTCGCGGAGACCATTCCCGTGGTGCACATCAGCGTCGGTAGCTGCCGCATCATCGGCCGCATGTCTGTCGCCAACAAAAACGGACTCCTCGTGCCCTCTTCTACCACAGACACAGAGCTACAACACATCAGGAACAGTTTACCCGACAACGTGAAGGTGCAGCGGGTCGAGGAGCGACTCAGCGCCCTCGGTAACGTCATCGCTTGTAACGACTACGTAGCGCTCGTGCACCCCGACTTGGATAAAGACACGGAAGAAATTTTGGCAGACACACTCGATGTTGAAGTATTCCGGCAAACAGTTGCGGGGAATGTTCTAGTGGGGTCTTATGCGGCGCTAAGTAACCGTGGTGGTCTCGTGCACCCTAAAACCACCATCCAAGACCAGGATGAGCTGTCTTCACTACTACAAGTGCCGTTAGTAGCTGGAACTGTCAATAGAGGAAGTGAAGTGGTAGCGGCCGGCATGGTCGTCAACGATTGGTGTGCGTTCTGCGGCATGGACACTACTTCCACAGAGATTTCAGTAATTGAAAGTGTATTCAAGCTAAACGATGCCAAACCTACAGCCATCACATCAACGATGCGTGCATCTCTCATCGATAGCATGTCATAATATTGAATCTTGTGATATTTAGATAAGGTCCATGTCAATGCGGTGCAGCATTCTCTGAATGCTTCTGTTGAACAGATTGTATATCTACCAATGACAACTTTTTGTTTTGTAAGAAATAAAATTTAACAATATTTATTGTGTACTTAGTGCAAATCCTAAACTGTAATGTAAGGTTTCATGCAAACTGCACATTTTGGAGTGTAGCAGGATCTGTCTAGTTAATTTGCGATTGCTTCATACAACATCACACAAGACAAGAGTACTTCTAGTTTCTTAATAATAAGAAAGAGAATCTAATCTGGTTGTAGTATGTTTAGTATTAATATCATAGGATTCTACTTTATTCACAAGAGAGGAAGAGGAAAACACAAATAAGAAAAGCAGTCACCTTAAAAACATAATTTATTTTATAAACATAACCAACCTACCTATGTTGCCACTGCGTTACTCTGGAAGTACCATTCATTCTCAAACAAAAAGCACAAAGTTCTAATCTAATAATAAGTTTGTCAAATATTAAACTAACATTTAAAACAAGTGACAAATAAATTACAAACATCTAACTAAAATTATGCACCCATGTTAATACTAGAATCGAGCAAACAAAATAATTCTACATTGAATCCCGTTTCTGAGTGGCACTGAAATGTCATGGGTAAGCTTTACCCTTCCCATCAGGCGAGGGACTTTTATCATCACTCAATTCAATATCAATTGCTTAAAAAATGCATCATTGTCTCTAGTAATTCACATGATTTTTACCACAGTCCTGCTCAAATTGCTTGAAAATTCCTTCAAAACACATTATAAATAAAAACAGCAGGAATTATGTGAAAGTTTTAGTCCACGTCGTATCTTTGTTGTCTCAACGCTGTAATGATTGAACTGATTCGGATCGAGGTAGCTAGATGTACATTTAGTACCCCGGATAAATTATTTTTTATTTGTATGAAGCCGCCGGGCGCGGCTAGTTGTAAGATTATAATCTCGGTTAATAAAGGCTCAAGAAATGTATGCAAATATATATTTTGTATTTAATGTTGAATATTGTTTGTTCACCTGTAACGAAGCCAGCATGTCACTTGTCTGATATGGTATGGATCACGCTATTCAATAACAGTTCAGTGCTACAAGGTAATTTTGGGTGATAAGCAGAGTGCATCATCTGGGTTCCGACCTGTTCCACCCAAAATATAGATGGGTGACACTTAACTATTCCGAAAAATCCAATAACATCATCATAATATTGTAAAAGATAATTTGATTGCTTTTAGCTTTGTCATCTCATATTTAATCAGACATATTCTCTGCTACTTTTTTAGAAAGATAAGATAAGGAACAGTTCTAATTACAAACATGGGTGGGCCCAAGTACAATTTCATCTAACTTTATTGGTAGGCTAATATATAAGTATTGGCAGCAGTCAGTCACTTAACTAAAGCATAAACTATATTAGTCAACATACGGGATTTCTGCTACAGATCATACAAAAGTTCACATAGTCTGATTGATCGAACCACGCGGTCGAACGTGGCCACAGCCTTGATTATAAGCTATTTTATGTATTACTTATAAAAAATTGCAAATTATAGTCATGTATTCTCTAGGCAACATCTTGCGCAGTCTCGATCTAACGCCCACATTTGCTTAGGTAGTCGTTCACAGTCAGCCTTTTAAAAGTAGCCTATAATCTTTGATTATATAGACAGGTATATATTTAAAGCCTATAATGTTAAGCTTTGGTCTCGCGATCGTAACGCACTAAGCTGCGGTGTGCGGCTCCAACGTAGCGTCATGACGCAGCATTGCTGTATGTGCGGAGAAGCCGTCTGTTGAGTGTTCCAGCTACCAACATGAAATACAATTCTGAAAGAGCCTTCATTAAATAAAACCCCGTAGCCATTGAGCTAATATCTATAGAGTCACAATCGTGCAAAAATAATGTCCGCGCCAAAACTCGGCCCACGCTATGCAGTGCGCCGACTTTTTGAACGACTTGAACTACGATAAGACACAAGCGCTCAAGCATACATTAAACACTACACAAGGGACATAACGTCTAAATTCGAACAATTGTGAACTATATAAGCACGACGGTATTGTACAACGGCACTCGGACGTTTTTTGACTGTTTTCACTTTTCGTGACATTGTTGCCTAGTGAATGCAAAGCTTAATAAATAGCATAATAAATATTTGTGCTTCCCGCGGCGAGTTCTACAACTACACAAAAATGGTTACATAGTGTAAATAGAGTTTATGTATAATATAAACTATACACATGTACTGGGCCGTTAGGAAATAAGTACAACTCATTTAGATCAGCTACGAATTTATACAAAACCCTATAAGTCCCGTACCGTGACATCTAAAAACCATGATTGTTAGATTCAGTTCCCCCGCCGACGCTGCGCGAATGTGAATTTTATAGCCCCGCAATACCGTTCGTGGCCGCACAGCGCTGGCGGCTGAACCTAAAGACAATGGTTTTAACATGTCACACAGCGGCGCCAGGACCTTCTCGAGTCCTGTGTTTAGAAAACAAAGAAAATATCAATAAGCGAGCCTCACAAATAATTTTGAAAATTAAACGATTTAAAGCCTTTCACATATAAAAGAGTTGTCAGTAGCGGCACAGATAGAACGCGGGCCCTCGTCGGTTTTTAATAAAATGAACTGAATGAATTAAATTCGGCCTTGGTGGCCCTTTAGTGGGTTCGATCCTGGGCCCGTACCCGTGAGCCCTTTGGACTTTACGTACAATTGAAAGAAGTCATATCACTGCCTTTACGGTGAAGTTACACATTGTGCGTATATAAGTATGTCCGGGGAAGACATTCCCCGCACCGGGCCAGCGCGTCGATGCCCAGCATTGGGCTATTGCATAGCTTATGCAAGTATGAACTTATCAGTAGTTTAAAGTTCGTATAGGCTTTATAGCAAGCTCTGATGACCGGAGACCTTATTTGAACTTGCCGCAAAAGTGACGCTAGTTAGGACTGCGCACTTTATTTCTGTTTAATCATAGAAGTGTACTTTTTTATTAATTGCGCAGAACTTTTATGATATTTCAATTTAAGAAAAATCCCTAGTATTCCAGTAGCACCTGAAGGCTACCACAATCTTAGAACATTACTACATAAATAAAACAAAGTGAGAACCGTCCTCTATTTTTGGAGTAGGTTAGTAGATGAGATACGCAGGCGTATGTTCAAGCTGTTCCGCTGCCGCTGCAGCTCTGTATTTTTGCCAATTGATACAATTAGCCATTATCATAGGCGCCAGAATATTCAATACAATCTTTTCATTGCCTCGCTTCACTTAACTTTCTTAACAATTTGACTGAGCATTTTATAAACTCGAAAATTTAATTTTCAATGCAATATAATTATTACTAAGACAAATATTACAATTCATAATTATTATTTACAAAGTTGGACAAGTCATAAATGCAGACGAATAAGTAAGTACTAAGCTATAAAGTTATCTCGAGTTACATTTCATTTAGTTGATTATAAAATTGATACAAACACAACATTATTCATACTTATGTATGTTGTTTTATTATTAAGTCGAAAAAAAAAAAAAAAACAACAACAGTAATATTTTTTTATTAAGCGAAGTAATATTTTCAAAATCATTTCTTATCACACAATCAACATGGCACACAATTGTTTAGTAAAAATTATGTTTAAGCCGAGCCAAACATTTATTTATGTCAATTTATTAATCTGGACAAAATAGCACATAATATTTTACAGTTAATATTTTTTTTAATAGCAACGCAGGTGCTAAACATTACGATTATAGTTGAAAATATTTGCGAAAGTGCAAAACTAGCTATCTCACAGTCTTTCGCGATCTTGGGGGAAAACCGCCTAGGTCGAGCTGTCGACATTTAATTATTCGAGTCAGGGGCTTCCGAATTCAGGGTCTAGAGTCCCATCACGGGCGTGCCATACGTACGAGGTAACCTCGTGTAACACTTAATAATATCGGGAAAGACAAACCATCGCTTCATACAAACTGTGAATACGTTGGGACCCACGAACTGACAATATCCGGCTAATCTAGGTCCACATATATAAAAAGTCAGTGGTTCAGTGCGACTATACGGGCATTTAAATGTTCTCATATCGCGATGAAAAATTGGCAATAGTCAAGATGATTTAAACGGAAATGTGTTCATTTACACTCGTCCCTGAGGAAACACTAACAAAAGGAAACTTGGAAATTGACGATGCGCCACATAAACAGTTAGACGGCAGACCACCGACCGCTGGACAATATGAACTTATTGTAAAGCTGGTAAATCTGACATAATCTTGTCCAGCTGGCACGCGCGTCCGACCAAAACCACTGTCCACACTAAAGAAATGGTCCAACGGTCGGGAGTGGCCGGGTGCCAACATACAGTCGAGCTGCTATACGAGGCCCTCTATTCGCAAGCCGCGTAACGACTTGTCAGTCGCTCTCGTTGGACACTTGATAACGGGAGCACAAGCCACAATATCCAAGTCTCATAACAACTGACGGTTCGCGGTTCGCTCTAAACTAAACTTAAGACGATTTTCCCCCATTCTTTGGCGTCTTTTTTTACAACTCTACCTTCGAGGTCCTGCCCTTTAATTTCCTTTCTATTTTTTCATTTCATAATACCACCACAGTACACGCAAATGTACAATGTTGTTTTATCAATCCAAAAAAGAAGTACTTATTCATATCATCTTAGTCACAAAAGTGTACGTTTTAAGTGCAATAGGATATGTTGCGTTGGATAAATGCATGTTGCAGACGTTAGTGAAATCGTAGGAAAATAGATCTAAGCTCTTATTACAACCATTTATAATACTGAGTGCATTCAGTCAGGATAAGTTTTAAAAGTAATTACTTGAACCTATAAACTACCGAACTCGTAGTATAGATATATGACCATGTTCCACATCGAGCAAATAATAAACATCTTATGCGCGTTGATTGGTTTGTGATCATAATGTGCTGCACTTGTGATCAACTGAACTAACGAACAGACGAAAAGCAAGAGATCGAAACGTGAACCCATTTCGATATAACGGAACGGAAAATGATAACGGTAAACGCGAGACCATCACTCGGAAGTTCATATGGCTTTGTCGTGCGAACATTATTTTGACTTTGAATACCTCAGCGCGGTGCAGTCACCATCATAAGAACAATAGCATTCAGTAAGGTATTTACAGAGTAAAATCACCAACAGATGGCGACACAACCACACTGTGTAAATTCTTTAGAACTTTTTTTTTTGTGCATGGCGTCATAAACTCAATTTCGTGTCAATTTCATAGTGCGGTGTCAAAATATAGCTCTGTGAATCGCTCATATTTATGACGCCATCTGAAACTAACATACCATGTCGGGCAGATCGCTTATATTACCCGTAACATCTTGTATTTCAATGCTTTGATTTTATTCAGTTGATACAATGCTATCCAATGCAATGCTATTCTATCAGCTATCTGGTTTCCATATTACAAGCTTTGCTTAGTATGGGGCTAGATGGCGCTGTGTGAAAAATGTCCACCGATATATATCCAAAACCGTAAACAAAAAAAGGTATCGGTGTAAAAAATTTTTTTTTTTATGTGTTGAGCCTGAACATTTATAGGTTCAAGAGAAAAGTCATATAGCCAAGATATCAAGTGTTTTTTTTTATAATATAAAATGCAAGCCTCACATTTTATGGAAGTAAAATTTGAAATTTGTGTAAATTCAAAATAGTTTCATTAATTCGAGAAGAGATATTTATGTAGATAAACAACACAGAAGTAATTTTGTTGAAGACATTTTGTAACAAGCCATCACAGACGACACACACCTCCCTCTGCCTATAATTCCCTTGCAAACTGAAAGCTCGACTCATCTTGATCCCTCCATTGCTCTTGCTTGACTTTTTCCTAAAATTCACGTTCGTCGCTAGAAGTCCGTCGTCTGCGATGGCCCTTACAGACAGTAAGGACACATCTACACATACATCAACAATTTGATACCACAGAGTAGAGTTATTATAGTAGTATTAATTTTAAAAGACATCATCACCATCATTAGCCTATTTAATGTGTCCACTGCCTGAAGACTGTTACACACATCGGATAGATTTAGCCAACTGTTTTTTTTTATTTTTCCACTCTTTGGCATATCATCACTGGTAAGAATGAAATGAAGCCTCTTTTCGCTTGTCTGTTTGTGCGCTTATCACTTTATAACTACGAAACGTATTTTGATACTGTCTTCACTATCATTTAGTGAATATATTCCGGATGGTTTATATATATAATTGTATACAATACATGTACATTGCACTCGTGCGACGCCTGGGTACTAGTGTCTTTATGAAAACCATTAGAATTCGGGGCGGACTGGCGTGCGACCGCAGCTCAGTGCCTCGAGAGCAATGGAGGTGTTCAGAGGTCGTCGCGCGTCATCAAATTTTTTATTTGTCTACATATATTAATTTAACTTAATACAAGCAGACAAAGGACCTATGGACACCATCATTTTACAGTTGTATGATTTGTTACCGTGATTATATAGCGATGTGAAACGAGCTCCCGATTGTTTACGAATCATAGTACTATAATACACAACCACACGGTGATAGTTGACATTTAAAACAGTGTTTTACCATAACTGTACATAATCACGTGTGGAGTACTGGCGGCCTTCACGGGTACATGGAGAACGTTCCGGGAGACATACGATGTGTGTACGTAGCGTGCAGCCGTGCGCTAGAAGTGGTTGGCGGTGACGTCGCGCGCGCGCTCGTAGAACAGCAGGTAGGCGGAGCAGCGCAGCACCTCCTGCAGCGACACCTCGTGCACCAGCGTGTCCGACGTGTACCACCAGCTGCCACGGGACGCAACACATGAAGAGATTCCACATTTAATATCTCAGGGTGACCTGGGTACGTCCTAAAACTGTATCCCGAACCGCCGGAGGACGGCAGCTGCGTCCTCTCGGTTAACGGTGGCGAGCATTCTGCGATCCCCGAGCCGCCTGCCGAGCGTGGGGATTATGGCAACACCTCCCTATTGAGGAGGAGGCCTTCGTCCAGCAGTGGACGTCTTCCGGCTGTTGATGCTAAGTAATTGTTGATTATTAACGTATTTTTATAATTATTATTTAATTTTACTAAGTGATTCTTTTTTTGTGACATACTTACTGAAATTTGACTTGTAACTTAGGTGTTATCAATAAACTATTTGTATTTGTAATAGAATGAGTTACCGCTTGGCCTCGAACCCGTTCCCGCGGCGGTAGGTGGCGAAGTGTCCGGAGCGCGGGCCGCCCACGTGCACCACCACGGCGGCCAGCCGGTAGGCGGCGCCCGCGCCCGCACCCCCGCCCACGCCCCCGCCCGCGCCCCCGTCCCCCGCGTGCAGCGCCGACAGAGTGCTGCGCAGGCGCCCGCCGCCGCCACCACTCAGCGACATTATGTCCACGCCGGACTGTAACACACACACCTCACTTTTTAACCGACTTCAAAAAAGGAGGAGGATGTTCTATGTTCGACGATATGTATATTTTTTTGTTTATGGATGTTTTTTGATTTCTCTGAAAAATCTTATTTATTTGAAAGGATATACACCCGAGGTGGTCCCAGATTAATTTGACGTCGGTTAATTAATTTTTTTGAAAGTGACATGTGTACAAATCGATTTACATTTTTTGTTACCTATAAGATCCTCCTGTAGATCAAAGCTCTCCCCCATTTCCTTCCATTTGTCCCGGTCCATTGCCAGCTGCACCTAATGTATCATAACCTTTGCCCACCTTCTCTTCCAATTCCACTTCAGCCTGGCATTATTACTACATTGGTTATACCAGTTCCGTCAGTTCTATACTAGGTTATAAAGTACCTAATTATGTTCCACTAGCCAAATCTTTGATTGTAATATAGCTGTACATTATGATACAAGTGTGCTATGTTGTTCAGTACCTTTGACTAGTCCGTACTGACCCTAGTTGAGGCGGTATTATGCGCGAGAAACGCAGGCGAGCGCGATAAGGGAGCCGAGAGTGTAGTTACCAAAGCACACGCGTTCCATACGACGTTTTTAATATTCATTTTTATATGATTATATTTAATATAAATTAATATACGAAAAACAAATTATGAACAAATAATACTACATAGTCAATACAACTAATAATTATTATTATTAATGTCAACCAAATCATCAATTAACCATATTCGCTTCATACATTCACACAAAAATTAATTATAGCATTCTTAAACTTTGCGTTACAAGTGGATGGTAATGAAGTTATAAACGTATTTTAAAAAAAACTAAACAATATTTTCGGTGAAAGAAACCTGATGGTAATTGTAAGATGAAGCACGTTTGCCCGTGAGATGCCTGTTGAGTGTTGCCTTGAAGAGAGCCAGGTAGAGAGCTATGCAGTGCAGGCGTAGGCCAGTAGGAGGTACCTTGGGCGGCAGGGCGGCGGCGTAGGGCGCCATGGACAGCGTCTCGGGGAAGGAGACGAACTCGCAGCGCTTGTTGAGCGCGCCGCCCGCCCACTCCACGCGCCCGACGTGCAGGCACAGGCAGCACGGCAGCTGCAACACGTCCGGCATCCTCAACTGTGGTGCACCACCTCTACTGTGGCTGGCCTCGGGGGCTGTTCCCTCTCCACATCAAGCTTTGTCACCGATCAATATAAACAAATATTGGTGGACATTTCACACAGCGCCATCTTCCCGAAACTAAGCAAAGCTGTGGGAACCAGGTAGCTGATAATAAGCTTATTTTTGTAAATACGTTCTTATAATACATACAACACCCAGACAGACCAAACATTTATGTTCATCACATAAATGTTGGAATTGAACCCACGCCCTACGGTGTACGGCGGACGCCTCCTCTCCCTTGTGCCATTGTGCTCCAAATGTCAGACTATACATTTGCGTAGTGATGAAACTCGTATCTTATAAATTCGTAGGTACTAGGTTTTTTTTTTAATTATTTATTTATCGAATCTTAAAATCTATCATACAATATTTTTTCTATTGTCTAAACGCAGAGGGCGATCAATGAACTGCGTGTGGTATACAACAACACGTTCAGGATGCTGTTGGGGCTGCCCTGGAGGTGCAGCGCATCTGGCATGTTTGCGGACGCTCGGGTGGATGGCTTTCATGCCATCATGCGGAAACGAGCGGCCTCGATGCTCAGCCGCGCCCGGGCAGCGCCAATAGCATCCTGCGCGTAGTTGCGGGCAGATGTGACTGCCCTATAATTACCCATGCAGCCCGTCTACATGTATTAGTAATTCGTAAGTATTGAGTTTTTAATTTATTTATTTTAATTTTAATTGTATGGTATTGTTCTTTTAATTTAATTGTATGTAATATGGATTCTGTTTCCGTTTCCGGCTGTCAAACAGTTCGCTGCGTGAAAAGAACTCTTGCAATTTTAATTCCTTAATAGTGTTTAAAGTGCACCACAAGACACGGCATAATCACAAATTTACACAGTGAAGTCTCACTAAACCAGTTTATACAGTGATCACAATCAATATTCAAGAGAGAAAACTGGAAATACGTAAGAAAGTTACGACGTATTTTGAGGTTGGATTGGAATCCATTTTACCGGCGGATTGTAAATTCAAATATTCAATTGACTTTGATAGTGACATACCGAGCTCTAGCAACGACTGACATCTGACAGTTATAGGTGCTGCCATTACATAATCAAAAAAATATAGAAAAAAATATCTACTAACTTGGTAGTTTTTTCAAACAATAATGGACCCACAATTTCTATTACTTTGGAATAAAATGAAGGAGGAAATGAATCAACAAACAGCTGATATAAAGCAAAATATGGCTGCAACTATGGATGAAAAATTAAAACCTCTTGTGGAAGACATAGCTGGACTAAAACTAGAGGTTGAAACTTTAAAAACCAAAACACAATACTTAGAAAGACAATCAAGGAAAAACAATTTAATAATTCACGGTGTCCAAGAAACTGAAACAAATTTTTCTGATCTACTGAATTGTGTCATCACAACCCTGAACACTGTTAGTGAGAAAGCCGGCATAGACACTTGGGACAAATGGGAGATGAGTAACGTACAAAGAATCGGGAAGAAAAATTATAGTAAGACGCGACCCATATGCGTGACGCTCACCTTGCACTGGCGAAAAATTGAACTCCTAAGAAATAAGAAATATCTAACAGAAAAGATCTATATAACCGAAGATTATCCTAAAGAAGTGTTATTAAAGAGGAAAGAATTAAACAAAAATCTACAAGAAGAGCTAGAAAAGGGCAAGGAAGGATTTATTGCTTATGATCGATTAGTAATAAAAGAAAAGAAAGATAAGAGAAAGCGGTCACCTACAAAATCGCCAAACGCACCAAACGTAGAGATAAATAAGACCACTAACAAGCCCAAAATGAGTAGAACTAACTATTTCGACAAAACGAGATCATTTTCATTTAGCGGAACTACCAGCATGAATTAGCAATTAAAGAACACCAGCAGCAAACGGAAAACTAAAAAGTCACAAACTGAAATGAACAAAACAAGAAAAGGTCCCAACCAGGCTGGTCACCTTGGGACGTCAGACCACCACCCTCTAGAGGACGAACTGCAAGCAGATAAGACACTCAAACCTATACATCTACTAAATACAACGAAAAGAAAAGTCAAAAATAAACTAATTATAGCAACTCTAAGTGTGGCGTCTTCTAGAGGAGGCCTATGTCCAGAGAGGACAACCTGATGGGGAAACTTGTGCTGGTGTTATAAAGTAATAAACGAATATTAAATAATGTATTATAGGAACTAGTACCTAATACTGTAATAGGTGCAACAATTTCAGAGAATAAAGGCTATTTTTATTTTTATTTTATTTAATATGGATTCTGATGGTCTGAAATAAATGATTAATAATAATTAATAATAAAAACCTACTTTACTCTACTTTTAAAACCTGTTTTAGGTTAATCTTTGCTCTAAGCATTGAATAAACATTTATGCACCGACTTAGTAGTTAGTTGGTCCAAAGACAGTATGTACCTTCCCGAAGCTGACGGTCTTGATGTGCTTGGTATGGGAGGGCGAGTGAGGCGGAGCGCCCGGCCCGGGCTCGGGGCAGCAGCGGGAGCACCGCACGCCGCCCACCATCTCGGGCGCCGTGAACGCGCGCAGGAGCCCTGGAAATACCAACCATACCGAGGCGAGGATATACCACCGACATCTTCTAACGAGGAAGAAGATTTCATATTTGATTGTGGTGCAGCTTCCAAAGTGCGATTGTACCCACAGATTTACATTGTACACTCCATATGGGGTGTCTTATTGCCAGAAGACACATCCTGGAGTCTCTAGAAAGATGCACCAGGTACCAATTATTCAAAGAGACACTATGCTGCCAGAGTGGGTGTTCCCTGAGAGAAACAATAGATAGGTTGTCTTCAAGTCGCAAATCATTACCTTCTAGGCAAGCTTGCTCCATCATTATACCACATGAGGCGCGATGGCAGTCAACCGGTAGCCTATTAATGACACACAAATAAGACGTGTATTGCACCATTGGCCATCAAAGAAATGTTTTTTTTTTTTTTTATACTTGCAGTGTTTCGGCTTTATGTGACGTAACTTACCGGCCAGGCTGTATGTGCCGTTGAACCCAACGGTAGTGTTGGCCATCGATAGAGATATGCTGTCGAATTTGTCGTACCGGATCGGACTCTGTAAAGTAATGAGTAAATGATGCAGAACTAACAACATAGGGAAGGAGGAAGTGAATGTGTTACATCATGGTTGTTTGGAAAATCCAAACATTTTTTTCAGTAACAGTAGCTCATATTGGTACCTTAGTAGAGCAGACGGTGCACTGCGTGCGCGAGGCGAGGGTGCCGCGGAAGGGGGGCTGCGGCGCGGGGCGCGCGGGCGCGGGGTGCACCCAGCGCCGCCCCACCGAGCTCAGGTGGCAGAAGGAGCGCGACACGCCCTTCGTCAGCCGCGCCGGCGCCGGCTCCTCCGCGGGCTCTGTGGCCGACATTCGACTGATGCTGAAGCGTTACGATGCGGTGGTGCTTTTAACTTTAAATAAAATTATTTGAACGTTGACCTTGGCAATTTCAAATCTTTCTATATCAGTGTTAATTTGAACTTTGTCTCGTTTTTCTACTGACGAGAAAGCGCGACAAACTTCAATGCTACATTGTAATAGGAATGTTTCGGAGTTGTGGCATAGTTCCAAATTGTATTACATTATTCCGTCTTCTTTGTTATGAAGTTGGAGTGGATAGAGGGTCCATTTATGAAGGTCGTTAAGAGGGACGTTTGCTTGCATTTCCCCCGCTATGGGAACAGTGGCACCCGACAGGTTGGAACGTGAAGCAGTAGTTACCAGGATCCATGAGGTCGGGCTCGTCGCGGGGCGCGGCGGAGGCGGCGCGCGGGCGGCCGGCGGCGCCCGGCGTGGCCGGCGTGGAGTCCGCGCGCAGCGACAGGCTGCCGGCCGGCGGCGACGCGGGCGACGCCAGCGCTGACCACGCGCGCCCGCCGCTCAGCGCCAGCGCGTCCGACAGGCAGCCCGGCTGCAATCACAACCACTGATACTATTTTACATTGGAAATTACACCATTTATGGTATTTGCAGCTCTACTGGCCAACTCATAACAACAAATGTGTTAGTATGAAGTAGTAGTAGTAGAGTGAAGAGTCTATGTTGAAGAGGGTATTGTTTTACTTCACTAGTATTAAAAATGTGACCGACTATCAATAAGCGAGGCATCTTGTGCAAATGACCATCAGTATTTTTGACCCTACTTTTGCATTGGATGTCCCAGAGGTCCGGAAAGATACTTTTCACATTTATTTTTATTTAAATTAATTTTAAATACAATTAAAATTAATTTATGTTGTCAGTAGACACAAACATCAATTGCCTTGTGTTAGTCCAGGCATGAAATCGAAATGAACTCGAAAGATTGCATAATTTTTTGTTTGATTCGCCTCTATACTGTGTTGGGTAAGGAAAACAAATTAAGATGATATGTTATCAGGGTCATCTGGTCAAGAATAAATAGTTTTGAAATAGTGTAAGTGATGTGCAGGTTTGATGGTAAGAGCGTACCTTCCTTGCCATGGCGGCGGTCTCCTCCTCGAGACAGGAGAGCAGCACGTGTAGCAGCTCATGTGCATCCTGCTGGTCGGCCGGGATCACCCAGCCGGCCGCACGGAGGGACTGCAGCACGCCCAGCGGGCACACCGGCGTGCCGCGCGCCGACTCGTGCGTACCGTTCACTACTGTCACCACAGTCAAAAATCTAATTAGTCAACACAATGATGGTTAGCTTCTATCTGAGAAACAGAGAAAGAAAGAAATAGTTTATTACCAAATAGAGTAGTACATAATTATGTTTATCACCGGGACTTAATCGCGCACAAAGACAGTGCGCGCGTTAGAGTAGTACAATTATTACTTAAAATATGTACAGACTTAAAAATCCAGTTTTAACAAAAGATAATTAACGGTGAGCCCCGAACTAGGGGTCAGGCCTGTATCTTTGGGCTCACTTGCGATGTTACCGTACAGAGTTATGTTCAAATTAAGGTAATAGTTTTCTATAATATACCCCAGTAGATAGGTAAATATATTGAAAGGATCTGTAAGCTAACATTTTTTCCTATTTATATTTAATATTAGTATTAGCCCAGGCACATCGCCTTTCACATTCACATATAACGCTATGTATAGTTATACCGTATAAAGAAAACACCATTATATTCCTAAGAAGCGATAATTACTAAGAGTTGAGTCCAATGATTAGTGCGTGCGCCATTTCGAGACGGCGCGAGTGAATCGCGTCGGTATCACGCGCGCGCTTGTGTGTGCTTAAACCGGATTCCTGGTTTTCTAGCTACGACGCACGATGGCCGACCGAGCGAACTTCATGATAATTTTCTGCCTACCTCCAAAGGCTGCAGGCTAATCATGTAACTGCTCGGGATCGCGATTCGTATCGAGATTTGTCATAATTGTCACTTGTCACTGTCACAGCTTCACAGTATCATGGAGGGATTTCTCTCGCTATTGTTATCGAACGAATGCATTGATTTCATAATTAAATTAAGCAAATCGGTCTGTCTTTTGGTCTGTCATTTCGTCTTGCCCTGCAGGGTCAAATTAATTTTGGCGGGACAGTGACATGTGACATTTATGACAAATCGCAATCCAAATCGCGATCCCGAACAGTTACATGACTAGCCTGCTGGTCTATTTAACATGCATTATAAGGTTTTAAATTATTTTTTAACTAGATAACGAAGTAGTCAGTAAAATCTATAAGACTATATTCAAGGCATGTGACATGTTGGCCCTGATTATTTAAGGAAATATGGGAAATTTGTACCACTAAACCACAGAAAATGTCTTTGTCTTGCCTTCAAATCCACAATTTCTGTTTTGTATCGATTAAAAAGTTAGGTACTAGATATACAGAGGATATCATACTCCTTATGCAATACGTTTTTTTTTCTTTTATTTAGGTACTAGGCACAAGAATAATTTACTTCTTCAGTACTTAGTATGTAAACTTGCTGAAATAAACAACTCAGGTGGACACGCTTGAAATGAATACAGTAATGTTTACAAAATAAATTGTCTTATGTCTTTTTTTCGGGCAAGATCATGGAAATAGTAGTTGATAGTAATAAGTTATAAGGTAGGTAAACGAACCATCGATAACAGTGTAGAGGGTTGTGATCATGCTGTGATGCGAGTCTGCTTTCGCATACTTCTTCAGCCATTCGATGAAGCTGGGGCAGGCAGCTAGCGCCTGCAGCAAAGTGTTCAAGAAACAGGTCTTGCCGAGGTTCTGCAAGCCTGCGATCTGTCCTCGCCGTTTCCGCACCTTCGGGGCACCGCCCGGACCCCACAGCACGAAGGCACCGACCACCACGGCAGCCGTCAGCCCCGCGGCGACCAGAATACGGTCTCCACCATCCATTATAACCAGATAATGATTAGAGCCTCAATGAGAACCTTGCTGCCTTACATGCTAACCAATTAAATTTTACAATTCATGTTACACCACAAATTGTGCGCATAAAACTTTGTTTTTGCACTTTTTCACAAAGAAATAAATTAAAGTGAAAATTACAACATTATTTCGACGTTTATAAACTTTGACAATTCTGATTTGACATTGACATTTGCTTGATAGTGGTGGGTGAATGTGTTTTTTTTGATGCGCCGCCACCGCTGCCGCCACGCCCGTCGCTCCGCCGTGGGCGTGGACGATATTAATATTACCGGAAGTGACCTTAAGAAGGGCTAAAAAACGGAATCAGAGAATCCTAATATAAAACTCAAAATAAATAATTTGCTAAGACTAGATGAAATATAAAGCGTTTTCAACATCGACAGATTTTGTAAAGTTTAAATGGCATAATTTTTGAAAAAGTTTGTATTGTTCCTTCAGCGAAGGCCGTCACAAAAGTGTAAGCTTATATACCTACAGCCTTACCTAAAATAATCTCGATTCTCTTAGTCACTGCTTAAACTTATCTGTCTTGTTCTTGCATGTTACACTTCACGTCAGAGAGAAGATGGCAGAGAATCTTAAGCAGTGACAACGGTTGAAAAGTTTTTTAAGTAAGACTGATGAAGCGTAAGCGTATCTTCAAAGTTCAAACCTTTAGAACTGGCACAATGAACAAACGTGCTGTGGCCAAAGAACAAAAAAAGAAGTTCCTTGGTAGCGTAAGATTTCCTACTGTCACTTTCACTGTGAAGGTGACAGCTTATGAGTGACTGAGTGACAGATAGATAACCTCAAATTAAAAATCTAAATAAATACAAAAACAAAAACATTTATTGTACCTAATCAAATTCTGCAATTGATTTGAGCAAGTTTATTATCTATCAGTTAGTCATTATCAAACCTGCGCGGAACAAAACTAACACTCGTTACGCGGCAACGTTGAAAGTGCAGAATTCATAGAGCATTCTAATAAGGGGAAATTACAGAAATTATTACAAGTCTAATATAATCCAGTATTATTCGTTAATATGATTCCTTCAAACACTATTTGTGTTTCTCAAGAAGGGCCGGCAAATGCTCTAGCTCTTAATAAAGACTGCACTCAAGTGGTTATAGCGGGCAGAAATGGTAAGACACCAAAATAAATGAATGCATGATACCAAGCTTTTACTTGTTTTATTCCTGTGTTTGAAGCTGCCTGCAAATATAATCTTAATTTGTTTCAGTTTTCAAAGTGTTTTCAATAGACGAAAACGAGTTTTCAGAAGTGTGCAACCTTCGAGTGGGAAAAAATTTAAATTTAAATTTTTCATCCATTGATGTTGCTTGGAGCACTATTGAAGGTATGCCTTGCTTAAAAAGTTTTAAAGTATGAACAAAATGTATGTTAAATTATATTAAACTAACTAGCTATTTATATTATTAATTAATCCTATTAATCCAAACAGTGACTTTGCAACCGCTATATCTATGACCAATTTTGCTTCTAAGTAATCTGTGTTCAAATTTATATTTATGTGAAGTAGATACTTGTTTATCAGGGTAACGGAACAACACAACACAAGCTATCATTGTACAAATTGAATATCCTAACAAAAGAGTAGTAATTAATCGATGTAGCTACCTTGATTAAGTCAAATGGTGGAAAGTATTTCTGATTTATTCAGAAGAAGTAACTCATCTTTAATGCAGAGAGATACTTCAACCATAAACTTTCAATCACTTTTCATGCACTTTTTCAATGAGTGAAACCAAGCCTGACACGCATGTATTATTGGATAACAGAATTAGGTCCTATTCTGTACAGTGTCTATAGCAAAGATGGCCAACCTGTGGGCCAGCTGATTAGTGTCTATGTTGTTATATTTATTGCAGTGTGAGTCATATTTCAGAGAACACATTGGCAACAGCAGCTACCAATGGGGCGGTAGTGGTGTGGAATCTTGGCAAATCTGGGCGCTCCAAGCAAGAGCATGTCTTCTCTGACCATAAGAGAACTGTTAACAAGGTAAATACTTATTCGGTCAAGTCAAATCATTATTAGTTTTATTGAAAACCCACCTACTTAACAATAGAATGAAATAATGAATCAAATTATGCATCATCACCATCATCTATGACAGCTCGATAGCTCTGCAGACATAAGTCTACTCCCTCTTTTGCCAATACTCCCTGTTTAAATTATGGATACTGTTGTTTAATGTCACTTTTAGAAAATAATTTCAGATAATCACATAATAAAATTGATAATGAGTGTATTCTTATTCATGTATATTTTTTCTGTTGTGTAGGTTAGCTTCCACCTGACAGAGCCAGCTCTCCTAATCTCTGGTTCTCAAGATGGCATGATGAAGTGCTTTGATTTACGTATGAAAGAAGTGGCCCGGACATTTACCAGGTAGGATTACGTTCGGCACCGGCCTTAAGTAATAAGGGCACACATAAAACAAAATGTTTGATAATTTTCCGCTCAAATAAGCTATTATCAGCAACTGGCATGTTTTTTAGGTCAATAGTTTGGAGTGATTACCGTTTATCTATTATACCCACTGCTAATGCAGACATTCTGATAAGGTACCGATGTCACCCATTGTTGTCTGTATGAAAATGTGTTATGGACATTGACCTTACGTTCCCTCCCACCACCCTTCACTTGATGTCTGTTAGTTATGTATATTTAACAGTTAAGCTATTTTTACCATCTTTAACCCAAGCTATTGGATCGACTGTGCCTGAAGACTGGAGTAGGTGGCTTGGACGCATGCTAGATTGCTGGCTAAAATAAACTCACATTACCACTCAAAGACTATAGTGCTGACTTATCTACCTATTTCTCAACCAATTAGCGTGAAAAATGTTGGTCAAATACGAAGCAATGCTATCTTGAATTGTGCCCATAGAGATATAATAGGATATGAATATACATGTGCCTGGAAGAAATCGCTTAAGGTGATAAGGCCGCCCCTTGTACTGCCAAATAATGTACCCTGATTAGTTGTAAGTTGTTACATATTTCTAGTGTGCAATAAAGTTGTATTCTATTTGTAATGTGTAATTGTGTCAGCAACACGGAGTCGATCCGGGACGTGCAGTTCAGCCCGCACCAAGCGCACACGTTCGCGGCTGTCTCCGAGAACGGCAGCGTGCAGCTGTGGGACGTGCGGCGGCACGAGCGCTGCCTGCAGCAGTTCACGGCGCACTCGGGGCCCGTGTTCGCGTGCGACTGGCACCCCGACTCGCCCTGGCTCGCCACCGCCTCCCGCGATAAGACCATCAAGGTAACCCTGCAGCAGCTCACGGCGCACTCGGGGCCCGTGTTCGCGTGCGACTGGCACCCCGACTCGCCCTGGCTCGCCACCGCCTCCCGCGATAAGACCATCAAGGTAACCCTGCAGCAGCTCACGGCGCACTCGGGGCCCGTGTTCGCGTGCGACTGGCACCCCGACTCGCCCTGGCTCGCCACCGCCTCCCGCGACAAGACCATCAAGGTAACCCTGCAGCAGCTCACGGCGCACTCGGGGCCCGTGTTCGCGTGCGACTGGCACCCCGACTCGCCCTGGCTCGCCACCGCCTCCCGCGATAAGACCATCAAGGTAACCCTGCAGCAGCTCACGGCGCACTCGGGGCCCGTGTTCGCGTGCGACTGGCACCCCGACTCGCCCTGGCTCGCCACCGCCTCCCGCGACAAGACCATCAAGGTAACCCTGCAGCAGCTCACGGCGCACTCGGGGCCCGTGTTCGCGTGCGACTGGCACCCCGACTCGCCCTGGCTCGCCACCGCCTCCCGCGATAAGACCATCAAGGTAACCCTGCAGCAGCTCACGGCGCACTCGGGGCCCGTGTTCGCGTGCGACTGGCACCCCGACTCGCCCTGGCTCGCCACCGCCTCCCGCGACAAGACCATCAAGGTAACCCTGCAGCAGCTCACCGCGCACTCGGGGCCCGTGTTCGCGTGCGACTGGCACCCCGACTCGCCCTGGCTCGCCACCGCCTCCCGCGACAAGACCATCAAGGTAACCCTGCAGCAGCTCACGGCGCACTCGGGGCCCGTGTTCGCGTGCGACTGGCACCCCGACTCGCCCTGGCTCGCCACCGCCTCCCGCGATAAGACCATCAAGGTAACCCTGCAGCAGCTCACGGCGCACTCGGGGCCCGTGTTCGCGTGCGACTGGCACCCCGACTCGCCCTGGCTCGCCACCGCCTCCCGCGACAAGACCATCAAGGTAACCCTGCAGCAGCTCACGGCGCACTCGGGGCCCGTGTTCGCGTGCGACTGGCACCCCGACTCGCCCTGGCTCGCCACCGCCTCCCGCGACAAGACCATCAAGGTAACCCTGCAGCAGCTCACGGCGCACTCGGGGCCCGTGTTCGCGTGCGACTGGCACCCCGACTCGCCCTGGCTCGCCACCGCCTCCCGCGACAAGACCATCAAGGTAACCCTGCAGCAGCTCACGGCGCACTCGGGGCCCGTGTTCGCGTGCGACTGGCACCCCGACTCGCCCTGGCTCGCCACCGCCTCCCGCGATAAGACCATCAAGGTAACCCTGCAGCAGCTCACGGCGCACTCGGGGCCCGTGTTCGCGTGCGACTGGCACCCCGACTCGCCCTGGCTCGCCACCGCCTCCCGCGATAAGACCATCAAGGTAACCCTGCAGCAGCTCACGGCGCACTCGGGGCCCGTGTTCGCGTGCGACTGGCACCCCGACTCGCCCTGGCTCGCCACCGCCTCCCGCGACAAGACCATCAAGGTAACCCTGCGACAACTATAACTTCACCCCACTCTCTGGACTCGAGAACTTGTACAGTCAGTTCTCGATCTTCGTGAAGTTCTCGTCATGTGGGATTGTGATGTGAACGAGCACTGCCCGATCGACCTCCACGATATCAAACTTTTTGGCGATAATAACCTATATGCCACATGTGGAGCCACGAGTAATCTTCTGACGCTTTACCCACCCGTCCAGCGAGTGCCTCTCAAGGAGTTAACATTACCTCGTGATTCGCTTTCTTCTTTTCTTAGTTATTGGCATCGCACGTTGTGCATTCTGCCAGTGTCAAGTTTAAGAATTTTCACATTTATTTGTTATAATCAAGTCAAATAAGTCATGAAATCACAGTAAGTCACACGAAATTAGTCATAGTCGAGTCCAAGTCATACCCTAGTAAAGTTGTGGCGACTTTACTATGAGCTTCTATGGAGTTTTGAAAACAACACAAAAAGACATGTTTCACCACATTATATCACTTGCCCACACTCGTGCATGTAATTCAACACTCAATGAATAAAACACCACCATTTTTAATCATTAATTCGCGAAAAAACACAAGTTTAAGAAAATAATAGAATGCAACGACATGATTTTTCAGTGTTCCCGCCAAAACTCCGTGATTCGCTTTGTGTACAACAAGTTGTAGTCCTGTAATAATGTGTGCAGGTCTGGGACATTCACGCCAAGCCGAGCCTCGAGCACACGATCTACACCATCGCGTCAGTGGGACACGTCAAGTGGCGTCCGCAAAAAAGGTAACACGATTCTGTTCAACTATACAAGATTAAACTGCTTTTTAAAAGGATTCGTTGTAAAGTTAAGTTCACACGGCAATACACCGCACGTTACGAATACGTTCAGTATTCGATAAATACGCGTAGAAAGAGCGACTATACATTTTCATTCGTGAAAAATGTACCTAGGTCTGTGGTTTTTGGAAAAATCACGCGCTGCTACGTATTGGAGACCACAGAAAAGCGAAAGCCCTACTTTTTACTTCTGTCTTTAGTGTTGGTGATGGTGACGTAGGAATACGTCAGAGTTCATTCGGTTTGCTTGACAAGACTGGTGAGTATTCGTTTAACGTATTTAGCGGTGTATGTGTTTTTGCAGTACAAAGGAAAGGATTAAATGGTTCTATGAACAAAGTATCCCTTCCCTATTAAGGGGGAGGCCTTCGTCCAGTAGTGGACGTCTTATGGCTGTCGATTTTGATTAACAAAGTATCCGCCAATGTTTATTCGAATATTCGATAAAATATATACAACAAAAAAACAAGCAGTAGAATGCCGTGTGAAGTCAGCCTCACGAGGTTGTGCGGTGTCGTGGCGCGTCGCGCAGGTTCCAGGTGGCGTCGTGCGCGCTGGTGCTGGACTGCGCGGTGCACGTGTGGGACGTGCGGCGGCCGCACGTGCCGCTGGCCACGTTCGCGGAGCACCGCGACGTCACCACCGCCATCGCGTGGCAGGCCTCGCCGCACGCCTTCCTCTCCACCAGCCGCGACTGCACGCTCTACAGGCACCGGTTAGTGCAACACTCGTCACACACACTACCTAGCGTACTGGCCGACATGGCCACAAAACCCATTCACGTATCAATGATTTATGAAAAACGCACACCGTGCGATTCATGCGATCCTTCTTGCCTTTCAACTGCTAAATATGGTGTGGGGAGGTGATGCGGTGTGCGGGGAACTAGTGTCCTTTCTTGTTCACTTTCCTTTTGTTACTGCTTACAATAGGGTAGATGACTGATGTTTATATCGTTGAAACCAATAGCTTTGTTGAAGAATTTAAGTAATTATAGTATGTTTGTTGAAAAAATAATTTAAATCGGTTAATAATGTTCTGATATATGAGCATTTAAAGTTTTTGTTAGAGACAACTCTGTCCCTTTCTCACAAAACAAAAAATGACGTCACGTCTTACTTGTCAGAATAGAATTTATATGGCGTACTGACAAGTGATGTCACGATTTGCTGTTTCTTCTCTCTGTCTAGCATGATATTAAAATGCTTATTTTTGATCAGATTTTCATTTTCTTTTCATTAATCAGCTATATTTATGGGCCACATTTTAATAGGACAATAAAAAAAACAGTCATCTAGCATATTACATATACCTACTCCTTAACCTAACACTTTACACACTACAAAGGAAAGAGCCCCAGTATTTCACAACATAGAAGATATACAAGAGAATGACAAGTTATTTGTAATGCCGATGTTGTTGCATATATTTATTTATTTCTTGCAAAACAAACAGCTATCACAAATTCGTTTGCTAGGACACAGAAGAATATTAACAAATAAGCCAAAAAAGTTTTCACCAATAGCAAAATTGGATACAATCCAGTTGAATAGTAATTATTATATAAAATATAAATTACAACGAATCAAGTGTATAGGTAATCAATTTTAGTTTGCTAGAACATTAAGATAATGTACCATATAACACAAGATATACCATATCAATATATAGATAATATAAATAAGTTTAAAAATAAAGAGACATGATAGAACATATAACTGGCACTATTCGTCACTGAATAAAGTTGAAGCTACATAATTTTTGAAGAAGTATTGTCTCGTAATATCCAATAGTTTATGCTAATGCCTACCATCAGAGTAAAGAAATCACATTTTCACTACTAGGTATAGGCTAATTCAAAGTTAATGGCGGCTTTGCTTCAAGCGAGACTTTGCGATTGTACGCACACCGCACGCCTAATATTTGCTACTGCGCAGCGTCTCGCGCCTGAGTTCACAGCCGCCATTAAGTTTGAATCAGTTTATTTTTTATTTTTAGTTAATGGCATCACACGTTGTGCATTCTGCCAGTGTCAAGTTTATGAATTTTCAAGTTTTTATTAAAATCAAGTCAAATTTGTCATGAAATCACAGTTAGTCACACGAAATTAGTCATAGTCGAGTCCAAGTCATGCCCTAGTAAAGTTGTGGCGACTTTACTATGAGCTTCTACGGAGTTTTGAAAACAACACGAAAAGTCATATTTCACCACATTATATCACTTTCCCACACTCGTGCATGTAATTCAACACTCAATAAATAAAACACCACTATTTTTAATCATTAATTCGCGATAAAACACAAGTTTAAGAAAATAATAGAATGCAACGACATGATTTTTCCGTGTTTCCGCCAAAACTCGAATCAGATATGGATGCTTATCAAGTTGACATTAAAAACCAAATCGCGCGACGTCGCCCGACTTCTCTACATGTCTGGCTCAACACCGACATTTGTGCTTCCACTACATCGCGATCAGGAATCGCGTCCATCTGCATAGTATGGACAGTGAAGCTAGTAAGAGAAGATGTATGACGCCCTCGTGTGACTACGCATGATGGCAACCTCGTCTTGGTTCGTTGTAGAGTACTGTAGTAGACAGGTAGAGTAACGCGCGAGTGTGTGCGCAGGTTCAGCGAGGCGGCGCACCCGGTGCTGTGGGCCAACCCGCACGGCGTGAGCATCTCCGCGCGCGGCGAGGTGGCGCACGCGCAGCCCGAGCGACCGCTCCCCGCGCACCCGCCGCCCGACCGGCACGTGCCCGGCCTCGGGTCAGTATCAGTGCACCACGCACTGCATTACATGCTAGACGAGTGTTGAGAGTCAGTGGACTCCTCGCGACCGAACCACTCTCCTCGCACTTACGAATGCTGGACCCAGGATACCGTTTTGAATAGAAATCTATTTTAGTGTATTTTACAGATATTCATCTGAAACTATTTCATGTTGCATTTGTAGGAAAATTTTCATCACACTTGCTCGTAAAGTGGATCTTATTGCATCGGTTTTAGGCTCATAATCCAAGCCATTACGCACGCGTGCTTTTTACTTTACATTACGGCACATGGTGCTATAATAGGTATAACCCGGTAAAGTCAAGTTTGTACGTGACTGCAATTAGACGTATGTATACGAAGCACTCTTAATATAGCCGGGTAATACTTACAGTTTTTTTGTAATACCAACAAAGAGTTCTTATAGCCGCTGAAGTAAATGTCAACCTGCGCGCGTATGCTGGTTTGGGCGCCATTTTCCGCAAATGTTTGTTTACGTTTTCGCTGTGTGGTTGATAATTATCAAAAAAAGTTAGTTTTTTCCTCGCAAGTGTGATGAAAACAGTCGTATGAAACTCTTGTGCTATGTTAGTCATTACACTCTCGGCTTCCTTACCATAATACCACCTCTAGTGTAATGACCAACATAGCACACTTGTATCATAATGTACTACAGCACACCTACATGAGTTCAAATTACTGGGTATGAACACTGAAGAGAGAAGTCAATAGAACGGAAATGTGACGGGCCGCGCTAGCCGGCATTAAGTGCAAATGCGCTTGATGACAATTCTACCAATATACATGTTTTTAAACTGAGAATACTCAAAAAGACAATTTAAATAGATGCGTAGGAAACCAAACCACATTTCATCGTAATTAGATCAATTTTATTCTGTTGCAAAATGGCATTTTGAGCGTTTTACTTCAAATGCGCGATTAATTATTGGTATTTTTGTCGTAGTTTCTATACAAAGAAGTTTGGAACTGGCGACAGCGGTTTTCCATACAATTGCTTTAGAACATTGTTTTGACAGCCGTTCTAACCTAAGAAGTAGGGCTTTCGCTTTTCTGTGGGTATGAAGAGATTAACATCTAATATCACAGGGTGACGAGCGCAGTGCAGTGCGGCGCAGGATTGTGTTCGCTAGTTCACAATTCTGGCACTGCTCCTGTTAGGGGCAGGCGTGACGCTTGCCGAACGTCTTGCTCGACTCGTCACATGAATGTATAAAAAAAAGAAAAAAATAACCTGAATTATTAAATTGAACCAGGAAACTGGTTGTGGTGTGGATCCTTCAGTAGTGGACTGTATTTAGGTTCAAATTAAAGATCTCGTCGCGTTCACAGTTTCAAATCTTATTGACAACTAATTTTATTTACAATTCTTAGCCGTACCTATTGTTTGTGTAGAATATATTGTACACAAACAAAACAGTAATAAAGGCTTCTATTTACTTACAGTGTATTTCAATAAGAAGCGTTTACCCATCGCTAATGTGGGCTATCCTAAAATCACGTCATCACGTCACACGAATTTCATGATTTTTGATTTTTAGATTTCTCGTCACGAATCTCGTTTTTGTCACAGTTTGTTAACCTTTAAGCTCTGTGAGCCTCTGAGGTCGGATATTTATGAGAACACAAGGCGTGTGGTGTGGTGTGTTGTGCAGCCGCAAGCAGCCGACGGCGGGGTCGCTGTCGCCGGGCGCGCAGGCGGCGCTGGAGCGCGCGTTCCCGGGCGGCGCCGGGTCCACGCTGACACGGCACCGGCGGCCCGGCGCCGCGCGCGCCTGCCCCGTGCTGGCCTGCGCCGCGCAGTACCGCATGCGCGGCGCCGCGCCGCACGACCTCGCCGACCACAACGCACGCGTCGCGCGCGCCAACAACAGGCACATGGTGAGGGGTCCGCTGCGGGCTCGGGCTGGCGTTACCTGCGGGGCACGGTCACTCGGCTCCACTTCGATGGAGGCGCACTTGAAATGATGTTTATGTCCTGCAGGTGGGGCACGTGTGGGACGTGGTGCGCTGCGTGTACAGCGCGCGCGCGGCGGCGGCGCGCAGCACGCCCGCGCCGCCGCCGCCGCGCGACCCGCCGCGCCAGGACCCGCCGCCGCACACGCCCACCTACACCTACAAGTACGTTCCTATATAATGTTGGGGGCAGGTGGGGCACGTGTGGGACATGGTGCGCTGCGTGTACAGCGCGCGCGCGGCGGCGGCGCGCAGCACGCCCGCGCCGCCGCCGCCGCGCGACCCGCCGCGCCAGGACCCGCCGCCGCACACGCCCACCTACACCTACAAGTACGTTCCTATATAATGTTGGGGGCAGGTGGGGCACGTGTGGGACGTGGTGCGCTGCGTGTACAGCGCGCGCGCGGCGGCGGCGCGCAGCACGCCCGCGCCGCCGCCGCCGCGCGACCCGCCGCGCCAGGACCCGCCGCCGCACACGCCCACCTACACCTACAAGTACGTTCCTATATAATGTTGGGGGCAGGTGGGGCACGTGTGGGACATGGTGCGCTGCGTGTACAGCGCGCGCGCGGCGGCGGCGCGCAGCACGCCCGCGCCGCCGCCGCCGCGCGACCCGCCGCGCCAGGACCCGCCGCCGCACACGCCCACCTACACCTACAAGTACGTTCCTATATAATGTTGGGGGCAGGTGGGGCACGTGTGGGACATGGTGCGCTGCGTGTACAGCGCGCGCGCGGCGGCGGCGCGCAGCACGCCCGCGCCGCCGCCGCCGCGCGACCCGCCGCGCCAGGACCCGCCGCCGCACACGCCCACCTACACCTACAAGTACGTTCCTATATAATGTTGGGGGCAGGTGGGGCACGTGTGGGACGTGGTGCGCTGCGTGTACAGCGCGCGCGCGGCGGCGGCGCGCAGCACGCCCGCGCCGCCGCCGCCGCGCGACCCGCCGCGCCAGGACCCGCCGCCGCACACGCCCACCTACACCTACAAGTACGTTCCTATATAATGTTGGGGGCAGGTGGGGCACGTGTGGGACATGGTGCGCTGCGTGTACAGCGCGCGCGCGGCGGCGGCGCGCAGCACGCCCGCGCCGCCGCCGCCGCGCGACCCGCCGCGCCAGGACCCGCCGCCGCACACGCCCACCTACACCTACAAGTACGTTCCTATATAAGGTTGGGGGCAGGTGGGGCACGTGTGGGACGTGGTGCGCTGCGTGTACAGCGCGCGCGCGGCGGCGGCGCGCAGCACGCCCGCGCCGCCGCCGCCGCGCGACCCGCCGCGCCAGGACCCGCCGCCGCACACGCCCACCTACACCTACAAGTACGTTCCTATATAATGTTGGGGGCAGGTGGGGCACGTGTGGGACATGGTGCGCTGCGCGTACAGCGCGCGCGCGGCGGCGGCGCGCGCGCGGCGGCGGCGCGCAGCACGCCCGCGCCGCCGCCGCGCGACCCGCCGCGCCAGGACCCGCCGCCGCACACGCCCACCTACACCTACAAGTACGTTCCTATATAATGTTGGGGGCAGGTGGGGCACGTGTGGGACATGGTGCGCTGCGTGTACAGCGCGCGCGCGGCGGCGGCGCGCAGCACGCCCGCGCCGCCGCCGCCGCGCGATCCGCCGCGCCAGGACCCGCCGCCGCACACGCCCACCTACACCTACAAGTACGTTCCTATATAATGTTGGGGGCAGGTGGGGCACGTGTGGGACATGGTGCGCTGCGCGTACAGCGCGCGCGCGGCGGCGGCGCGCAGCACGCCCGCGCCGCCGCCGCGCGACCCGCCGCGCCAGGACCCGCCGCCGCACACGCCCACCTACACCTACAAGTACGTTCCTATATAATGTTGGGGGCAGGTGGGGCACGTGTGGGACATGGTGCGCTGCGTGTACAGCGCGCGCGCGGCGGCGGCGCGCAGCACGCCCGCGCCGCCGCCGCCGCGCGACCCGCCGCGCCAGGACCCGCCGCCGCACACGCCCACCTACACCTACAAGTACGTTCCTATATAAGGTTGGGGGCAGGTGGGGCACGTGTGGGACGTGGTGCGCTGCGTGTACAGCGCGCGCGCGGCGGCGGCGCGCAGCACGCCCGCGCCGCCGCCGCCGCGCGACCAGCCGCGCCAGGACCCGCCGCCGCACACGCCCACCTACACCTACAAGTACGTTCCTATATAATGTTGGGGGCAGGTGGGGCACGTGTGGGACATGGTGCGCTGCGCGTACAGCGCGCGCGCGGCGGCGGCGCGCAGCACGCCCGCGCCGCCGCCGCGCGACCCGCCGCGCCAGGACCCGCCGCCGCACACGCCCACCTACACCTACAAGTACGTTCCTATATAATGTTGGGGGCAGGTGGGGCACGTGTGGGACATGGTGCGCTGCGTGTACAGCGCGCGCGCGGCGGCGGCGCGCAGCACGCCCGCGCCGCCGCCGCGCGACCCGCCGCGCCAGGACCCGCCGCCGCACACGCCCACCTACACCTACAAGTACGTTCCTATATAATGTTGGGGGCAGGTGGGGCACGTGTGGGACATGGTGCGCTGCGTGTACAGCGCGCGCGCGGCGGCGGCGCGCAGCACGCCCGCGCCGCCGCCGCCGCGCGACCCGCCGCGCCAGGACCCGCCGCCGCACACGCCCACCTACACCTACAAGTACGTTCCTATATAAGGTTGGGGGCAGGTGGGGCACGTGTGGGACGTGGTGCGCTGCGTGTACAGCGCGCGCGCGGCGGCGGCGCGCAGCACGCCCGCGCCGCCGCCGCCGCGCGACCCGCCGCGCCAGGACCCGCCGCCGCACACGCCCACCTACACCTACAAGTACGTTCCTATATAATGTTGGGGGCAGGTGGGGCACGTGTGGGACATGGTGCGCTGCGCGTACAGCGCGCGCGCGGCGGCGGCGCGCAGCACGCCCGCGCCGCCGCCGCGCGACCCGCCGCGCCAGGACCCGCCGCCGCACACGCCCACCTACACCTACAAGTACGTTCCTATATAATGTTGGGGGCAGGTGGGGCACGTGTGGGACATGGTGCGCTGCGTGTACAGCGCGCGCGCGGCGGCGGCGCGCAGCACGCCCGCGCCGCCGCCGCGCGACCCGCCGCGCCAGGACCCGCCGCCGCACACGCCCACCTACACCTACAAGTACGTTCCTATATAATGTTGGGGGCAGGTGGGGCACGTGTGGGACATGGTGCGCTGCGTGTACAGCGCGCGCGCGGCGGCGGCGCGCAGCACGCCCGCGCCGCCGCCGCCGCGCGACCCGCCGCGCCAGGACCCGCCGCCGCACACGCCCACCTACACCTACAAGTACGTTCCTATATAATGTTGGGGGCAGGTGGGGCACGTGTGGGACATGGTGCGCTGCGTGTACAGCGCGCGCGCGGCGGCGGCGCGCAGCACGCCCGCGCCGCCGCCGCCGCGCGACCCGCCGCGCCAGGACCCGCCGCCGCACACGCCCACCTACACCTACAAGTACGTTCCTATATAAGGTTGGGGGCAGGTGGGGCACGTGTGGGACGTGGTGCGCTGCGTGTACAGCGCGCGCGCGGCGGCGGCGCGCAGCACGCCCGCGCCGCCGCCGCCGCGCGACCCGCCGCGCCAGGACCCGCCGCCGCACACGCCCACCTACACCTACAAGTACGTTCCTATATAATGTTGGGGGCAGGTGGGGCACGTGTGGGACATGGTGCGCTGCGTGTACAGCGCGCGCGCGGCGGCGGCGCGCAGCACGCCCGCGCCGCCGCCGCCGCGCGACCCGCCGCGCCAGGACCCGCCGCCGCACACGCCCACCTACACCTACAAGTACGTTCCTATATAAGGTTGGGGGCAGGTGGGGCACGTGTGGGACGTGGTGCGCTGCGTGTACAGCGCGCGCGCGGCGGCGGCGCGCAGCACGCCCGCGCCGCCGCCGCCGCGCGACCCGCCGCGCCAGGACCCGCCGCCGCACACGCCCACCTACACCTACAAGTACGTTCCTATATAAGGTTGGAAGCAGGTGGGGCACGTGTGGGACGTGGTGCGCTGCGTGTACAGCGCGCTAGGACCTGCCCCCCCCCCCTCCCCCTATATAATGATGCCCATGGTGTGATATAACAAGTGTGTGGTGTGTGCAGCGCGGTGGAGGAGGAGCCGCTGGAGGAGGTGGAGGAGTGGGCGGACTCGTTCCACAACAGCGGCGTGCTGGGCATGCCCACGCTCTCCATCTACATCCCGCCCGCCAAGTACGCCAAGCTGACCCGCAACGACGGTACCCGCTCTTACTCAACTTACTATCGATCACGTCACGGCTTGTATTAAATACGAGCAGAGCCATCTAATGTCAACAGATGGCACTACTTTTATGTATGTCAATGCATGGCTACTCATCCATGTGAAGTTTTTTGAGTGTTTTATATTGGTAGGACTCCACTGCTGAGTCCGACTGGGGAAGTACCACACCTTTGTCGGTAATTGAAGCGCCAAGCAGTAGTGTGCAAGCATTACTGTGTTCCGGTTTAAGGGCAATATTACCAGAAAAATTACTGGGTATGAAGAGATTTAACGTCTAATATGTCAGGGTAACGAGCGCAGTGCAGTGCGGCGCAGGATTGTGTTCGCAAGTTCACAATTCTGGCACTGCTACTGTTAGTGGCAGGCAAGACGCTTACCACCAGGCGAACGTCTTGTTCGTCTCGTCATTTGAATGAATTAAAAAAAAAATTAAACGAGCCGGTATTTCGGCGCAGTCCCATGCATCACGGTCACGGGCGGACCGTCCCCCAGGACGGGGAGCTCGTTTCACAACATAACCAATAATCACGGTAAATAATAATAGAACTGTTGTAAATTTAATTTGAATTGCCTTCCTCGGCACCGGGGCCGAACCGTGAAACCATCATTGTTAGGTTCAGCCGCCGACGCTGCGCGACTGTGAATTTTATACCCCCGCAATACGGTTCGTGGTCCCGCAACATCGGCAGCCGAACCTAAAGTGAATTGTTTTAACATGTCATAGTACGGTACAGTCTCTCACAATAACAGCCGGAAGAACGAAGGACGAAGGTCTCCCCCTTAATAACGAGGGGTTGCCATAATCCCCACGCTAGGCAGGCGGCTTGGGGATCGCAGAGTGTTACCACCGTTAACTAAGAGACGCTGCTGCTCGTCCTCCGGCGGTTCTGGTTGCAGTTTTAGGACATACCCAGGTCCCAACAGTACAGTCTCTAAATAATGTTAATGGTGTCGATTCGGCGGTACCCCGCCTTACCTATAATTTCTCTAATACTTTTAATTTAGACCTGTCAAACGGCACTTTGCTATTCAGACATGACAGAGCGGTGTCACTAAACTAAAATTTAGAGACGATACGTTTAAATTACTCAACTTAGCTTACGAGCACGTGCCATTCGGCCGACACATTTTAGAGAAGTTTGTGTCCAAAATATAAAACGTCAAATGTTAAAATAGACGGCTCCTAAAACATGGCTACTAAAATAAGAGTTATATTAGAGCAGTTTTTTATGAATACCGAATAGCTTTGGTGACGCCTTGCGCCTAAACTAAAATATTAAAGTGAGCTAAAATAAGAGTTCTGTAAAAAGAGCGAATCGTCTGCATTGTCTGCGCGGGAGTCGCTGCAGGCGCAGTAACCGTAGCTTGGCGTCGCAGAGCGGCCGGGCTGGGTGTCGGCGGCGAGCGCGCACCACGTGGACGTGGACGCGGCCGACTGGACGCTGCCCGAGGAGGCCTTCCCGCTGCGCGCCGCGCCGCACGCCGCGCCGCCGCACCACGCGCACCCGCTGCCGCACCACCACCACGACGACCCGCCGCACGGTAACACACACACACACACACACACACACACACACATCGGTGCTTCTTCTTGACTACAATCGACCTACAACATTCTTGTTCCACTACAAATCGACGTTATTTTACAACCAACTTATCATATTTTGGCAAATTCTCTTTTTGAACTCTCATCGGAACTTTCCACTAACGCCTTTTTGGCGGCGTTAAAAGGATTTGTCGCTCATCGTGGTCGTTGTGACCAACTTGTGTCCGACGAGGGACGAAATTTCGACGGAGCTAATAATTATATACGCTCCCTCATGCAGAGTGCTGCCTTTTCACAGGTAATTAAATTCTCCTTCAATCCCCCCGGGAGTCTTAGCGGCTTAGCCGAGGCGGGCATCAAGTCCGTGAAAACACATTTGGCGAGAGTAGTCGGTAAGCAACGACTGACATATGAGGAATTCTATACGGTGCTCTCCCAAATCGAAGCGATGCTTAATTCTCGTCCTCTTACCCCTATGAGTAGTGATCCAAATGACTTCACCGCTCCTACTCCTGGTCATTTTCTTACTACTCGACCATTATCGGGAGTCCCCGAGGAAAATTTCCTTGACCAGAAAATCAGTATTCTCCATCGTTGGGAATTAATTCAAAAATTAAGACTTTTGGCGCAGATGGCATGGTGAATATATCTACACACTGCAACAACGAGCAAAGTGGGTTAGACACCACACAAACCTTACTGTTGGCAGCTTAGTTTTCATTGTTAATGAACAAGCAGCTCTGCTTGGGTGGAACTTGGGCAGAATTATTGCTCTACGTCCCGGAACTGATAAAGTTTGTAGAGTTGCCACAGTCAAGACTGCTGCTGGAGAGTATAAACGGCCTATCGTTAAACTCTGCCCTCTGCCTCTCGCACAATAATATAATAAAGTATCTTAATATCCACACATATAGAGTTAAGTTTTTTTTTCCCTTTCTCGATTACAATTTAATTATTTGGTAAATACTTTGCATTTAGGTGGGCGGAATGTTTAATATTCTCGCCTTTCATATTTCTCACAAATTAGATATTAATTAATTATCGTTGTCGAACGGATTTTTCTCTACGGGGGTCTCACGCACTTTCTGTAGATGGACATTAGCCATAGTTTTTCCAGCATTATTGCCTTAGCATAATAATTAGATTTCCCGAAGTAATTCCGACAAGCCATACATAAGACAGACTACACACACGATATTTATAGCCCTCTAAGTTTCAAACCCTTGTTTGTACTTCTTCTCTGTTGCAATATTTAAATACTTTTTTTTTCGTATTAAACATACAGTCCACTACCACAGAAGTGTTTATTGACAGTCGACATCTTATAGTTTTCCGCGTGTCATAGATTAAAAATATAAGGTTTAATTTATCAACAAGATTATCAACCTATGCTCTGATGAAATCTGGTATTTGGACATCGTATAATCTGTGTCCTACCCTATCGCACTACAGGCTGCAACACTAGTAGAGGGTTTATGGACGTCGGGGACGTTGCAGGGGCGGCGCGCGGCTCCCCGGGCGGCTCCAGCTCGGGCTCCGCGCCGCCGCCGGAGCACCCGCCGCTGCAGCACCAGCCCTCGCTCACGGTCAGCACACACACTCCCACCACGTACCTTGGTCGAGTCTCCACTGCAAAGCTTTGAAGCATAGACGTAGAGACGCATGTCAGTTTTTTATCGGATACATTTCGGAGAGTGTGCCCTGGAACTACTCGATTCTGCCTTTTTCTATTATTAGGCCACTAGTCAAACGCGACAATTATCTTGACCAGTGGCCAGCAGGCTAATCATGTAACTGTTCGGGATTGAGATTTGTCATAAATGTCACTTGTCACTGTCACAGCTTCACGGTATCACGGAGGGATTTCTCTCGCTATCGTTATCGAACGAATGCATTGATTTCCTAATTAAGATAGGCAAATCCGACAGTCTTTTGGCGTTTCGTCCTGCCCTGCAGGGTCAAAATTAGTTTTGGCGTGACAGTTACAAGTGACATTTATGACAAATCGCGATCCCGAACATTTACATGATTAGCCTGCAGGTCACCGCTGCATTAGCGCTCATTACTGTGTGAGATTGGTCGTGTGGGACCTAGGCATGTCATAAAACTGCATCGAGCACCACCGGAGGACGGGCAGCAGCGTCCTCTTGATTTTAAAAGTGGTGAGCACATTCTGCGATCCCCATCCCGCCTCCCAAGTGTGGGGACAACTATATAACATGATCTCTGGCTGCTGCTGATAATGAGTGTGAGAAATGGTATCGTATGATGTAACGAAACGTTTATCCCGGGTAGAGATAAAACTCTCGTCACAATTTTTAAGTGGTTGAGAAAGTTAGGGCCTACCTATCTTAGACAGAAAGACCCTAATAGAGAGAAAATAAAGACAATATTTCCTGGTTATTACAAATAAAATAAAAAACATTCTTTATAAGAGATGTATATGGATGATAATGATGGTGAAAAGAAAAAACAGTACAATGTCGCCGGCCGACGGCAGATGGAGGAGGGCGAGCCGGGCGAGCTGTCGGTGCGCGCGACGGAGGCGCGCGCGGGCTTGGGCGCCGCGTTCGAGCCGGCGCCGCTGCTGGCGGCCGCGCTGCGCCAGCACGCGGACCTGGCGGACGTGCAGACGGCCGCCGTGGTGCTCATCGTGCTGCAGGACCACCGCGCCGACCTGTTCCCGTACATCGAGGAGGGCGTGCAGGAGCACTGGCTGCTGGGCTACATCGAGTGGCTGCAGCGGCACAAGCTGTGGAACGTGGCCACGGAGGTGGTGTCGTGCGCGTGGCTGGCGCCCGTGTGGGCCATCTCGCAGCAGTCGAGCGCGGTGGCCGTGTGCTGCGCGCGCTGCGGCCGCCGCCCGCGCCCGCCCAGCCGCGCGCCCTGCGCGTGCGCACCGCGCCTGCCGCCCGACGTGTGCGCCGCGTGCCACACCGTGGTGCGCGGCCTGTACGCCTGGTGCCAGGGCTGCTCGCACGGCGGACACCTGCACCACATGCGCGACTGGATGCGCACGCACCAGCTGTGCCCCGCCGGCTGCGGGCACCGCTGCCAGCTCGGCTGACCGCCTGCCCGCCTGCCCGCTTGCCCTCCTGCCCTCCTGCCCGCCTGCCCTCCTGCCCGCTTGCCCTCCTGCCCGCCTGCCCTCCTGCCCACCTGCCCTCCTGCCCGCCTGCCCGCCTGCCGCACCCCGAGGGGCCCATACCGTGCTTTCTTCTTTGGTGCTTTTTTCTGCTTTCTGTCACGCGGAGCGACATTTAATCTCGCCGCTGGTTATTTTTTGCAATTTAAAAGTTTTGGATAAACAGATTACTATGAACTCAGTAAGAACAATCAAAAGTAGCTTCTTTGTCTAATTTACGAAGAGCAGTTTCATAAGGGCGGCAATAAAAACGAGAGCGACCGATTCTATCCGCGGCCAAACGCTCCCCCATTAACCCTGTCCCCCGGGGCAATACGGCCGAGGTCTGCCCCTGTACTCTGCAATAGAGTGAGAGAGAAAATAATTGCAAAATTGAAATATAGTATATCCGGTGTCATTATCTACAATCAACCGAGAGTAGATTTCCGCATAATCTGATGGACCGGACCGGAAATATTGCGTCATTCCTTCCGTGTAAAATTATGTAAATAAATTGATTTCGACAGCTTGGCTACTATAACTATTTCCTTGTTATTATTTATTAAGATATATTTTCGAATTTAATTTAGTGCCGTGTGAATTCTAGTCGCATGAAGTTTGAAATCATTTATTTTGTATTCAATTGTTAATAAAAAATATATAGTACGATTTGTTTAACTTTGTACATAGAGGATAATACGATGTTACGTAGATTTAAGACTGAATATAGATAAGTTTTTACTGATTTTTTTTAAAATAAAACTGTATATTTTAGTACATAACGTATTTTATTTACAATTATTAACCAATAAATAATACTTATTGAAACAGCCATATCTATCTTAGGAATGTTATAAAACAATCAGCTAGCTTCTACATGAAAATGTGATTTATAAAAATACTAAATACATAATGCTTAGTAAATCCAAAGATATATAATACTATACTAGGTAAATCGAAGTACCAGGGCCTTGGCTAAAATCTGCCAAGATATCGAATGTAGTGACTGCCGTAGACATAGTGGAGAGGTAGGCGTCAACATTACGACAAATAAGTTATTATGAGAAAAGGTGGCTGGAATCCTTATTTTGTAAAAGCCTTATACATTTCATTTTTAAAACTAGTTTTGGCAAAAGAAACTACGAAAGGATCTAAATTATGTCTGTCTAGCCACCACTCATAGCAAACTGGAAATGCTAGCAGATAGCACAGCAGGGAAGATTACACGGTTTCTTCTTGTCCTCTACGACCTCTTCTTCTTTGGCCAGGCCCTTCTTCACGCGCGACATCGCTCGGATGAGCGTCAGGAACGCCTGTGGAGCGGGCGACTACGTTAATATCTCACCGAGACTATTCATAAAGAGTAGTAGGAAGAACCACGTAATATTATACTATATCTATATATTTCAAGCTAGGAGTGAAAGGCAAAGGTACTGTGCAATAAATGTAAGGAAACATTAATATAACGAGAAAAATAAAGTCCGAAATCAATGGGTTCCAAATTAGTCGTATCTGTTTGTTTTCGAAATAGTGTAAAATAAAATATTTTCTAAAACGAAGGTTTTTTTTCGAAATGACAAAGTGATTCCTATAAATACTGAAAATGACAACGATGCAAAAAGCTTATTGGATATTATAAAAGGATTGATTAAATACTGACATCGCAGTCTTAACGATTCGCGCGATCTTTTCTGTCCTACAGCTAAATATGGTATAAGCTCCCGATTTTATTTTGTTTACGTTAGACAGACTAAGTGTTTGACCACGCCACCTTGTGCTTCTTCTATTACTCTGTGTTGTGCTTAGTGATTTCCCAATTTACTTTAAAACGTGATTAGTCTTAAATTTAGGCAACGTGTTTATCGTCCCATTGGTGATACCAGCTACTATGATAGCTGCTACCATCAGACGGTCCGTCTGATTGTTTGCCACTTATGGCATAATAAAAGAGAAATGTATAATAAAAGAGTGGCTGATCGATATTTGGAGACTGCACACGCTATAAAACAGACAACACGTCATGGCTTCTTTACACTCACGCAAAGGACATTAACATTAAACTTATGAACAAAAATGTTTTCCTTTGGAATAGGAGGAGTATTTAGTGTAAGTTTGTAATGAGTGGTTTCTGTTAGTTACAATTTTTATAAACAACAAAATGATAATCTCACCTGAAGGTCGCTCCATCTGTTTTCAAAAGTTACAAGTAAGTCTCGTCGATTCTGTTGTACCATTATCTATAATTTAATTTACTTGATAATACAAATCCACTCTTTTCATTTTAAGACGAGGTGAGGATGACTGACGCAGATAAAACGCACCGATTAAGCCTCGACTTGCAGAGGTTAGAGAAATGTCTTGTGCGAACAACACATCACACGTCAAATAAATTCCAATCGGTCAAACAAAGGTTGAATTTTAATCATAACAGCTGACTCCCGGGTATTCCAGTTCCGCATTTATTGAGGGAACGTGTCCTATGAACGTCCTCGCCTTCCAGGGGCCGTACCGTGAACCGCTTATAGCGGGACCGAATAGGTTCAGCTGCCGACACTGCGCGACCGCGAACCTTATTGCGAGGCGATAAAATTCACAGTCGCGCAGCGTCGGCAGCTGAGCGTATTCGGTCCCGCAATAAGCGTTCATGGTAAGGCCCCTGGTCCTCGCCATACTACGTCAAGATAGATTTGGCATGCAAGTGACTTTAGAGCAAGATTTGAATTGACGCTCCAATGTTGTTAAAGGCACAACAGAACCGGCGGCACCGTAAACTGTAGCTACGCTAGTCATGTATATTTACAGTTGTAAAACGGCCAGACAAACACAAAGAGACAGCGACACGTGAACCCACCGCGTGAAAGCGAGAAGCACAATACATTTTACAACCGCAAACCACATGAGAAACACATTTCCAAATAATAATACAACATGATTGCAAAGTTTATATTCCTGCGTTTAATATCATTTCATCATATAAACTTGTTCCAAGTGTCGGTTATACATATACTTACTTATTACATACTCATCGTACAATGTATCTTACATGCGTGATCCACTAACCTATGGGATATACAATACATAGAGTGGACATACAATTACATACATACCTATATAATAACAATCATGTATCGTTCAAATATAGTACAAGCACAATAACCCCTAACCATAGATTGATTATATGCAAGCACATTCATACGTAGGATAAACTTATTATCGTCGGCGTCGGTACTTCGTAGTTCCACTCATTATGTCAGATGGCGTTCCCTACAATCAAAACAAATGTATAACTTGACAAAAAAAGACTATAAGTTAATAGAGGCGTTTTATTGCAAATAGTTCTAAATGCTTACAATTACATAGTACCAGAGGAAGATGAATTCTTATTCAGGGGGTCTAAAATGGTCGCATTAAGCAATTCCCCTAGTTTAGCATTAAAAGTTCATCTTATGAATTCTTAGCAGAATGAATTGTAATAAGTTGCTCTCGAGTAACTTCTAACGAATCTGCAAGTTCACTTTATGCAATTCATCTTTCATCGACCATTTTACCTTTGACCTTTCTATAGAAAACTGACAAACTAATGAATTCCGTAATAGAATCATTTGGGAAATCATAGTATGAATTGGCGCTTAAGTGACCGATTTACGGTTTGCGAAATAAATCATCATAGAATCATATGCAGAATTGGTAAACGCGACCATTTTAGCCCTCCATCTCATCTGTGATAATCCACAGAATTGCCAGGAAATTTTGAAGACTTTTTACTTCGCTGTACATAAATTTGCTAGTTTTATAAGTAATTAACATCATCAAACAGTTATTTTGATCCTAAAATAAATAAAAATGTGTTTAACCTGCACAGTAAAAAAACTTAATTCGTTTCGATTGCAACAAAATTGTTTCCCATTGGAACTATGTACCTAACGCCATCTGTAGTTAACTTCTGTGAGCCTAACGAGGAATGAGCAATCTTTGCTAGCATATAATCAATCTACATCTAATATTCGCTTCGCGCAGAGCACGGTTGGCCGACCGATCTGACCAACAACCCAGATTAGATCGAACGAGGTATTTTCCCTCTTGTTTTGGCCGCCGTGATCAGATGCCTGTAAAATTTTAAGAAAATATATTCTTACCAACATCCTTGCACGATTGAAAATCAAAGACGAAATTTTTATGACATTGATCGATCATTCCCTGTTTATAATTTTATATATTAATGAATGAGATCCTGCCTCAAAATCTAAAGATTCCATGGTATAGTTTTCCGATAAGAATGACTGGGTAAAATTGTAGAAAATAAGCAGTAGTCATACGAAAGTATTAAGTATTGTTTATCGGTATTATTATATTTTCCCGAGAGAAACTGGACGTTAAAATAATCTTAATGGCCTTATTTATATTCGTAAACATAAATTTGTATCAACGCGTCGTTGATATAAAATTGCATTTGACCTCGAGTATATTCGTACAAACCTACTTACAATTAACGCTGTTACTAGCATTTATCAATAACCTACATTTATCAAAGGCAGCCTAAGTAACCATAAGGACGCTATTTGTATGACAGCGCGCGGGGCTCCGGTCCCTGTCCGCCGGCCGCTGAGATACAAAACGCACCCAGAAAATAAATAGATTAAAATTTAAAATAAATATTTTTTAAGCAATTGCGACGACAATTTTTAAAGATTTTTGTACATCAAATCAAATAGATCCGTTTTATTAAAGGGATCCCGTACCACAATATCAAAAACATATTTACTGTGCCCACATTCAATTACATCCTCCTTTCTTGTCAGTGAAAGGGAGTGAAAAAACATTCATTGTAATATCAAAATAAAAATGTTTTTGTGTGGTAGGCCACAGAGTTGAAACTTAAAAAAATAACAATTGGATAAAACTTTGAAAAGCAATAGTAAGCCATAGACAATTAGTAGCACTACTCTACTCCGCAAACTAAAACATACCATGAGCTCTACTCACTTACAAGACTAACATCCTTATTCTAAATAAATACAAGTTCTTACGAGTTAGGTTAGGGCTCCAGTACAGAGCTACATGCGTGCTCTGGTATGCTACGGTCGACGAGGTGCTGCCCGTACTGATTCATTCAATACACAGATAACTCTTTAGTCAAATAATAAAGAATCAACATTTATGAGCCTTTAAATTCTATGAGGGTTAAAAGACATGCAATGACATCCCATTTGAACGACTGGGAGAATTGTTGTGTATAATAATTTATTGTACAATATAAGTTTACTTTGTCTCCCTGTCTATTCAACACAACGAACTAAACTTAAATAGCAGAGAAGGCTAGCCACTAAGGGACTCAATTCGTTTAAAACTTAAACATTTGATCCCATCTCATCCTCATTATAGCGCTATTTAGTTGCTGTACTCAAATCTGAGGAGATTGGGGGAGATCTATTCATAAAAAAGTTAAATTTCCCAAGCGAGCCCATTCAACAAAGCGCTCTGAATTATTTTGAATCGTTCCCCAAATCTAAATAATCAGTCTGAATCAACTGAACAGCACCTTTCACGTGTTTATTGTCCAATGTAATTAATATTTGTGATTTTTATTACAGTTGTGTACGAAGGAGCAAGTTTAGTATTAAGTTTACATATGATCGTGCGAGCAGAAGCTTATAACAATAGTCTTAGAATATGTCTATCAGAATTCTGTTCTAAATGGAAACTAAAACATCGATCCGATTTTCTTCTGAACAAATTAGGAATATAAAATCAAGGATGAAAAAGAGACTAATTAAGATACATTCTTCTCTTTTACACCTACGCCGTTGTTCTGTTTTGCTTGAAATACCAGGGACCTTAACGAGATTCACGAGTTTTCATAAATTACTAACTTTATATCTGTTCCATTCAAAACAGTATTCGTTTAAAAAATGCCAGCACCAATAATGGGCGAAATACAATAGTATATTTAACACAATAGCCTTGGCAACTTACATCTATTTATAATATCAATTTTGGTGCGATGGTGTCCACGATTTAATAAGATCTCTAATTTAAGACTCTACATTTAATCTAAAGACTCTAATTTTATAAGATTAAGCTTCAAAAGGATCGCCATCCTATTTTGAAAATCTTTCGATTTGGACAAAATAACATTCAGTGAATATTCGATATCGTAGGTACTCCAATCGGTACAATTTAAATAAATTCACGAAACAAAACATAATCGCGGATCACCACACACTCACACAGCGAAGCCATCCGACGCATACATGCGTAGACACTGACACACACTGAAGTCACAAATCACACACTCTGCAGTGGACTGCTAGTTACCGACGCTGCGCAGGCGCCACCGTGGCGCGCTAGCGGACGAGCTCGAGCTATGTTGCCGTTGAATTTTACGAAAAATTTATTTTTAGACTTTTGGAGCGAGATCGCTGCGTGTCCAGTAACCAATATGTTTAATATCATACAACATTTTCTTCACGAAAATATGACAACACGTAAAAGCATATTCCGTCATTATCACTGAGTAAACGTGCGGGCAGGTCCGTGTGGCGGCGCCGCGCCAGGGCCGGCGCCGGGGCCGGGGGCGGGCGGCCCTACAGGATGTTGCACTTGATCCGCCTCCGCTTCTTGCCCTTCACGTCGCCGTTAGTGGCGCGGCTGTCGTCGGACTTGCGCGACCGGATCTCGCGCATCAGGTCGAAGAACACCTGCGCACACGCACGCGTACAAGCGCCACACACACACAGACACCAAGCTCGACGACACCCCCTCCCGCCGCCTCCACCACACCCTCGCTCCGAATTTTTATACCTTAATGACTTCAGTAATTAATGTGAACTTTGAACATTTACCATACATGCTACACGTACGGACATTTTTAAAAATAAAGATATCGATCAGTTGAAATCGGTAGAAAAATTTAAGTTAATTTAAGGCAATTAGATTGGTAGAATGTCGATGACGTCTATCGCCAATCTACCATTTATAGTTTTAAAACAATTGAGAAAAATGAAAAATAAATTAAAGAACTTTTTTACTGTTGTTGTTAGACATAAAACGACGGAGCGTAACACATAATGAAAGACCCCGAGATGAGAACAAAATGAAATGGATTACTGTAGAATAAGAATCCGAAAAACGCACGTCATTATCAAACATCTCTTGGGATGCAAATTTAAAGATGTATTTTTAGAGTTGTGTCACGCGATATCAAGTGATTACACTGTGTTTTGTGTGTATTTTATGTGAATTTTTTAAAATCTAGAAACTACTAGAGCGAGCAGCACAACTCTAATCATACAACAAGCCAAGCCAAGCCAAGCCAGCCGCGATGCAGACTTACTTAAACCAAAGCTACACGAGTATAAGCTAATACGTGTTGGTCCGTCCGGTACATAGATGGAGACTGTTCGAGGCGGCAGTCGGCTAAATTCACTATTTCACACCATCCAGTGATACGAGAGACATACTCAGTGACATTTTTATTTAATTCTTGTAGCACCATGTCGATGTACCAGCTGACCACGACGGTTCAACTAGAGCTCAGAATGTGCAAAGCGCAGGCTTGGCTTGTGGGAACTAAAAAACGATATTGATAGGGAAAGTATCGAGCTTCTACATTGGGTAGACCAGCATTCACTGTCTCGTCAGCTTTTAAGGTATTGTCTAACGCTGCGTGCTAGGCACCGTTCCAGTTGCGTTGCGGGGCAACGAAACGAGAGCCCTCTTTGGATCTTGTGACTTACTTCGCAACGATCCTATCTCACATGGAGGGCAGTAACTAGCACGCAGTTGGCCAATACTCGACCAAAGCAGTGATTTTCAGCAGTAGCGAAATATTCGCATATCATTACCAACTGCAGCGGAGAGGCTCCATAAAGTATGGATCCGTCGCAGTCGCTTCATTGCCAGCTCGCAAAAACACTGCCTTAGTTATTGAGCAAGAAGTTTACCGTACAAGTTTGTCCCGCTTGTATAGTCAGCGCCGCCTGTTGGCGAGTCAGTTGGCGGCAGAAGAGCGTGCGTACCTTAAAGTTCTATTATTATTAACGGGATATTTACCGTGATTATGTTGTGATATGAGCTCCCGATATTTCGCTGCTCCGAAAGCGAATATCTATTCAGCTGCGCCGAAATATCGGGAGCTCATTCCACAACATAATCACGGTAAATATCCCGTTAATATGAATAGAAGTGAAGTAACCAGCCGTGACAGTTTAGCACGGTGCGTACCTTGTCGACGTTGTCGCGCGTCTTGGCGCTGGTCTCCACGTAGGGCACCTGCCACAGCTCGGCGCGCTCGCGGCAGGCCGCCAGCGGCACGCGCCGCTTGTCGGCCAGGTCCGACTTGTTGCCCACCAGCAGGAACGGGATGTTCTCGTCGCTCTTCACGCGCAGGATCTGCTCTCTGGGACGAGGCGGTGCACACGTTACCCAGGTGGACGTACACACAATACCAAACTTGACATATTCGTAGCCTTTTCCTAGTTTTGCAAGACAAAATATTGTCGCGACGAGCATACTAGGCCTGCTGGTGTATTCTGCTGGTGTATCCTCTTGTATCCAGCTCAGCAACCGAGTATAGACAGTCAGTATCGGCCGAATCTAGTTCAGAATTTATTTAACGATCCCCGCGAGCCTTGATTCTGGTAAGTCTCGGTCTGTAAGCAGCTTTTGATTGATCGCCAATTTATTGAATATATGCCTCTCCTAACGCCCCGGAACTCGCAGTGTAGGCTCTCGCACCATTCCAATTTATAATTAATAAAAAAATAAAAATAAAAAAAAAAACAATTAAAAAAAATTTATATTTTTTTTTATAAAAAATCAAATTAAAAATAAACAAAAATACTTTTAATAAAAAAAAAAACAATCAATTATCAATTTATAAATTTTTTTTTTTTTAGGAGCAATTCATTGGAATTTGCAGAACCCTTGCATCGATTCTCTTCAATAGCTGACGTCCGACAGCTTACCTGAACTCTTGCGTGGCGTCGAAGCTCTCGGGCTCGGTGATGGAGAAGACGCAGAGAAAACCCTCCCCGGAGCGAAAGTAGTTGTCCCGGATGGCCGCGTAGTCCTCCTGGCCGGCCGTATCCAGGATGTCGATCTGCACCTCCTCGCCGTCCAGCACCACCTGCGACCACGGAATACAACGTCAAATCTCCGGTTACGAAGCCTCGCGTAAAGTCCTATAAACGCTTTTAAATTTAAGTTCATGAATAGTTTTATACAGGTTTACACGTCATGGTTCTTGACCTTGACCGTGACTTGCTTCGCATGACTTTGACTGTGACTTATTAGATGATAATAATAATAATGGAAGCATGATAATTTAAAAATGATTGAGACTGACATACACACAATTTCAAAGTGCTTCGCCATATTCCTCTGCAGTGGGAAAAACGACTAGTCTCTTCACCATCCTAAATGAGACCGCTGTGTCGGAATGTTATTAGACTCCAAGAGGCGCATGTACCTTTTTCCTGTAGCTGTCCGCCTTGGTGGGTTCGTAGTCTTCGACGAACTCGTCGTACATGAACTGCAGCGTGAGCGCGGACTTGCCGACGCCACCCGAGCCCACCATGATCACCTTGTGCAGCGTGGCCGCCGCCGCCGGCTTTTTCGACATGTTGCCGCCGCTGCGCCCGCGCCGCTTACCCACGCACTGAAACACCATCGTAAACCCAACATAACAATCTTATATTGAGATCAAGGAGCGACATCGTTTTATGGTTGATATTCCTAAAATCTTTGAATCATTTTTCATTGCACGATATGCTAAATGCAATGCGCTGCCAGAGTGGGTGATTCCCGATACAATCTGGGGGCACATGTGCTAAACCTGATATCAGGGGAGACACGAGTCCGTAACCTTATCGCAAGGTCACTGCACTGCCACACAGTCAGTGTCGCAGTCGAGTGGCGAGGGAAGGAGGCTGATACGTAGTGTGTCTGCCTTACTTGGTGGGCAGCTCATCACGCACACCGAGATGAAGGATGGGCGCTACAAGCGCGAGTAGCCGGCCACATACTAGCACGAGAACGCCGCGGTAAGAATTACCAAAGTAATAGGGAGTTAGCAATCTCACCATACACCACCATCTTTATGCTGCTAATCTACAACTTATATATATCAGCCAAACAATTAGTATTAAAAAGAAAAACTATTCGCTGAATTTCAACAATTACTCCATTAGACTGAAAACTTAGCATCGCTAAATATTCAAGCTACAAAATATCGATCCCAAATACAGGCAGCCGCGATGATAGTAACGGCATTATACAACTTTGGTTACAATACCGCTGGAATGTATAATGAGGCGTGGGCACTAAAATAGATCCTGCGTGCCCATAGAGATTTGCCCGAGTCCGGCCCTAAATAGGAAAACACGCGTTCTTCATATTGTGATGATAATAATGATGGCGAGTGATGATATCATAGAAGTATACTTGAGCCAATACCAGCGATCCTATATCAGGCTGGGGTTTAATGACACCACTGTTAGAGAACCAAACGAGTAGTTTATCGTCATTATCAAACTGCTAAACGTGGAATGCGACGAGTGGGTGTTTCCCGATAGTTACAATCTGTGTGTCTTCCAAGTCGCAACTTTGCGAGTGAATCGGTTTCTTCTGTCTTGTCATGTGTGCTCTATCGTAAACTGCATCTTCTTTTAACATCAGACGAGTTGGCAGTCAAACACACGAATACAAATTCTATAATTCATAAAAAAGAGGGTGTATGGACCAAAATTTGGCAACGAGTTATGAAACCTATTTCTTAATCAGGGCCCGAATAATACAGAATCCAGATACAAAAGACAAACAGATAGCAAAAGGCTCGGTAATGGGATAGCGAAACTGACGATGACAACGATGATTATAATGCATTCCAAGGATACAAGTCTTTACAAGTAATACCGAAAATCAGAAACATTTGTCCAAGGTTAGAATGTTATCAAGGTTACAGTCAGAGGCAATTCTCTGCAATACATCGATTTACATAGACGATAGGACGACCCTTAAAACGTTTAAAGTTACGATCCAAGTGAAACTATTAAAGCTGTGATGGGGTTTCCAAATAAACGACAATACATTTTGCTACTCAGATTTTGACGTGTAACTTTGGTGTTATCAATAAACTATTGTATTGATGTAAAGCTCGTGATTACAAAATTGCTTGCCTATCTTGGGACACTATAGTTTTAAAGATCTTAGAGATGGTAATTACGAAAAGATCGGCTAAGATGTGACAGTCTTATACAGCAATAACTGGTGATAACGATTCATAATAAAGATTATCAATAAAGCCCATTAGCTTTATCTATGGCAATAACCTCAGGCGTAACTAGGTACATGCATCTCTAGATTGTATCGGGTCTGATGCTCCACAGTTGATTGAAACGTTGCGTGTTACTCGACGATCGCCCAGTTTGCACTGCACGTAATGTTGGAACAAGCCATTCCAATGTAGCAATAACTGAGATAGCTGCAGATAAGCTATCAATTAGATTTAATAGATTACCCGAATGTGGAGATTGTCTCAAACAAAATATATAAAAGCCCTCGTATCTGTTTGCCAAAGATATTCTTGTCTGGATAACAACACAGATGTTTTTGACACTATGGACGTCATTGTGGCTGAACATGGATGTTCAGCCACAATGACGTCCATAGTCCTTTCTCATATACCAACTTGGGAAAGTTGGTTTATCGAATCCGATGATACGCATAATCAAACATCTGTGACTAAGATTCACTGTCTGAGACCCATTAAATTGACTTATACATATAAATACGTTTGATTTAATATCCTTAGTTTGTTCTTGACCATGTGAACAGCCTCCAACCACCAACATCACCCACCGAATAACCACATAACGGGCCGGTGATGTGACCACCAACTGGAAGGCATAGTGTAGGTAGGCCTAGGTGGACCGACGACATTGTGTAAGTCGCGGGCAACCAGTGGATGCAAATGGCACATTGTAGTACAGTGTGGCGGTCTAATGGCTTTGTTCTGCTATTAACGTCTCCGGGCTGATGATGACGATGATGACGTCAACAGAGATCCAAAGCGTTAAACATTGGGTAGCTTGCATCGTCAGAGGTTCAGAAGTCTGAGCTCGACCGCAGCAGGATTTTGATGCCTCCCTTAAAGAAATGCTTCCATATTTTCTCTACGTTCTTTAGCGTTTACTTTAGACCACAGAACAGCGAAACCTACTTCTTATGTTAAGTTAGCTTTAGACTGACAACAAATAAATATTGGTGGACATTTCACACAGCGTCATCTAGCCCCATACTGTGCAACACTTGAGGAAACACAGACAACTGATAAATTACGAGTACTAACGAATTTATACACTATATTTTTAGTATAAATAATATAACTTTTAGTAAATCAGTCATGTTATTATGCCGTCATTGAATACGTTCTGGGCAAGTAGGGGCGGAGATGCGAGGCTAACCGCAGGAATCCAACAAGTGGAGTGGGCAGCGGACGCCGCGCACCACGGGCCCGCGGCCTGACGTCACCCGGCCCGATGCCACATCCAGACGGCGCGGCGGTGCGTCAACAGCGCCAGCCAGGCGTGGCTTGTGAAATAATAAACTAATTAGAACATAAAGTTCGTCCTTGGCCTACCCTTTGTCATGTACACTACAGGTTATGGTTAATAGTTATTTGATTACATTGTTGTGAGCTAGACTAGAACAAGTACTCTGATCTTTTCATGAGTTAGTGTAAAAAAACTTTGCGGAGTTACTTTGCGCGATAAAGTCCGGAACGAGGACATTCGCCAAAGAACCAAAGTTACCGACATAGCTCGCAAGGTTTGCAAGTTGAAGTGGCAATGGGCAGGCCACATAGCTCGAAGAACTGACAACCGATGGGGAAGAAAGGTTCTTGAGTGGCGACCGCGAACCGGAAGACGCAGCGTAGGAAGGCGTCCCACTAGGTGGACCGACGACATTGTAAAAGTCGTGGGCAACCGGTGGATGCGTACTCGTAATCGTACCAGTAATCGTACAGTGTGGCGGTCTAAGGGGCAGGCCTTCGTTCATCAGTGGACGTCTCCGGGCTGATGATGAAGGTTAAATAAATACATTGATTACATTATTTATTCTTCTTCTTATGCTATACTAACTACCTACTACTATCACTAACTGCTATTCATTTTATTTCTGTGCTGTTTATGCCATTGTTCTTCCCAGACGTTACCGGGCTCGGTCTGGTACAAACAAGGCTACGGCTGACAGGAGTAATTAACGAAAATAATACAATTCTGATGTCAATCGCAAATATCATTTCGTTCGAACAAAGAGAATGACCAACGAACATAGGCTCTTATACCAAGGCTTTTATTTATATATATATAAATTTATTTATATATATATAAATATATTTATATATATTATACCAAGGCTTTTATTTATATACGAGTCATTATAATTACAAAGTGAAAATGGTAGGATCAACAAATGCACAAAGAGCTGAAGCTAGAAAAGAATCCGTGAGTGTAACTGTTCGCGTCCGACGGCAGTTTCACCTTGTTGCAGCTTGTAATGGCATGGCTTATTGTCGTAAGATATACAACCAACCGAAACCAACAATTTTCATGTCATCCGCCTTCCGACCCACCCTAATCAAAACATGCAGGTCTGTTAAATGCAATAAACATAGAGACGAGGAATAACGATTCAATTCCCAGCTGCGAACCCAATCATAACACTGATGACGTCCCCGGACAGCAGACATGCTTGCAGACTCGATCTTATTCAGTGTTTACAAAATGTCGTCCTCACCGCAGTACGTTGACGTCTTCTCTGAATTTAAATCATTTTAGTCATAACAGGCATGTAAGGCGGTGACAAGAGCCAATGCTAACGGTCAATATAATGTAATGCAATCTATAATCTTCGTTATTTGTACACAAGTAAAAAAAATACGAAGATTTGTTTTTTTATGAGTCAAATAAAAAACATGCATCCCTATTACCATAGAATGCCAATTCCATTTTATTCTTTTAAAAATGTGCGAAAGTGATAGCCCTGGCCTTAAATGGAGAATAGAGCATTGCAAAGGCTCTGCCCTCTATCGGTACAATCGGGCAATCAAGGTTTGAAACTAATTGCTTCAGATCACGTTCGGAACTTGAACTCAAATGGTCATCACTGTCATCAGCTGATCGACACCGCAAGAACCGCCTTTGTCTAGCGGGCATCCTTATTGCGTGTAGAGCAGGGCTTGCGGAACGGACTACAAACCGAAAAGAAACATTTTCTATCGTGACTTGTTTAAATTGAGCTCAAAATTGAACGGAAAAGAATTTTGAAAATAAGAAGCGCCAGACTAATAATTTGAACCGTAAATCGTGACCCATAAGATTTAAGTCAGGTGACTGCTTGCTCGAGCGGTATGACAACAGCCGGCGCGTGCGCATGTACGTACGTATGCCTGACCGTAATGCCAATTACATCGGTGCGTGGATTGCGCGCGAATTACTGTCATGTTTGTTGTGAAGAGAAATTAGGAGACATGTTCATAACGTCAACGATATTAGGCACACACACACAAACACGTCTACTACAAGCGATCAATGCACCCATCTAACTATAGTACACGTTTATAAATTGGTGTGCACATAGACAGCTGACAGCTAATAATAATCGGTTTATCATATCCAATGCTAGCACGCCTATAAGCCCTATATCCGGCTTCTCGTCACCACAGAAGAATTAATAGAACCTACTCCGTACAGAAGTTTAACTCCTATCGAAAGATCCCCACCGGCCTTTCTAAACTCAAAGGCACGGCCGTACAAACTCATATCTAAACTGTGCACAATGCGCCAGGCCTAACACTACCAACATTCTAAAGAGTTCCCTTAATTAATCTAAGATCTTAAGTATATTCATATAATATTTACTAGCGTCCTACGCTACGTTTGCTGATTCGTGATCACCATTCTCGAAGACTTTTACCCAGGGGTCTCTTACTAATCGCTGTACTATGTCGGTGACTTGCTTCTGTGGTAAATTCCTTTGTCACCGTTAGGATAGGAAGCGTAGCTCACTGACCACTCCAACAGTAACTCTCCACGTAAAAGTCTCCGTCTAAAACTTGGTCACTCGTCGAGTCGGTTAACGGTTCTGGTTATCAGATTTGCATTAATCCCGTTCTAAGCGAAAGTGAGAGACGATGGCATGACCTCCACATTACGAAGTTCTCACGTTGTAGCATTACACTTCACACAATACACTGTGTTAATGATGACCATTAGAACTACACGAAAACAACGATCGAATATAAAGATAAAATAAAATAATCCCTTGCATGTCAAATGTAAACGGCAAGGCAAGCCTGCAAGTAGCAGGCCAGTCAGTCATTAGTCCTCGTTACGGGCTAGTAATTGCTGAATGACTGGTAATTCACTGATCACTGTGGCACTAAAACTAGGTAACCGATGCCGACACGACTTGCGACTGTCACTGTCATCATCATCGCCAGTGTGTATTGACATGGTATTGACCCATCGCGCATCCTCCTCCCCGTTGTGACATTGGCTCATTCTCAGGTTAATCTCAATTTCATCTACGTGCGATCCGCGATGCGTCGTCGACTAAGGCTTGCAAATCGGTTTTAGTTATAAATCCGTTTTTTTAGGTTTCGCTAGAATTATACGTAACTGATATACTCGGTTTTCCAAAATCACCCGGCGTTTATCGTCGACCCATCGGGCAGGTTGTCTATCAACAGAATAGGTACTTATGAAACACTGCAATGAAACTTATGGATTACTAGAGGTCGCCCGCGACTTCGTCCGCGTACAGAAGAAATTCGGCCCGCTCGCAAAATTCACCACGTTTTTTAGAATTTTTGAATTTTATATATACAGACAGATGGTGAAAGTTTATATCACTGGGAGACTAGACGTTTGACCACACTCTGACGAAGGTAACAAGTCAAACCTGAAACGGGAACTGGCTTCGAAGTGAATGTCTGAAGTGTTAGATACTTGTTATCGATGTTAGTAATGAAAACCTAAAGTTGAATTTACCAGAGGCAGAGAAAAACAATGGTATCGATTTCTGATTCCATTTTCGTAACAAATAGATGCTTCAGCGCATAAGTACTGCTCCTGCAACGAAGCAAGCACAAGGACATCAGCCGATGGTGTAGCTAAACAAAAAATACTACCCAACAGAATAAATGTCGCTAACAGTTTGTTCACACAGCGACGGATAAAACACCAGCTCTGTGTGTAAAGATGCGGAACCAGTTAGTCATTAGAATCGAGAGAAAAACTGAATCACATGTGATTCACGCGATAACGTGGACATGGCGTCAGTGCAAAATATAATGGGAAATACTCACAGAACAACAGAACATGTTAATGTGATTAACTGACGCACAAAGATGACGACCGCACTACACCGGCTCTGGATTAGGAATGAATAATGCAATGATCATGGACCCGTGTGATGGAAGACATCCCCTTGGATTGGTCAGAATGTATTTCCTATGGTTGTGATAAGGGCAAATGATAAATAACATGTTGACATAAATAAAATGGGAATTCCACCACGCGTATCTGTCAGTTTCGCATCGTAAGTTTGCTGTTTCAGAGGTATGTTGAAAATGATTTTCTAAGATAAGTGGCTGCGTAAACTTTTTTCTCTACCCACATATGTATAAAGCTACTTTACCCACATTGATGTTTCTGACATCTATATTCATATACAAATATGTTTGTAACACTTTTTTTTTTTAATATTTGCATATTACTGTAAGCTTTTGAATTTCAAGAGATAATATTTTCCGACTGGGTAAATTTCGGATATGCTTATTTGTATGTCGGAGATTGGAGTGTCTAGCAGTGAGGAATTGACTTGTAGTGTAGCATGCGCATTCGTAGTGTTTTACGAGTCACATGAAAATAGATACCACCCACGGGCCGCGGTCATAAAAAACTTTATTAGCCTTTATTACAACTGCCATTCCTCGACCTATTAGTGGAAGGATATTTGGAATTCAGGGAAGTAATAAGAACTGCCAGCAGGGCTAACATGCGCACCGCGAGAAAGTTTTGTCGTGTCTTTATGTCGTGCGAAAACGAGACAAACTTATACAGATTCGTAGCCTGTCCTGTTGTCCTGTTTTTAAGGATCGAGAATTTTTTCTCGCGGTGCGCATGTTAGCCCTGCAGGCGTGAGTCGGACTCGAGTTCTGTACCGCCAGCCAACCTAACTTTAGAGTTTCACAAAAAAAGCAATTCGACAAACATATTGTTCTAAATCGTGTTTTACCAATTCACATAACTTTCACTTTTGAAGAACTGAAGAGCCAAACGAAACACCCTAGTAGCCTTGCAACTCTTGCTAACCACGTTACGAAGAAGCTAAAATACTTGTCGAGAAAGTGAAACTTTATGCTAATTCCAACCCGAGCGGAGGTCAGCTGCTCAACTGATGTCATTTTCGAATGCAGCCTAGTAATTGCTATTGTTTTGGGTATGCCGTGAGAATTCCACCGGACAGCGATAAGGGAAATATCCAGTGGTAGAGCGATAGCGACTTATCGAAAATCGTTGTCCGAATACTAACAAAATAATGACGTGACTCACGAAGGCTGATAATAAAGAACACACGGTGCTAAATCCGGCTACTTTGTTATAATGGTATAATCAGAATCCATGTGGAGTTGTAGAGAAACATGTAGTAGATCAGTTGCTCGAGCAGATGGCTTCATATCAGACCTAGTGGAGCGGCTGTTTTCAAGAGCTTTAAAGTATGACTACACTACGTTTCGTTATAACTATGTCGGTTAGAGAATCAGGCAGGAAGAGAAGATACTTGGAACAGAACAGCAGATAGGATGACTCATGTCATATGTAAATGTCCACCATGAGGTGACGAGTATCGCTGATCTGATGCGCAGACCTTTTTCAGACATAACGTTATTGCGCAAGCTCTAGAACCAGGTGATAGCCTGATGAGCTGGTGGAGCAGTGCCACCTCGCTAACTTAGTAAATCCAAGTGACTCGTGTTCCAAGTTACGTTCCTTACTAATCGTTTGGTCGATATTGCCGGTAATGTCGTCAGAGGTATTTTAACAACCGTGACGCTCGTCAAATCGGGGCGTCACGGCTTCCTCCCACAATGGAGCAGCCTTTACCACTCGGAGCGTATCTGATCGACTGATAACATCTCACACGTGGAGCTAAACAGTCGAGCACACAGTTTTAGCGTTCATCGTGACAGGGTAATACAATAAACCAAACAAAGCACAATTTTGGATGTTTATTGTAAACTAGACGCGTCTCGCGGTTTTGTACGCCTGTACAATTTTTATTCATATAGTGAAGCTTTATGGTAGGTGTGGTATTTCAAAACGTGTGGCATAGCGGGAGTAAATCCACAGGAAACGCTAATTTATCCGGACCAGAAAGTATGACATTATGTCACTCTAAATTTCATCATCTCATTTCGAAATTTAATACTTGTCTTATTTATTTATTTTGCTTGTAATGTTACCATGAATCATCCAGAGAAGGGTATTGTTACACCACAACACAGGCTAGTTCCTAGCTGGGTAACAATGCTTCTCATCCTGAACTGTTATTTAAGGAAGAAAACTTTTGTTCTTTCTTAGTGATAGATAACGTTTCTAAAAGAAAATATATTTTAATTTCATTTCACTGTCCAGTTCTCTTATCACTAAGCAAAAAATACAAGCAACTAAAAACGCTCTTCCGCATTTATATGTATGCTATCATATAAGTAATAAATAGGTATAGTAATTAGCATATACAAGTAAGGAAAATATTTAAGTTTCTTGCAATGATTTGTGATCGAGAAAGCTTTAATAGCTTCTATGATTTCGTGCCGTACCTAGGCCATGCCAGTGCCATAGGCGTTTGGCACATACGAGTACATACCAGCACACCTATCTAATTAGCCTAATGAGCTTTAGGTAGCGGTTGACGCCGGCAGGTCGTTTACCTCACGCCCTAGACTACACACTCATTAGAAACTGAGGTATGCGAGCAGAATGATCCTATCAATGTCACCAATTCAATTGCTGCACACCGGTCAAATGACATTATATTGTGGTCATAAAAAATATATTGGGTGACGAGTGCAGTACATGCCACTCAAAGTTTCAATATTGTGCTCGAGGCGAAGCTCGAATTCACCGAACTTAGCAATGGACGATCCGGCCAGTCTTCGGATGGGTGACTGCTAGCGGGATTTATAAGTGCATTACCGGGACCAGGATCACGCGATTCACGCGTTAATTTGTCGGCCCCGGTTGGCTTTACATACGACACGAATATAATGTCATATATGAACCAATTAAGTATTTACTTTAGTGTTTAAAACTTTTAAAGAGATATCCTAAATTAAAGGCGTAGTTTTATGAGAAAGCTAACAATAGGGCGAGCAACTTACTCATCTCACAGTTGCATATAAAGCGTGTTCAGAAAGAACTCGGTACTTTATTCTTAGAATCAAGACTTAAGAAAATGAATTAATATGTTTTCTAGCCTTCATTCGCCTTTAGCTTTTATTCGTCTGTAAAGGAGTCTCACTGTTACCTTGCTCGAATCTTGTCTTTGGCTAACTCTACTCACACTTAATTCAATAACAGTGTTGTCCTTTATATGTAACATAAGTAGTATTATACAATAGAAACTTTTGGGCAACCTTCCCAACACAACAATCCCCTAATAATTATGATAATACAATTCATTGATACTTTCCAATCGCATGCTTGCACCAATCATACAACACTCTTTAATGATTGATGGTTTACGGCAAAAACTTGCCGAGATCAGAATGTACCGCAAAAACTGACTTTCCACATGACTTGCCGAGAAATAGAAACTACGAGACAATGATCTCGGTTCCCGACCCGAAGCGAGAAACAGGCGCGTGATGAGGGCCGCGACGCGTCGCTCCATATGGTATAGATGCCCACTTCTCAGCGATGTCAGGTCCATAACAATTCAACACCTGACAGAACTGTAAATTCCAACATTTTGGGCTTGCACTCAATTCACCCAATTTTTTTGGTAAGTACAATGTCTTTAGGGTGGTAAGAATCCAACTTCTTAACTCATATTTGGCAAATTTTTTGAGTTGGATATATCAAAAGATATAGATAAGAGATAGCTTTGTCTGTTTCTGCAAACTAGAGTAGAGAGTAGAGTCAAGTAGGATAAAACAAACATTTAGCCATTCAATTGAAAATGTGTTAGCCATTTATGTTTGTATACCACATTGTCAAGAGATTTTAAAATAAATCTACTCTTGCTACATATTTCTTGCATTTTAAGTTTTGTCTGGTTTACAATTTTTCTATTTAGAGAGAGTTTAACCCATCTTTTACTATTGAAAATACCTTTCATTGCACACAGCTGTAAAGAACTACTTTTACACCTCCTGTTATTGTTTATATTTTACCTCTTGTTGAAGTTAAGGTAAAATGGCATAATGCAAAAATATGCCTTGCTAAGGTTAAGTATTACAATGAAAAAATGCCAAAGAATAGGTACTTACAGCTCATTGTTAGTAAACAGCTAAACAGTCATGTATTACTAACTTCGTAAGGCGTACTCTGAGACACTGACTCCGTGAGCCCACTAAATACTGATTATCTTGAGCCATTGTTTCAACGGAGCTGATTTCTAGTTTTTCACACAATTACCTATATAGTGGGATTGTGTTAAGCTTTAAACATAGTTAATATTGGCGGATTTGTACATTACATCTCATTTATTGTTATTAAGAATCAGGGAAGATGAGTGTTTGGGAAAAGTATTGGGAAATAGTTTATAAACCATTAGAATTATCAATGAAAAAATTATGATCCCTAATGTCAACTTAGCTAGAGAGCAAAAAATCTAGACAGCACGTTAGACATTATGTTGCAGTCTGATAACTTTTTTGTCTTAGAATAATTAAGATAAGCTGCATGAAGGGATGGTAAGAAAGGGCACAAATATTATGTATTACAAAATAAGTCTATGCTTACCCAATTGAAAACAGACCGTACTTTATGCAACCACAATGTTACAAGTGTGGACATAACCAAGGCTTATTCAACAATATAATTTACAACAATCGATGAGCACTAAGACAATAGCATAACTTAGCATTTTAATTAACTGCGATTAAAATATCAAGATAGAATGTCGACTCGTTACCTGTTTCTGTTCTTCTAGAAATTTGGTAGAGAGCTGGTATGCGAGGGCAGATATCATCCCGGAAGCTCCAGCTATCTCCCGGTGCAGGAGGCGAAAGATTGCGGTGAGACCATCCTACAATTTCACTGACCCAGACTCAAAATGCTATAACATGGCATACAGATCGGCTGTATGCCCCGGTAATCGAGCGGCAGTTCACCGCCCGTGACGCGATGTGTAATTGCGATGAAAATTCACGGAAAATCAAACACAGAAGTGAGTCACGTCGCGAACCGCCGCCGTATGGTGGCACGCAGTCGTATCGACAAACTGCACTTCAGCCGCCAATAGCGGAGACACTATACGCTACTCCAGCGGACTCGCGGCAAACTGGGTCGGGAACACGGCGGCAACACGTGAGAATCCTGAGACAATGCGCGAGAAACTGTGGGAACGAGGCGTTGCCATTTGTAGTAAACATTAACGTCACGTCATTGACCCTCACTTGATACACTTTTCGGGCGACTAAGTTTTCTGTGGTGGTGTGTTCTTATTTTTAGAACTTACCTGATCAAATTATTAAGACTGGAAGCAGCGATTATTGTGTTTAATGTTTTTTGAGAATGAATTACACTTTTCTTTTCTAGTTTTTTTTACTGTTTCAAGTTTCAACGCTTTAGCACTACATTCCCACCCCACGCCATTCTTCTGTCAAACAAATTGACATGACTGACAGACGCAGGGTCTCCAGATATAGTATGTGAAATTTCCCCAGATCACATTAAAATTTTCCACAAAAAGATACTATTTCCAAGAATTTTCCCCAAATATTTTTTGGTTCGTGTCTACCTTACTTTATGTAGATATAATTTTTTCTTTATGTCTCGGAATAACATAATAAACAATGTGTAACAAAAAGGGTAATTAATACTGAATGGTATGAATGTACTCATCATTATGAACAACTTTTACTATGTGGCCAGCCTTGAAATCGTGAAAAAAAAACAGCTGTTCCATTCAAAAATATTAATTGACCATGGACAAAATTGGACAAAATGTATGGAACAGCTGATTTACTTGTTTTCCCCAAAAAAAATCTGTTCCCCAAAACTTCCCCACGATTTTAATTTCCCCATTACTTCCCCAATCTTTTTATTTTTCCCCAAAATGGGGAAAATAACCCCCAATCTGTACCCTTATCATGGACGTTCGCGATTCCGATTGCGACAGCATGCCATCCTGCTCGTACCAACCCACTCGCGCCATGCGCCCTCCTGCTCGCGCACGCTCGCAATCAGAATCACGAACGTCCATGATAGGGGTGCTGGAGACCCTGGACAGACGCGGCGTTCCGAATTGAGTCAAAATCGCTGTTGGCGCTGTGAGCGATAAATGTCGTTCCGTTTTGATTATTGGGCTGACAGCGCTATCAGCGCGATATCATTTCGGAATGGCTGAACAAGGGAAACTAATAAACTAACCTCTTTCGAACTAGTCTGCACTTAAATATAACTGGATTTGGTTATCAGCAGTCTCATCATTAATCACGACCAACATTATTTCTCTTCTATAATAGTTTTTCTTCTTCATAAGTATTTACAAACAACCTTTTACTTTCCATACTTATCTTGTACGAGTTAAACGTCAGATTTGACAGCGCTCACAGTGATAACGCCGGGAAGCAATATCACTGTGAACGCACGATGGCAGCAGTAATGACGTCATCCATGACGTCGAGACTGCTACCGTAGACGCGCTAACGCCAATTCGGAATGGGGTTTTATCGCGCTCACAGCGCCAACAGCGATTTTGCCTCAATTCGGAACGCGGCGAGAAGCGTTGCCATTGCCATGCCAATGCCGGTTTTCCTAATTCCCCGAAAATAAAGGCGATATTCCTCAAATGTGGGGGGGAAAAACCCAATTCCTCACACACTAAAATGTGCAATTCAAGCAGTTTATATTGATTTTTACTCGGGCTTTTGTGCCGTACTTTTTAAAACAATTGTTTTTTGGTGTAATTACCATTAAAGACACTAATAGTCAGCGACGGTGATAATGGAATGGACGGGCCCAGCGCTTGCAAATAATTCAAAATAATTAAGTCAACACAATCAAGTAGGTAGTTAAAAGTATACATATTACATTTGCCGGAAAATAGAGATAGCTAATCTAATTACTGCATGACAAAAAGAGAACACACGTATTCGTCTATTGCTTTCGAATCTCAAACATTCACGAGCATTGACGAAGGATTTCCCAAGTCTCTCTGTCTCGTAACATTACGATCGCGTCAAAATGGCGATAATCCTAACATATTTATTGCAGTTGTGACAAAATACAGTGATTAATTTGTATTTACTCATGGAATGTTATCCCCGAATAAACATTCGTATAATATTAGTAGTGTTTTTACACTTGAGGAATGGACACGACAGCATAATTTGGATTTAATTGTATTGTCGTATCGTACGGCTCGCATGTCGCAAAGACAGAGTATGACTGACGCGAGTGGAGAGTTGGCGCTCAATATATACTCTTCAAAATCCGTGCGCTTATTTCCCGTCCGTTCATTTTAACATTGTCGCTGCTAATAGTTATTTATCGTGTCTCTGTGTTGTCTATTTCTGTTTGCTGATTTGATATTATTTAAGTCACTAAACTTCCTCTCCACGGATGCGGTGGCACGAGTATCTAATTACCGGATCGTAACTTTTAGATTTGGAAACAAAATCTTGTCTGCCGGGATTTTTAGTATTGAACACTTTCCCCCAGTTGCTTTCGTGTACGTATTTTTGGGATGTCTACAACATACAGGTACTATGCTGATTTTCTACTACTGGCCGTTAGCGTTGCCGATTTCGTTGACTTAAAATATCAAATGTCATATTCCCTGCACATATCCAATCCCCACACGAGTCCGGATTCCCCGCAATTTGGGGAACTCCCCACAAATTGGCAGCGCTGGACAGAACAGACAACCGCCGCGTTCCGAATTGAGTCAAAATCGCTGTTGGCGCTGTGAACGATAACGGCCTTACCTAAAATAATCTCGATTCTCTTAGTCACTGCTTAAACTTCTCTGTCCTTTTCTAGCACGTGCAACTTCACGTCAGAGAGAAGATGGCAGAGCATCTTAAGCAGTGACTAACGGTTGAAAAGTTTTTTTAATTAAGGCCGTAAGTGTCGTTCCGTTTAGTTATTGGGTTGACAGCGCTATCAGCGCGATATCATTTCGGAATGGCTGAACATGGGAAACTACACTAACCTATTTCGAAAGGTCTGCACTTAAATATAACTGGACTAGAGGTCACCCGCGACTTCGTCCGCGTACGGAAGAAATTCAGATCGCTCCCAAAATTAACCACTTTAAATCATCCCGAGCAATATTTTCAGCCTACTCAACTCTACTCAACTCTACCGACTCTACTCAACTCTACCGACTCTACGGACTCTATCGACTCTACCGACTCTACCGAGTAACCCCCCCCCCCCCCACAACTTCCCTTCGTTTGAATGAACTACCCAAATATCAATTTTCATCACTATAACATCAAAAACAAAGAACATTCCACCCCCCATTTCCCCCCCTTAAATCGACCCTGTCAATAAAAATTTTAAAACAGTATTTTTTATTTTAAATGAACTATCCAAATCCAAATTTTCGTGACTAAAAGTCCCAAAAACAAAGGACTTTCATACAAACTTCCCCCCCCCCCCCTTTTTCCCCTCTCTTGGGGGGTCGAATTTCGAAAAATCCTTTCTTAGTACACCCCTCCGCATCGAGACGAATACATCCTCCAAAACCCTCCATCCCTCCCTTCCCGGCGTTAGCACTGTGAGCGCTGTCAAATCTGACGTTTAACTCGTACAAGATAAGTATGGAAAGTGAAAGGCGAGTTGTTTGTAATTACTTAAGAAGAAGAAAAACTGTTTTAGGAGAGAAATAATGTTGGTCGTGATTAATGATAAGACTGCTGATAACCACATCCAGTTATATTTAATTGCAGACTAGTTCGAAAGAGGTTAGTTCATTAGTTTCCCATGTTCAGCCATTCCGAAATGATATCGCGCTGATAGCGCTGTCAGCCCAATAATCAAAACGGAACGACAGCTCAATTCGGAACGCGGCGACTGTGAACGCAAGATAGCGCCAGTAATGACGTCATCCATGACGTCGAGACTGCAATCGTAGACGCGCTAACGCCAATTCGGAATGGGTTTTTATCGCGCTCACAGCGCCAACAGCGATTTAGACTCAATTCGGAACGCGGCGAACAAGTGCTACGTTCCGTAATGCGCTAAAAGTGATAATACCGCGAATCCGACCAAATTCACAATTATTACTCAATAAAATCAAAGTCACTTCAAATCAAATATAAGGGAAAAAAAGTCAAATATAAGATTTCTCTGAATATAAGGGACAGATAAGGGATAATATTAAATTTGGTCGGATTCGCGATATTATCACATTTAGCGCATTACGGAACGCAGCAAAAAAAAAGAAAAGGATTTTACCCAAACATTTTACCAGAGAACTATAAAGGAGATAGCATCATTTTACAGTGTGATAAGGGATAGGAAAAATTACAGTAACATGGCTTGTATTATTGTACAGTGTTATATTTGTAGACAATATTAAGCACATAGAATATTTTTTTCTTATAGCCATTTTTTTATAATATATATTTTTGTAAGTCTTAGTAGAGGATAGTCAAAATTTCCTATACCCGACTTGGGTTGGTGGGTTTGAAATGGCTGACAGATCCGAATCAGAGCACCCCGACTCCATCTAGGCTTGTGCTACCTAGCCCTAGACTGTAAATAAAAAACGCGGGAGCCAGAAGCTCAAGGGAGTTCATCAGGGCTATAGCTTGGTCCCCTCAGGGGCGACTGCTAGAGCTTCTGGCAGGAGGTGGGAGCCCACTCGGAATCTCTCCAGGGACATAACCGAGTCAGGCAACATGCATCAGTATGTATAGTGTGTTTTACCCGCTTCCCCTCCCCATCTGTATTTTGCAAGCTTATAAATATTTTTATTTGATACGTGTAGGTACGTATCAATTAGTTACCATTCGTTATATTTAACAGATATGCATATATATAAATATTAGGTCAAGCCATTCACAGTCCACAGTCAAAAAACGTCCGACTGCCGTTGTACATACCTATACGTGCATTGTATAGTTCACAATTATTCGAATTTGGACGTTATATCGCTTAGTGTTCAATGTACTCTTTTCACTCACTTAAGCGCTTGTCTTATCGTAGTTCAAGTCGGTCAATAATTCGGCGCACTGCATAGCGTGCGCCGAGTTTTGCCTCGGACATTTTTTTTGCATTATTGTCTGAAAGCTCAATGATCTCACTGAATCAAGAGTTCCTGTGTAGGTCAAGCATAATTTTTGAAATGAATATTCGATCAAACAATATTATTAAAAGTGAACAATTATTTGAAATGAATATATACAAAATGAATTTATATTCCAAATAATATTATAGTTAAAATTGGTACATATGCAAAGCGATTATTATACGAAACGTTTTTCGTTCAAGTGAAATTTAAAAGTGGTTTTATGAAACGGGGGAGACCCGTGGTAAAACATGTTTTATGTTGTTTCCAAAACTCCGAAGGAGCTTGTAGTAAATGCCACGACTTTACTAGGGCATGATTGGACTTGACTGTGACTTACTGTGTGTGACTTGGACTTTGATTACGACTCATTTAACTGCAGAATGAAGGATCGATGAAGAAATATGTATTCGGCTGAAGGACTAGTATCCATGGCCAGGAAGCAGGAACTATTAAAAACAAAAATCAAAACAATCGTGATGCGTGTTTTTGTTACAAACAAACGGAAAAATAATCAAAATAATCGTTTTTCCACACATTTCCATAGTTGTTAGATGGAAATGATGTCTGGCGTTAAACTTGACGTTCTTTGGTCACCGGTTCATGACGACAAATTCATAATATGGGGTCCGGACATAACCTTATACGAAGTGGCTAGAATTAAGGAAATAGAGAAAAAAACTTCTTGTGAGTGCCATTTAAACATTCTATCATGTTGTTCCTATTTCCCTGAAGTGGGCAATAGTCTAATAATTTCTTGTACTAATCCACAAACGATAACTCATGTTTAGTACCTTCGTTATCGGTAATGTGCCGATAACTGCCGCTAATGAGGGCTCCAGACACAAATTTCGCTATAATTACTATCCATACTCCATATTTCTTATCTTACTACTGATTTGTTTTAGAGAAACCTTGTTTACACATTATTTGAATAAATTATAAAATTATGGCTTTCAGTTGTACCGATATCGTCAACCCGTGGCGCCACAGTGGTAGCGTCGCAGAGCGCCAATGGAGTGCGCTGTGTGGATATCAGCGCTATGCCAGAACAACCTGAGCCACTCCTAGCACTCGGGTATGCTAGTGGCCGAGTAGCCCTCACTACATTGAAGCAGACCTATGATCCTTTAGGGTTGGTTGGACGGGAATTTAGTGAGTAGAAAATCTTTACTCGTATTATTATTTTAACTATGAGCCCATACAGATTATGCATTGTAGGCATAATTTTTTATCTCCAGGTGGTCCTTAAGTAAATTTGCTATAGTTAACCACAGTTTACCTGATGCTAAGTCATGGTGTAGATGAAGATAATTATTTTTTAATATGGCCTGGTTTTTCTACTACCCCTTTTCCAATCTTATTAATAGAGGTAGATTATTTAATAACTAGCCGACCTAGCAAACTTTGTACCACCAATAATATTTTTTTATGTTTTTTTCCGATGTTTTATTAGTTATTCGGCTATTTCAGGTTGGAACAAATCAAGGATCATGAAAATTGGTCCACCCGTTCTTGACTTATAAATGCTGCAAATAACCTGACTTTATTTATATATTAGAGATTAGAGATATGCGAGCAGCAGCCATACAGGTGATTCTACTGAAATGTGACATGACAGACTCAGAATAAAATATGGATATTTGGGACGAATTAACAAGCAAATGGTAGCTGGATATCTTTAGTTACTGGCAACACTCAATTTTAAAACAAAAATTAATTCTTTTTTCCATTATCAAAGTGTGATTCTCAACTTATAATTGGTAAATATTACAGTGAAGTTGCTGAATTTTACTAAGGATGTAAAGTGTTGCTAAAATAGGCAACATGAGTGACCAAAAGGCAATTATTTTACATTTATAAGTAAGATGTCCACCATAGAAGGTTTCTTTTTTTTATTTACTTTCTTTGTATGAAGAATAATAGAAACCTTAATTTAATTTTGTATTATTTATAAGGATTTATTTTAAAATACGTTGCAAACATTGTATCGTGAGTTACCGGTATAATATAGTATTATGTGATGAATTCCAATGTGATTGTTCATAGGACGGGAGTTAAAAAGATGAATCATTGAGGAGAAAACTAAAAATACTTGACTAATACGAAGATAAGCAACAAGAGAAAAAAGTAGATAGAAGGCAAAATTCATGTTTTCTGAAATGCCAGAAATAAATCCTAAGAACAGACTCAACTAATTAAGAAGTTTTTTTTTAATCAAACTGTGTATGGATCTGGTGAAAATTTTAGCTCAGATGATGACATGCTATTTTTATTAAAGGGAAAATGTTAGCTTGATGTGTTAAATACTGTGTTATTAATTAAATTTTACTTTAAGCCTAGAAAAGATCTAAATTGAAGACTTTAAAGTTCATGTAACATGAGTTACCAAAATCTGTGTAACATGAGTGACCCATATTTAATTCGGCAAAAAAACTATATGTTGCTAAAGGCACGAAAATAGTGTATAATCTCATAAATTAATTAATAAAAACCCATTTGACTTTTAAATATTTTTATTACTTTAAACGGAAGAGACTTTTGCATAAACACATACTTACCTAAACCTCATGTCGACAAATGTAACGTGAGTTTCCTATTGTTTCTATTGAAACTAAAAAAAACGCTCATACAAATTACAAAATAAAACGATGATAGTGTTTGTCTTTGTTACAACAAAGTCTCCATGAGAAATAACATAATTTATGAAGATAATAAGGTTTGCCAGCCTTCTTAGTTTGGATCAGGAGTAAAAACGTAAAATGAGGTGCCGTGGAATCACCCATACGCTGAATTAAATAAACAAAAAACATACCTGCAGTGAATTGAGAACCTCTTTTTTGAAGTTGGTCGAGGGGTCTTTGTTTTTTAAGTTATAGTGAATCTGAATATCGCACAGTGTTGACATTAAATCAAATTAAACTGCAGGTAATTTAAGACTCGTCAAGGAGTTTTTTTCCTATTACATAGGTACTTTACATTATGCACAGGGGCTAATATACCTTGGTCATATACACATTACAAAGAATATATTATCATGAAAACAATGATATTTATTTCAGCGCCCAGACATCCTCGGCTGTGCAACTCGGTGTCATGGAGCCACACGGAAACCAACATGCTGGCTGTGGCAATGGAAAAACATCGCAGTGACCATTGCATACTGGTGTGGGATGTTCATAGAGGACTGCTTCCAGAAGAGGCTCGAGGTTATTATTTGTAATATATTTCTTGCTGACATTGCAATTGCAAATATAAATAATTTACATTAACACCAAAGTTACAGGTCAAAATTCATAGTACTATTTTAGACAGCTAGCTTTTTGCTCAATGAGCCATAATTACGTTACTTGTTAAGCTGAAAGATCCCTATTGTTAAGTTGAAAGATCCCTATTGTTTAGTTAAAAGATTCCTATTGTTAAGCTGAAAGATATCCATCCTATGATTAAGAAATTTAAAATATGTTATATTTGAAAAATAAAGGTTTTCCCGAGTATGAGCATAAGGAACTCTAATATCATTTCACAGATACATCAGTTTTATCTACAGTCGATCCCTCGAGGCCAGTAGCAGAGATGGGCCTCTCAGAGACAGCACACAGCGTCTCATGGTCCCACAGCTCCCATCGGACACTCATAGCCTCCATGAACCTCAAGTATATCAAGATATTTGATCTCAGAGGTAATAGCATAGCATGAAATTTAATTTATGAATTGTACACAAAAAAGCTTTTTTTCTATATATTTTACCAATTGCCATAGGTCTTTTGCTGTGGAAACTGACATAGTTTTTGTGTATTTTTTTTAAAAAGGATACCTTCTTAAGCTGTGTCATGATCAGTATTCGGCGACTCAGGTACAGTGGTATAAACAGTCTTAATAGCATCAGCTTTTAACATCCCACTGCTGGAAATAGGCCTACACTTGAAAGGCGATCGGGCGGGACTCGGGTGATACCCTACTACGCTGACCCATGCGGGGTGCTGGTTTTTTTTATCAGGACGTAAGCAGATTTCTCTAAGATGTTTACTTAATTTGCAAACAACACAAAGAAACTAATATAAAAAAATTAAAACGGAAACGACGACGAACGAACTGACAAAAATCTAAAAAAAATACATTAGAAAATGGTGTCATACAGTGGTCACGTTGATCTTTCTCGAGAAAGTTATAGCCGGTGTCACTCGTGATAAGGATTCTAAGGATACCCCATACATCCAAAGTTATGGTGGAATAATACATATGTTTAGGCTAGGCCTTTGCCCAGCAGTGGGACAATACAGGCTGAAAACAATAATACACATATAATATATACATGAACCCTGAAAACATTAGACCCCTTTTTTTGGGCAGTCGTGTAAAACCTGGTATGGGCCCGGGATCGAAACCTTGACCTCACGATTTTGAGGATGGCTTAGTGGAGTTCCTTCAACTTAGCAGATGTAGCAGCTAGGCCTAAGGCAGCTTTTCAACCGACTTCAAAAAAGCAGGTTCTCAATTCGACTGCATGTTATTTTATTTTTTTGTATGTATGTTTCGCGATTAGTCCGTCCATTATGAATTGATTATGATGATCGTTTCTTTGTTTGGTAGACAATAAACCCTTCCCATATACATTTTATCCGGACCAGAGACAGATGAGTGGAGAACACTAGGGGAGGCCGATGCCGAAGAGGCAACTTCTACAGGAAATATTTTGCAAAATGTATAAGCTACAAGTTCCCAGTACCTCTAGTAAAAACTAGAGGTCGCCCGCGACTTCGTCCGCGTACGGAAGAACTTCGGGCCGCTCCCAAAATTCACCACTAAATCATTTCCCGAGCAAATCTTTTTTTGGTTTTTAAATCAAAATAACTGGAAAATATGAAGTTATCCAGCTAGTCGAAATTGAAGCCGGTTGTTTTTTTTTTAAAAGCGTGGTATATTTGAATAATTCCAGACCTGTCCAACAAGGGCGTGTCGACCACGAGCACGCGGTACTGCTACGGCGCGGTGGCGGACCCGCACAGCCCGTGGCAGCTGGCGGCGCGCGGCGACAACGTGGCGTGCGTGTGGGACACGCGCGCGCTGCACGCGCCGCTGCTCACGCTGCCGCACGCGCGCTCGCTGGCCGCCGTGCACTGGTGCCCCACCAGGTGCGTGTAATATTATTTTTTGGATTACTACAGTACTTATCACATTGATCACGCAACAGCGGCAAAGTCACGTAAATTGTCCACTGCATATTGACTACTCTCTTTCTATAAATCATGGCAGATTATCTCTCACGTGGTATTGCTATTCGTTCCAGGCGGAATCTCCTCATAACACTACAGAAGGACTCTTCGAGCCTGCGCCTGTTTGACATACAGCAAGCCAACTGCGAATCCAAGAGCTACACGATCAGCAACTCTAATGTACCGGATACGGTCAGTACTCGACCGACATTTTACTTAGAATTAGTCTGTTACTGCAGTTTACTTTGCGCGATAGAATCCGGAACAAGGATATTCGCCAAAGAACCAAAGTTACCGACATAGCTCGCAAGGTTTGCAAGTTGAAGTGGCGCTGGGCACAAAAGATGGGGTCCACTATCACTAAACGTCCTAAATACTAACAACCCTGTAGTACGTCCGAGGCAGATGACTGGATGAATTCATCCACTATTTATAGACTTCTCAGTGTTTCCAGGAGAAAAATTAAGTTTTCGTATCAAGACTTTTGGAGCTCGGTTGTTTTGGGTAGGCTGGTAGAATGCACAATACACCCCAAGCGGCACGGCAGGACCAACTTCAATACAGGACTCGTCACATCACTCTCATTCAGAATTAAAAGACTATGCCAAACTATAGTGTGAAATAAAAGCGTAATGTCGTCAGCAACTGGCAGCAGCGGCGATAGAAGCGGACGCGGAGGAGTGCACGAGCGGCGAGGGCGCAGGCTCCGCGTGCGGCGCCTCCGTGCTGGAGCGCAGCGTGCAGGTGACGGCGGGCGCGCCGCTCGCCGCCGTGTGCTGCCACCCCGCGCACGAGGCGCGCCTGCTCGCCGTCTCCCTAGAGGGTAACTCGCCAAACTACGGATAGGAGGGGAGAGGCGAGGGCGCAGGCTCCGCGTGCGGCGCCTCCGTGCTGGAGCGCAGCGTGCAGGTGACGGCGGGCGCGCCGCTCGCCGCCGTGTGCTGCCACCCCGCGCACGAGGCGCGCCTGCTCGCCGTCTCCCTAGAGGGTAACTCGCCAAACTACGGATAGGAGGGGAGAGGCGAGGGCGCAGGCTCCGCGTGCGGCGCCTCCGTGCTGGAGCGCAGCGTGCAGGTGACGGCGGGCGCGCCGCTCGCCGCCGTGTGCTGCCACCCCGCGCACGAGGCGCGCCTGCTCGCCGTCTCCCTAGAGGGTAACTCGCCAAACTACGGATAGGAGGGGAGAGGCGAGGGCGCAGGCTCCGCGTGCGGCGCCTCCGTGCTGGAGCGCAGCGTGCAGGTGACGGCGGGCGCGCCGCTCGCCGCCGTGTGCTGCCACCCCGCGCACGAGGCGCGCCTGCTCGCCGTCTCCCTAGAGGGTAACTCGCCAAACTACGGATAGGAGGGGAGAGGCGAGGGCGCAGGCTCCGCGTGCGGCGCCTCCGTGCTGGAGCGCAGCGTGCAGGTGACGGCGGGCGCGCGTTACTCAAGGTTGTGTCCTAGAACCTGTACCATTTGTTCACTATCGTTTGCAGGTAGTATAGTGGACTACACGGTGTGCGAGCGGGTGACGGTGGCGTGGGGTGGAGGGGGCGGGCTCGTGTGGACGGCGGGAGGGGGCACGCTTCGGACCATGCCCGACGACTTCTACGAGGCCATCAAGGACATATCTTATGTCATGAAGAAACGGGCGCAGACCGACTATGGACTCAAGGTATACATTAACAATAGGTAATGTGCAAAGTTGGTCAGAGTCACGCTAAGGCGAAAAGAAAGTCATAATACTCGTTATGAATTACAGTACTAACTACGAAACCAATAGTTCCATTGAATTGTCATTTCATAATAATATCAGATCGTTGCCAAACTTCTTGAGCATCTATGCGTCAGCTCCTTTTTGAATCCCTTCTGGTGTTCCCCAAGGATCGATCCTGAGTCCCTTGCTTTTCATTCTCTTCATTAATGATATTTGTCACTGTTTCAAACATTCCCATTTCTTATTGTTTGCGGATGACATGTAGATTTTTAAAGTGGTCAAAAATAGGCTGGACTCGAAGTGTTGTGTTTGTTGTTTCAGCCAGACTTGTGGCAGAACGCAGATTTAGCAGAAGACGACGCACTCAGCGGGCTGTGGCACTTCCTCGCGCTCAGCAAGTCGCTCGTTGAAGATGGTGAGCTTATAACCCTCGGAATACTGAGGTGGTGACGATATAACGGTTTGATGGAACCTGAAAAATTTTTGATAAATTCACAGATCCAACCAATTATATACCAAGCGGTCAGTCATCACCAGGCAAGACCAAACATTAATCTTTTTCTGATAGAGATGGTAACATTTTATTTCCGATTTCCATCCATATTTCTTGTTGGACTATACACAAGCACAGTCTAACGAGTGTTTTCGACAAATGTACTGAAATGTTATGACCTCCCTCGTCCCTGCGCGACCGTATTTGCTTACGATGGCTTCGCGGGTCCTCATCATCACTAGTGGATGACGATGACGACGTGATACACTCGCGCACGTTTTCATCACTTTCAGACATTTTCAGTAATAAATTACTTATAAATCACTTTATGTGGGTAGTTAGCTTTTAATAAAAATCACGGAACAAATATTAGAAAATACGATTGAAACTACAATTTCTAAAAGCACTTCTACAAACGATAGTAGATTTTAAATAAATCTGATATAAAAAAAAACTAACGCTAACAGCGTTTAAATGTATGTTACGGCTCGAAAATCAAGACGCCAATGAAGGAAGCTCCTAAGGAGGGTGAACATGGCGGCCGGAAGTTACCATATTTTCGCCGTTAAATGGAACTACAACGATGTTTAAAAGGCCTCGAATAACGGCGGAAGGACATAATATCGATATATTATAAGTGTGAGCACAGCACTATTTCTTACTGAGCCGGGTTAAAACAAGACAGAGTTATACAAAACTACAAAGAACAGAAAAGGATGGCGCAAAAGACATCAACGGGTTCCTGTTTTTTTTTTTTTTAATGTTCTTTTTTAATTTCGAAATAAATGTAGGTAGGTACTAAGTTTTCATTAATTACTTTATGAGAATAGCTTACTTGCAGAATGATATGCCGTCCTTTGCATAGCCGGATGTTTTGCTATTATTTCCGCACCATTTTATTGAACAGTAGCAAATTTTTGGAATATTTTTTGAATTTTTGTCTAACACTTTCTCCGTGCAAATCCAAAACCAAACTGACGTACTCATAGTGTCTAGCAGTTGATTGTAAACTACTAATTTTCATTGGAGTCGGACGATCAGTCAACAGGATTAATAGTCTTTGCAGAAGACGTTCACAGTTGGACGAAAGTCTCCCACTCAATAGGCCTCCCCTTTAAATGGGGCGCGTTGCCATAATCCCCAAACTTAGCAGGCGGCTTGGGGATCGCAAATGCTCAGCACCGTTGACCGAGAGGAAGCTGCTGCCCGTGCTACGGTGAGTCTGAATCTGGGTGCAGTTTTAGGACATACCCACTTACCCAGGTCCACAGACTACGACCGTGTATACTGACCTGTTTAAATAAGTGATGTCTTCACCGAACTGTATGGATTGTTGTGAAGTGGTAATGTGAGTGTGCGTTTGTGTGCGCGTGCAGGGTGCATCCGCAACAGCCCGTGGCGGCACCCGGGCGTGGCGGGCGTGGTGATGGCGGGCGAGGGCTACCGGTCGGAGCCGGTGGGCTCGCTGCTGGCGGACCTGCCGGCGCGGCGCGTCACCGTGTACCGCAGCGGGGAGCGCGTGCGCGCGCTGCAGCTGTGCGGCTGGGGCTGGGGCTGGGAGAACGCGGCCGCGGGCGTGGAGCGCGCCGAGGCCGAGGGCACGCCCTGCCGCGCCGCCGCGCTCGCCGCCTTCCACCTGCGCCTGCGCGCCGCGCTCGACGTGCTCGCGCGCGCGCACGACCCGCAGCTGCGGGTCGTGGCGCTCGCGCTCGCAGGTACCTATACCTACTGCAGCCGTGCGGCTGGGGCTGGGGCTGGGAGAACGCGGCCGCGGGCGTGGAGCGCGCCGAGGCCGAGGGCACGCCCTGCCGCGCCGCCGCGCTCGCCGCCTTCCACCTGCGCCTGCGCGCCGCGCTCGACGTGCTCGCGCGCGCGCACGAGCCGCAGCTGCGGGTCGTGGCGCTCGCGCTCGCAGGTACCTATACCTACTGCAGCCGTGCGGCTGGGGCTGGGGCTGGGAGAACGCGGCCGCGGGCGTGGAGCGCGCCGAGGCCGAGGGCACGCCCTGCCGCGCCGCCGCGCTCGCCGCCTTCCACCTGCGCCTGCGCGCCGCGCTCGACGTGCTCGCGCGCGCGCACGAGCCGCAGCTGCGGGTCGTGGCGCTCGCGCTCGCAGGTACCTATACCTACTGCAGCCGTGCGGCTGGGGCTGGGGCTGGGAGAACGCGGCCGCGGGCGTGGAGCGCGCCGAGGCCGAGGGCACGCCCTGCCGCGCCGCCGCGCTCGCCGCCTTCCACCTGCGCCTGCGCGCCGCGCTCGACGTGCTCGCGCGCGCGCACGAGCCGCAGCTGCGGGTCGTGGCGCTCGCGCTCGCAGGTACCTATACCTACTGCAGCCGTGCGGCTGGGGCTGGGGCTGGGAGAACGCGGCCGCGGGCGTGGAGCGCGCCGAGGCCGAGGGCACGCCCTGCCGCGCCGCCGCGCTCGCCGCCTTCCACCTGCGCCTGCGCGCCGCGCTCGACGTGCTCGCGCGCGCGCACGAGCCGCAGCTGCGGGTCGTGGCGCTCGCGCTCGCAGGTACCTATACCTACTGCAGCCGTGCGGCTGGGGCTGGGGCTGGGAGAACGCGGCCGCGGGCGTGGAGCGCGCCGAGCCGTGCGGCTGGGGCTAGGGCTGGGGCTGGGGCTGGGGCTGGGAGCACGCCCTGCCGCGCCGAGCACCTTGCACGTGTCGATATAGTCGCTGTGCCCTGTTCCAGGCCTGTCGGAGGAGCGGCTGTGGCGCGAGGCGCTGGCGGCGGGCGCGGCCGCGCTGCCGGACCCGTACCTGCGCGCGCTGCTGCACTTCCTGGCGGCGTCGGCGCCGGCGGGCGCGGGCGCGGGCGGCGCGGGGGCGGGGGCGGGCGGCGCCCCCGCCCCCGCGCCCGACCTCTCCCCCGTGCTGCGCGAGCACGGCATGCGGCTCGAGGACCGCGTGGCGTTCGCGTGCATCTTCCTCTCCGACCGGCAGCTGGCGGAGTACCTGCGCGCCACCACCGACGAGCTCGTGCACAGCGGCGACCTCGCCGGGATCCTGCTCACAGGTCCTCCCCCTTCTCTCTCCCTCTACTCATTTGTTTTTATTTTCAACCGACTTCAAAAAAGGAGTTATGAGTTATGTATGTTACGCGATTACTCAGCCAATTGTTGGTCCCGGTTGTTTGTTCTAGTTTCTATAACAACAACCGTCAGCCATGTTAGAGGCCTTCGGGCGGCACATTACCACTCAGCTACTCAGCCTATACGAACTTAAATATTTTTTTTACTCAGCCAATTAGTAATTGATGTTGATGATTGTTGATGATTGATCTTTTTTGGTGGTCAAAATTACTGGAAAATATGAAGGTGTCATCGAGGTAGTCAAAATTGAAGTCGTTTTTTTTTACAGTGTATTTTATATTTTTACTAAACAGCTTGGTTACAAAATAAATAGAATATATAGATAATTAAAGACCATCACGAACAATAAATACCAGGTTGGGGGAAAAACAAAACATTATACACACTCTGGACCTAAACAGAATAGGTCCAAACCAAACCTAGGCCTGTATATCTATGGAGTTGAAAGTATTGCTCGCTCGACACATAAAGTAAGAATTACCAATATTCTTACCCTTGTTTGAGCACAACTCAACTGATGTTAAGGGTGGATCCAGAGGGGGTCATAGGGGTCATGACCCCCCCTTGGGCTGGATCTAGGTCGACTACTGATAGTTTTTCTAGTTGAAATCGCATTGGAGCCTGTTCTAACTAGACCTCGACTCGACTATATGACCCGCCCCTGACTTAAAACCTGGATCCGCCCTTGTCTGATGTTAACATCAGATGAGTTGTGCTATGCTATGCTTGAAGACTGTAGGGAGCGATGCTTAGCAGTAAATGTTCAACAAGAGAATGGTAGCTAGTCAGCTGTGAACTAAAATGTTACGTCCGTGCTATAGTTCGCTCACGACGCTTGCCATCAACGCTAACCCGAGCCTACTCTGGTTGCGGCCGTGCGCTGTGGCTTGATATCTGAACGTGTCAGTCCCTGTGAGGTATCTCGGTTTTTCATCAGCGCATATGCTATACAACAAATGGTCCTTCAATGTTACTATGAAAACTGACGTGGTTTTGACACGTTTTTCTTTTATTTATACGGGAATACTCACGTTTAATTGAGTCGGATATTCCAACTATACATCCGGTGACCTTTTTCAAGGAGTGTAAACAACTCGACGAGCTTGCGGCTTGTTTGAGTGCGGAGCAGGTTCTTCGGGCTCTGTTTGCATTCCTTAAAAAAGGTCACCAAATGTGAACATGTGTGTGTTTGTGGTAATCCGTTTAAATAAAACAAAAATGGTCCTTCGAGCTCACGTTCTGAGCTTCCACCCGGGGAGGGTGCAGCCCCCTGTGATGTCGCTTGACAGCGTCCCCCTGTGCCGCAGGCATCAGCCCGGAAGGCATCACGCTGCTGCAGCGGTGGGTGGAGGCGCGCGGGGACGTGCAGTCGGCGGCGCTGGTGGCGGCGCGCTGCTGCACGCCCGACCTGCTGCGCGACCCGCGCGTGCTCTACTGGCTCGACAGGTACCGCCCTCTCTCGACACTCGCTGCAGGCGGCGCGCTGCTGCACGCCCGACCTGCTGCGCGACCCGCGCGTGCTCTACTGGCTCGACAGGTACCGCCCTCTCTCGACACTCGCTGCAGGCGGCGCGCTGCTGCACGCCCGACCTGCTGCGCGACCCGCGCGTGCTCTACTGGCTCGACAGGTACCGCCCTCTCTCGACACTCGCTGCAGGCGGCGCGCTGCTGCACGCCCGACCTGCTGCGCGACCCGCGCGTGCTCTACTGGCTCGACAGGTACCGCCCTCTCTCGACACTCGCTGCAGGCGGCGCGCTGCTGCACGCCCGACCTGCTGCGCGACCCGCGCGTGCTCTACTGGCTCGACAGGTACCGCCCTCTCTCGACACTCGCTGCAGGCGGCGCGCTGCTGCACGCCCGACCTGCTGCGCGACCCGCGCGTGCTCTACTGGCTCGACAGGTACCGCCCTCTCTCGACACTCGCTGCAGGCGGCGCGCTGCTGCACGCCCGACCTGCTGCGCGACCCGCGCGTGCTCTACTGGCTCGACAGGTACCGCCCTCTCTCGACACTCGCTGCAGGCGGCGCGCTGCTGCACGCCCGACCTGCTGCGCGACCCGCGCGTGCTCTACTGGCTCGACAGGTACCGCCCTCTCTCGACACTCGCTGCAGGCGGCGCGCTGCTGCACGCCCGACCTGCTGCGCGACCCGCGCGTGCTCTACTGGCTCGACAGGTACCGCCCTCTCTCGACACTCGCTGCAGGCGGCGCGCTGCTGCACGCCCGACCTGCTGCGCGACCCGCGCGTGCTCTACTGGCTCGACAGGTACCGCCCTCTCTCGACACTCGCTGCAGGCGGCGCGCTGCTGCACGCCCGACCTGCTGCGCGACCCGCGCGTGCTCTACTGGCTCGACAGGTACCGCCCTCTCTCGACACTCGCTGCAGGCGGCGCGCTGCTGCACGCCCGACCTGCTGCGCGACCCGCGCGTGCTCTACTGGCTCGACAGGTACCGCCCTCTCTCGACACTCGCTGCAGGCGGCGCGCTGCTGCACGCCCGACCTGCTGCGCGACCCGCGCGTGCTCTACTGGCTCGACAGGTACCGCCCTCTCTCGACACTCGCTGCAGGCGGCGCGCTGCTGCACGCCCGACCTGCTGCGCGACCCGCGCGTGCTCTACTGGCTCGACAGGTACCGCCCTCTCTCGACACTCGCTGCAGGCGGCGCGCTGCTGCACGCCCGACCTGCTGCGCGACCCGCGCGTGCTCTACTGGCTCGACAGGTACCGCCCTCTCTCGACACTCGCTGCAGGCGGCGCGCTGCTGCACGCCCGACCTGCTGCGCGACCCGCGCGTGCTCTACTGGCTCGACAGGTACCGCCCTCTCTCGACACTCGCTGCAGGCGGCGCGCTGCTGCACGCCCGACCTGCTGCGCGACCCGCGCGTGCTCTACTGGCTCGACAGGTACCGCCCTCTCTCGACACTCGCTGCAGGCGGCGCGCTGCTGCACGCCCGACCTGCTGCGCGACCCGCGCGTGCTCTACTGGCTCGACAGGTACCGCCCTCTCTCGACACTCGCTGCAGGCGGCGCGCTGCTGCACGCCCGACCTGCTGCGCGACCCGCGCGTGCTCTACTGGCTCGACAGGTACCGCCCTCTCTCGACACTCGCTGCAGGCGGCGCGCTGCTGCACGCCCGACCTGCTGCGCGACCCGCGCGTGCTCTACTGGCTCGACAGGTACCGCCCTCTCTCGACACTCGCTGCAGGCGGCGCGCTGCTGCACGCCCGACCTGCTGCGCGACCCGCGCGTGCTCTACTGGCTCGACAGGTACCGCCCTCTCTCGACACTCGCTGCAGGCGGCGCGCTGCTGCACGCCCGACCTGCTGCGCGACCCGCGCGTGCTCTACTGGCTCGACAGGTACCGCCCTCTCTCGACACTCGCTGCAGGCGGCGCGCTGCTGCACGCCCGACCTGCTGCGCGACCCGCGCGTGCTCTACTGGCTCGACAGGTACCGCCCTCTCTCGACACTCGCTGCAGGCGGCGCGCTGCTGCACGCCCGACCTGCTGCGCGACCCGCGCGTGCTCTACTGGCTCGACAGGTACCGCCCTCTCTCGACACTCGCTGCAGGCGGCGCGCTGCTGCACGCCCGACCTGCTGCGCGACCCGCGCGTGCTCTACTGGCTCGACAGGTACCGCCCTCTCTCGACACTCGCTGCAGGCGGCGCGCTGCTGCACGCCCGACCTGCTGCGCGACCCGCGCGTGCTCTACTGGCTCGACAGGTACCGCCCTCTCTCGACACTCGCTGCAGGCGGCGCGCTGCTGCACGCCCGACCTGCTGCGCGACCCGCGCGTGCTCTACTGGCTCGACAGGTACCGCCCTCTCTCGACACTCGCTGCAGGCGGCGCGCTGCTGCACGCCCGACCTGCTGCGCGACCCGCGCGTGCTCTACTGGCTCGACAGGTACCGCCCTCTCTCGACACTCGCTGCAGGCGGCGCGCTGCTGCACGCCCGACCTGCTGCGCGACCCGCGCGTGCTCTACTGGCTCGACAGGTACCGCCCTCTCTCGACACTCGCTGCAGGCGGCGCGCTGCTGCACGCCCGACCTGCTGCGCGACCCGCGCGTGCTCTACTGGCTCGACAGGTACCGCCCTCTCTCGACACTCGCTGCAGGCGGCGCGCTGCTGCACGCCCGACCTGCTGCGCGACCCGCGCGTGCTCTACTGGCTCGACAGGTACCGCCCTCTCTCGACACTCGCTGCAGGCGGCGCGCTGCTGCACGCCCGACCTGCTGCGCGACCCGCGCGTGCTCTACTGGCTCGACAGGTACCGCCCTCTCTCGACACTCGCTGCAGGCGGCGCGCTGCTGCACGCCCGACCTGCTGCGCGACCCGCGCGTGCTCTACTGGCTCGACAGGTACCGCCCTCTCTCGACACTCGCTGCAGGCGGCGCGCTGCTGCACGCCCGACCTGCTGCGCGACCCGCGCGTGCTCTACTGGCTCGACAGGTACCGCCCTCTCTCGACACTCGCTGCAGGCGGCGCGCTGCTGCACGCCCGACCTGCTGCGCGACCCGCGCGTGCTCTACTGGCTCGACAGGTACCGCCCTCTCTCGACACTCGCTGCAGGCGGCGCGCTGCTGCACGCCCGACCTGCTGCGCGACCCGCGCGTGCTCTACTGGCTCGACAGGTACCGCCCTCTCTCGACACTCGCTGCAGGCGGCGCGCTGCTGCACGCCCGACCTGCTGCGCGACCCGCGCGTGCTCTACTGGCTCGACAGGTACCGCCCTCTCTCGACACTCGCTGCAGGCGGCGCGCTGCTGCACGCCCGACCTGCTGCGCGACCCGCGCGTGCTCTACTGGCTCGACAGGTACCGCCCTCTCTCGACACTCGCTGCAGGCGGCGCGCTGCTGCACGCCCGACCTGCTGCGCGACCCGCGCGTGCTCTACTGGCTCGACAGGTACCGCCCTCTCTCGACACTCGCTGCAGGCGGCGCGCTGCTGCACGCCCGACCTGCTGCGCGACCCGCGCGTGCTCTACTGGCTCGACAGGTACCGCCCTCTCTCGACACTCGCTGCAGGCGGCGCGCTGCTGCACGCCCGACCTGCTGCGCGACCCGCGCGTGCTCTACTGGCTCGACAGGTACCGCCCTCTCTCGACACTCGCTGCAGGCGGCGCGCTGCTGCACGCCCGACCTGCTGCGCGACCCGCGCGTGCTCTACTGGCTCGACAGGTACCGCCCTCTCTCGACACTCGCTGCAGGCGGCGCGCTGCTGCACGCCCGACCTGCTGCGCGACCCGCGCGTGCTCTACTGGCTCGACAGGTACCGCCCTCTCTCGACACTCGCTGCAGGCGGCGCGCTGCTGCACGCCCGACCTGCTGCGCGACCCGCGCGTGCTCTACTGGCTCGACAGGTACCGCCCTCTCTCGACACTCGCTGCAGGCGGCGCGCTGCTGCACGCCCGACCTGCTGCGCGACCCGCGCGTGCTCTACTGGCTCGACAGGTACCGCCCTCTCTCGACACTCGCTGCAGGCGGCGCGCTGCTGCACGCCCGACCTGCTGCGCGACCCGCGCGTGCTCTACTGGCTCGACAGGTACCGCCCTCTCTCGACACTCGCTGCAGGCGGCGCGCTGCTGCACGCCCGACCTGCTGCGCGACCCGCGCGTGCTCTACTGGCTCGACAGGTACCGCCCTCTCTCGACACTCGCTGCAGGCGGCGCGCTGCTGCACGCCCGACCTGCTGCGCGACCCGCGCGTGCTCTACTGGCTCGACAGGTACCGCCCTCTCTCGACACTCGCTGCAGGCGGCGCGCTGCTGCACGCCCGACCTGCTGCGCGACCCGCGCGTGCTCTACTGGCTCGACAGGTACCGCCCTCTCTCGACACTCGCTGCAGGCGGCGCGCTGCTGCACGCCCGACCTGCTGCGCGACCCGCGCGTGCTCTACTGGCTCGACAGGTACCGCCCTCTCTCGACACTCGCTGCAGGCGGCGCGCTGCTGCACGCCCGACCTGCTGCGCGACCCGCGCGTGCTCTACTGGCTCGACAGGTACCGCCCTCTCTCGACACTCGCTGCAGGCGGCGCGCTGCTGCACGCCCGACCTGCTGCGCGACCCGCGCGTGCTCTACTGGCTCGACAGGTACCGCCCTCTCTCGACACTCGCTGCAGGCGGCGCGCTGCTGCACGCCCGACCTGCTGCGCGACCCGCGCGTGCTCTACTGGCTCGACAGGTACCGCCCTCTCTCGACACTCGCTGCAGGCGGCGCGCTGCTGCACGCCCGACCTGCTGCGCGACCCGCGCGTGCTCTACTGGCTCGACAGGTACCGCCCTCTCTCGACACTCGCTGCAGGCGGCGCGCTGCTGCACGCCCGACCTGCTGCGCGACCCGCGCGTGCTCTACTGGCTCGACAGGTACCGCCCTCTCTCGACACTCGCTGCAGGCGGCGCGCTGCTGCAGCGGTGGGTGGAGGCGGGGACATGGCAGGTTGTCGTACAGTGCGGCGGTCTAAGGGGGAGGCCTTTGTTCAGCAATTCACGTCCCCGGGCTGATGATGATGATGATGATGATTATTTGTAAATATCAAGAAGACAACCCTAACGTTACACGTGCGCGTCAGGAGGGATAGAGCTATGTGATAGAAAGAGAGCGGTATATCTAGGTTAATATAGCAAGCGGTATCCAGCGCTGTGCGAGTTGAATTGCTACTTTAAAGCCTCGTGGATTTATTATTAGAGTCCGTATTAGAGTCCTTATTTATTTCAATTCCTTTGCGGAGTTAACTTTCTGTACGTAGTACTATTATTTAAACTTTGCTTTTTTTTTTAGTTATTGGCATCGCACGTTGTGCATTCTGCCAGTGTCAAGTTTATGAATTTTCAAGTTTATTTTATTAAAATCAAGTCAAATATGTCATTAAATCACAGTCAGGCCACACGAAACCAGCCATAGTTCTGGGGGTCAGGTAGACTCTATTTTTACAGATTACAGTAAAGCATTCGATCGAATCGATCATGCAATACTACTTCAAAAGCTTTTTTCGGCAGGAATCCATGGCGACTTGTACAGGTGGTTTACCTCGTACATCGAGAACAGGTCTCAGGCTGTTGTTCTTAACGGTTACTCCTCAGCATGGAAATACGTACCTTCTGGAGTTCCCCAAGGTTCTCTGCTTGCTCCTTTGCTGTTTAACTTATTTGTTAACGATATCGGCGCATGTTTCCATCATTCAGAGTTCTTGCTGTACGCAGATGACATGAAAATCTTTAAACAAATCCGTAATATTGGTGATTGCCATCTGCTACAGCAGGATCTGAGTAGGTTTGAAGAATACTGTCGCCTCAACAAACTAGACCTAAACATTGCAAAATGCTATGCTATAACTTTTACCCGTAAAACTAAAACTTTTGAATTTAAATATTCACTTAAAAATCAACAACTCAAAATCGTAAATGAGATACGTGATCTAGGCGTTATTCACGATTCTAAGCTTACATACGATAAACATATTGATAACATCGCTAAGAGGGCTAACAAATCCATGGGATTTATCAAGAGATCTTGTTCCCAATTCTCTAGTATTAAAATTATTAAAATACTGTACTGTACATATGTTCGGAGCTTACTCGAGTATGGTTCACAAATCTGGAACCCCCAGTACGACATATATATCAATAGACTGGAATCAATCCAACGTAACTTTGTTAGATATCTCCAGTTCAAGTGCAAGAAATACGACAACGATTATGAGGCGAGGTGTAGAAGACATCACATGTTACCTCTTCACGAGCGACGCAGAATGGGTGATATAGTATTTTTAACAAAAATTGCTCAATGTCAAGTTGACTCTTCACACCTCCTCTCTAACATAAACTTGCACGTCCCTAGAATACTCGCAAGACATCCTAAATGCTTACACATCCCTCAGTGTGTGACTAATTATAGACAGAACTCCTTCTTTCTACGAGCATCTAACTATATAAACAAACTGGGAGACTATCCCGAATTTGACTTATTTAATTCATCCGCGAACTCGATAAAACTCAATATTACCAAAAACTGGTTTGGTGTGTCTCCTTGACTTATACTTAGTATACCTACATATTATTTATTTAATTTCATTTAAGTAATTGCAGACAAGTGTCTAATTAGTCTCAATATGCGGAAACTCTTAAATGGCGCATAGTTTCTATATGTTTAGTAATTGTTTTTTTTGTCGCTGTTAGTTTCCCGAATAAAATAAAATAAAATAAAATAAAATAGTCGAGTCCAAGTGCCCTAGTAAAGTTGAGGTGACTTTACTATGAGCTTCTACGGAGTTATACGAAGAGGAGAAAACAACATGAAAATACATGTTTCACCACATTATATCACTTGCCCACACTCGTGCATGTAATTCAACACTCAATAAATAAAACACCACCATTTTTAATCATTAATTCGAGAAAAAACACAAGTTTAAGAAAATAATAGAATGCAACGACATGATTTTTCCGTGTTCCCGCCAAAACTCTCAAAAAAACTATCTTTTTTTTCTTTCTTAGTTTTTGGCTTCGCACGTTGTGCGTTCTGCCAGTGTCAAGTTTATGACTTTTTACATTTATTTGTTATCATCAAGTCATATGTCATGAAATCACAGTAAGTCACATGAAATTAGTCATAGTCGAGTCCAAGTCATACCCCAGTAAAGTTGTGGTGACTTTACTATGAGCTTCTACGGAGTTTTGAAAACAACACGAAAAGATATGTTTCACCACATTATATCACTTGCCCACACTCGTGCATGTAATTCAACACTCAATGAATAAAACACCACCATTTTTAATCATTAATTCGCGAAAAAACATAAGTTTAAGAAAATAATAGAATGCAACGACATGATTTTTCCGTGTTCCCGCCAAAACTCCAAAACTCTCTTTGCTTATTACTGATGATTAAACTTGTACAGGCGTCGGTTAACTTATAGTCACTCTAGATGGCGCTGTACCATGTTAAAACGCGCAATAGAGATATGTTCGTAAATAGGTCTTGTTGAGTAATAATCAAGGTTTCCCTTACAAAATCATCAACCATTATTTTACATTTAACATTAAATATTTTTGAACGGCCTGAGAGCACCTAGTGGTGTGGCCATTATTATTATTAACGTATTTTTCTAATTATTATTTCATTATTTTTTTGTGACTTACTTGAAATGAAATTGACTTGTAATTTTGGTGTTAACAATAAATTATTTGTATTTATATTAATGACGTATCAGTTTTATTGCCGAGTGGCCGGTAAAACGGTACAATCTCAGTAGATACAGGAGCCAGATCCACGATGGATCTAGTGAGATAAATCATATCATATTTTCTCATTGGATCTGTTTTCAAAGATATGACAGAAAATGTATCTAATTAATTTTTTTTGTTCCCGATAGATCAATTTTTATGGTATTTTAAATTACGATGGATCTAGTGAAATATGTTTTTCCCATAAGATACAGTTTTGAAATCTGTAGATGTAATGAGAACTTTCTTTCATAATAGATCCGTTGTTTCCACGATAGATCTAATAAGATTTTTTTCCTGAGTAGATCCATTATTAAACGATTTTTGCTATGAACCCTACATTGTTGTTTTGACATCATATACTTAGTAAGTTTTAATAGTATTAATTAATAATGCTTAGTTACCTACGCGGGCGGCGGTGTCACCCGACATCAAAGGCGTTTCCTTACTGTAGGGAATATTGTAATACTGTCGGTATGGTCCAGTAAGTTTACGGGTAAGTTCTCATTAGATCCACAGCTTTCAAAACTGTATCTTATGGGAAAAATGTTTAACACTAGATCCATCAAAATTTACAATAATATAAAAATGGATCTATCGGGAACAAAAAATCTTTGATATAAAATCTCACTAGGTCCATCGTGGATCTGGCTCCTGTATCTACTGAGAATGACCCGGTAAGACACGTCGATCGAGCGAGGGCGTCTTTGGTTTTGGTTTAGGTGTTTTGTATTCAAGTCAAGGACGTGACGTGTTATACCGACCACTTTGCGCGCTGATTTTTGCCCCGCTCTGGGAAAACAAGCATTCGCGGCGCATTCGCCAGAGGTGTTCCCACCCTTAAATGGCGAAAATGTTTATTCTTCTTTGTCGAGTCGATGATCCAATAATTATGGAGGTTACACATACACAAAAAAAACTGTTACACTATTTTCTCCCAGTATTTGGCCACTGCCATCCCGCAAGAAGTGGCCTTATTCGGGTCTTCTAAGGTGCAGGAGCTCGGGCCCTGAGGACACGACAGCAAGTGCGACAGGGTCTGCGCAGGGCTCCGCAGGGCTCCGCAGTCGCCCTGTGTGTGCTCTTTCGGCGTTCAGTATCCCCAGTTGAGCGAGCTACTCCTGCAGCGGCCCGCTTGGGTCCGGAAGATTGTATATTATTAAATATACCGGACATTGATTGTTTTTCCCACCCTTTTTTCGCCCACATATTTGAGAGTAACACTACTACTACTTGTATAGTACTTATTATATTTATTATCATTGCTAAAACGAACATTTTAGCCATCTTCGTTCTTTATCTGATTGCTCTGCATTATCAAAGCCGTTTATGAATGGGCTGATACTGAATCAGCCCGTTGATAAAGGAACGAACACAGCTATTACGTACGCCACAAAAAAAAACTGGCCAATAATGCTTTATGGTTTACCATCGACCTTTAAATGAAGACGATCTACGATCGACGATCTGATCTATTTGATGCAATAAATGAATTATGAATTATGATCTCTTATTAATTGAATTTAGCAATAATCTTTTACTGGCATTGGTTGTTATTAGCCACGCTAGATGGCGCTGTACCATGTTAAAACGCGCAATAGTTTTATGTTCGTTGAAAATAAGTCTGTTGAGTAATAATTGAGATATACACTTACCATTACCGTCTAAACGTTTATTATCATTATCATAATAATGAATTTTTGAACGGCCTGAGAGCACCTAGTGGTGTGGCCATTATTATTATAAACTTTTCATTTTTATAATGCAGATTGTCCGGTAAAACACGACGATCGAGGGCGACGACTGTACAATAGTGATGGGTTCATCATACATTTTAAAAGAGGATGACGAGGACAGGGGATAATTTTGATTGCTGTAAAGTGAAAATAGATAATTTCGCCCTTTTTACTATTTTTAGGTTTCCGTGCCCCAAGACCTCTCATACTTATGCAATATAGCAGGTTCAGTTGATTTCCCTGAACTTTTGAGTCTGCTGAGGCTCTGCTGCCATTCCATTTCACTTAGAAGGCCTAACCATCTATATGTACCTATTGTTAACTGTTATTATAGGCAAAATTCATATATAATACGAACTTGTAGAAGTCATAATACTTTAACAAAAAAATATTGAGATTGATTTGTTTTAATATCACAGCGTTTCCTAGCCGATACATTCTTTAACTGTTGTTCCGATTTGACGATTTGAACTACCTTTTAAATATTTATTAGTACTACTTTGAATAATTATGTTATTTGTTGGAACAACAACTAGTACCTACTTACTAGTTTGTAAATATGTTTGTGATATGTCGTCTAGAGTCTGTTCATTATCTATTCTTAATTGTTCGTCGACCTAACTTTTCTTGTTTTAGATATATTCCTTGCTATTTATAAGCCTATTTGTGGTAACTTATAATTAGCTTTTAAATTAAATATACTTAATTGTGTTTTTTAAGTGCTAGCTGTTAGTTATCCTAAAATAATACAATAAAAAATACCCTATCTCTAAGCCTAAATCGTCGTGTCTGTCGTCTATATGAACTTTTGCGTCAATAACGCTTCCAGAGATGGCAGTAATATTCATAAAGATAGGTGTATTAATTACTTGCTAGTGTTATATTATGTTTGTCATAAATGTCAACAGAAGCGGCTCACTGTTCTATAAAACCGTTTTCAGCACAATTCCGCAACAATTAATCTAAAATTAGCTTGTGTTCGGAAATAGAAGCGCGTTGGGCGCGCGCCAGTCAGCCGCTCCATCTAGTCCGTCGCCGGACCGTATCGTGCATTGCTGCACATACATATTTCTATTTACATAACTATATAGCGGTCATCTATTCTCATCCAATGTCAGGTAGCTAAAAATATCCTACTGGCAATCAGTATGTCCAACACAACATCCAACACTTATCTATTTTAACAATGATAAGCTGCTAGGTGAATTGGGGACATGTGTCCAGGGTAGCGTGGCCGAGCGGTCTAAGGCGCTGGTTTAAGGCACCAGTCTCTTCGGAGGCGTGGGTTCGAATCCCACCGCTGCCAAGTTTTTTTCGTGGCGTAAGCGGGAATAAAGTTGACTTTGCATTCTAGTCTAGTTTTTAATATGGGTTTAATTTTTTTATATTAAAAACAAAAATGCCGTCGCATTGTATTCATTTTTCAAAACATCCTAAAGTCTGGTTTATAGTGACAGGTATAATGCAGGGGAAAGAAAGAAGACAAGTGATTTATTATGATATTTTTTTGGCGGAAAGTCATTTTCAAAACTTCGTAAAAACTTTTATAGTACAATGATTTATACACCAAAGTTTAATTTAATAAAAAAAGTGTCCTCGAAGCAAAGTAGTTAGGACATTTCCATAAGCAAGTGGCCTAGTGGTATAAATTGACCATACACATCCTTGTATGACATAGGCCAAAATGTCACATGCCTTTACTAGGGCATGACTAGAATATGACTCTTTTCCTACTAATTTCTATTGGCTAAGACTTATTGTATGTTCTCGATAACATCAAAAACTTTATATTATTTTCAAATACATGACACTGGCAACTGCACAAAATGCAATACCAAAAATGTTGAAAAAAGCGTGATATATGATGTCGCTGTTGCATTTGCACTTGTGCAGCTAATAAAATATTTTATTTTATTTTTATTTTATTTTATTCGGGAAACTAACAGCGACAAAAAAACATAATTACTAAACATATAGAAACTATGCGCCATTTAAGAGTTTCCGCATATTGAGACTAATTAGACACTTGTCTGCAATTACTTAAATGAAATTAAATAAATAATATGTAGGTATACTAAGTATAAGTCAAGGAGACACACCAAACCAGTTTTTGGTAATATTGAGTTTTATCGAGTTCGCGGATGAATTAAATAAGTCAAATTCGGGATAGTCTTCCAGTTTGTTTATATAGTTAGATGCTCGTAGAAAGAAGGAGTTCTGTCTATAATTAGTCACACACTGAGGGATGTGTAAGCATTTAGGATGTCTTGCGAGTATTCTAGGGACGTGCAAGTTTATGTTAGAGAGGAGGTGTGAAGAGTCAACTTGACATTGAGCAATTTTTGTTAAAAGTACAATATCACCCATTCTGCGTCGCTCGTGAAGAGGTAACATGTGATGTCTTCTACACCTCGCCTCATAATCGTTGTCGTATTTCTTGCACTTGAACTGGAGATATCTAACAAAGTTACGTTGGATTGATTCCAGTCTATTGATATATATGTCGTACTGTGGGTTCCATATATATTAAGAGTGGCCATAAACAATGAATACGGCGCCTGCTTGTATCAGCAGCTGGTGATCCGTCCGTCATATTTATACTCCACAATAATAAAATAGACTGATAGACAGCGAGGCGGTATGGAAAAATGGGGACATCCAAATTTAAAGACAACTATAGCGGCCTCTTTTTTTAAAGCACTCTTTCTAACAAGTGATTAAATCGATGTTGTCGTGTTCCAGCTACCGCAACATCCTGGACAGCTGGCAGCTGTGGTGGGCGCGGTGCGCGCTGGACACGGCGGCGGGCGCGGGCGGCGCGGGGGCCGCGGGGGCGGGCGCGGGGGCCGCGGGGGAGGGCGGCGGCGCGCGGCTCGTGTCCGTGGCGTGCACCTACTGCGGCAAGTCCGTGGCGGCGCCGCAGCGCGCGCAGCCGCGCGTCGCCGTGCAGCGCATGCCGCCGCCCGCCGCCAAGATGAAGGTGCCTACTCCCTACCTCCTTCTCTACAACGGGACCTATCGTTGTAGCAGTCTGTGCATGCATAGACTGCATATGTATGGTGGATCTGGATGTCCAGATCCAGAGAAACTCCATCCAAAATCACAGGAGGACGGGCAGACCTCTCGGTTAACGGTGGCGATCCCCAAGCCGCCTGCTAAGCGTGGGGATTATGGCAACCCGCAGTGAGTGACTTCTGGATGTTGATGTGATGCATGTATGCGCTACAGAATACAGGTAGTCTATAGTTGTATGGACGCCGACGTAATGCAATTCTCTGGTTTTAGGTTTCCGAGCTACATCTTGTTGAGGTTGTATGTAATCAGATTAGAAGCGTATTAGCATCGGGCGGACTGGTGGACTACGCTCTTGAATTACATCTCAAGACTAGGTTTCCTCGGGATGTGTTCCTTCACCTGAAAGCCAATAGTGTGAAAATCTGAAAACTACAAATTCCAAAGAGCTCGTCGGTACCGTCCCGGGACTTCAAGTGAAGTCTCCCGATTAGGCGACCTCGGTCTAATACCGTGTATCGTGTCGTGTCGCAGCAAATCTCGTCGTGTCCGAACTGCCGCAAGCCACTGCCGCGCTGCGCCGTGTGCACGCTGCACCTGGGCACCGGCGCGGGCGCAGGAGGCGGCGCGGCGCCCTTCGCAGGCTGGTTCAGCTGGTGCGTCGCCTGCCGCCACGGCGGGCACGCGCAGCACCTGCTCACCTGGTTCAGGTACCACCAAAAAAATTATAATATGATCATTTTACACATAGTAAATAATTTAAATAAACAATAACAAAAAAATATATATTATTATAAAAGTTGTAAAAGCGATAGATTGCTTGCTCAATAAGCCAACGCCGGAGGCGACCTTTCACGCTATGCAGGCGAGGAGCTGCAGACAAGACAGCGATCTTGAGCCACGCGCAGCATACCTGAACTTGTTATAAAATGTCGCTACGTTGTATTCCAGCGAGCACGCGGAGTGCCCGGTGAGCTCGTGCAACTGCCACTGCAGCTCGCTGGACCCGCCCGACCGCCGCGACCGGCTCTAGCCTGCTCGAGCCTGCTCGAGCCTGCTCGAGCCCAGTCGGCCAGCCGAGGGCCAACACCACGCCGAGGAAGCTCGAACTCGCTGCGGCGATTCCAAGTACAGACCGTATAGAATTCACTGTTTGTTCGGGTGCTTTTTTACAACTTGTAGAGGCGGACTAGTCTTCGGCTTAGTCCGTGAAGTATCAGCCGCTCCTCTCTTGTCAACGTCATGTGTTTTACCCTGTCTAGCCGCTCTTACAGCCTTACTTAAAAAAACTTTTCAACCGTTAGTCACTGCTTAAGATGTTCTGCCATCTTCTCTCTGACGTGAAGTTGCATGTGCTAGAAAAGGACAGAGAAGTTTAAGCAGTGACTAAGAGAATCGAGATTATTTTAGGTAAGGCTGTTAATATCTGGCTCTTGGTCCGGGCCTGGTCGAGATTGTTGACTTTATTTTAGGAAGACCATTTTTTTTAGGATGACCTAACTTTGCGATCTAGCTCAAACTTGACAGGTGCGTTCGTTTCATGTAGTTCCGATGAATATAAATTAAGGTTTACGATATTGTTTGTACTATAATGTATGGCGGCAAAAATTTGTAAATAGTGGGTCTGGCGAGTTAGAGTAAGTTGACAAGAGCACTTTTAGTGCGAAAGCTTGTTTATAATTATGTTACTAGATGTTGTTTATTCTAAGCTAAGCTTTTTTTGATATTCGTGTATTTGTACATGTACAAGGATTCTAAACTCATTTTTTATTACTTATGAAAATGTAGTTAGAAATGATAAGTGACACGAATGATTGCAAAGACATTTTTGAAGCATTTATTTGGTAATTTTATATGATTCTAGTCGTATAATGTGGTCAATTGTGACGGTTTTAGTTGACAGTTCTAAACTAATTAAAATATTGCTGTCACTTTTTTACTAGTCATGTTAGCTAAGGACAGCAATACTTTAGTTAGTTTAGAACTGTCAACTTAACCTTTAGAATTGACCACATTATTTATCAATAATATTTGAACAACCATTTTGAAAGCTACCGAAGGAAGCCAAATTGATTTGTTGCTTGAATCTAGTCTAGCATAGTATAGGCATCAAACAACCACACGCATGTTTTTCACGTCTCTATAGAAATGCTCGGACACCAGGCCTGGCCACAGACTATACGAACTTACTTATTTTTTAGAAATACTTTTTGGTAAGTTCGTGTTGATTGTTATGGTCTTGCTGGTATTTTATTAGGAAGACGTGTTCAGTAATGTCACAATTACAAGTACTAGTAGTAGTCGAGACGCAAAAGCTACTCGGTTGATTAACTTGTTAGCAAATACATTTCTAGTTCTACTAGAAATGTATTTCATTTTCATTTCATTTCTAGTAACTAGAAATGTATTTGCCAAGACTAGTTACTCAAGTAAGTTAATAAGTAAGTGCCCGGTAGGAGTACCGGGAGAACTATTTGGGAGGACTACTGGGGTAAGCCACTTTATTTATTACCTCGTGTAAATAACGGACAAGCTGGACCGTGGCTATTGTTTGTGTTTATTGTGTACATTATACAGCAATTATAATATATTTTTGTAAAAATGATTAGAAAGTAAGAAATGTTATTTTTGTATGTAAATGCTTCGTTCTGTTGTTTTAGTAAGTTTAAACGTAAGTTGTCTAGTTTTGTACTATAATACAGACTTTTGGGTTTGTACCAAAGTCACAAACACATTCTTACAATCATTGTAGATCGAACTTACTTGTTATGCTGTTTCAACAGAAAAGAGAACGAGACAATTAATATCTTTATAATGATTTTACTATATTATAGTATGAATGTTTTTGGGATTATGGTAGGCCACCTGGCACATTAAATAAGTGTATAAATCCCCGACAGATTCGATCAAAGGGAGTACGTCGCTACTGAATAAAAATACAGATATTTCCAAATATATATATACATTTATTAAATAATTATTTCTTCTGTATTCCAATTTAACAATAAAATTCTCAAAGACACAACATTGTTTTAAATCTGTTTATCGTACAAGGATCCGATCCCTCCGGTACGTACTCTCGCACTCGGCAGCCGACGCACGCGCACGCGCTCGCGCCGCGTGCGCACGCCGCGCGCCCGCGTGTGCGTGCGTTTTATAAATAATCGTTTCAAACGTGGCCTCGAGCCGCATTTATAGATGACTCAAATATTGCACAAGATTTATAAAACATATAACAAAAGCTCATCGCTTGATACGAGTATCACTACAAGATCTTCCTTAAATGCGGTTAGCTATCCCTCGGCAGGCGACGCGCCGGCGCCGGCGCCGCCCCGACCCACACAGTGAACAAATAACACGCGAAAGAAATGTACAACATTGTTCATTTACATTAGTCCACATTACCTTCGATAAATATTACTGTAAATATGTACCGCCCGAGGCGGCGGCTTCACTATGCATAGCTATTATATAAATAAGTATACTCAGTAAGGTACAGTACGGAAATGCTATTTAGAAAATTTCAAAAATCTAATTCGTTTTACGCTTACAGTTAATTACAAAAATACAGCACGTCCGACGAACGGCGCGGACGAGCGCTTTCAGCGGCGGAGCCCACAGGAGATTATCATCTCCTGAATATTTAGAAAACATCAAAAGAACGACCAGTCACTCGACACATCCATATACATTATACAGCCTGCCATTCTCACAATAAACAGAGATTTATACGTAGGATACCAAGTTCCCATAACTGTTACAATACCTCTCTAATACATTAACGTGTAAGCAATTTCTGAATTTGATTACATCTTTGGTATAGTAGAAAATATTGTTAGATTTCATAAATAGTATTCGATACGGCGGCGAGTTCAAGTCTCGGACCGCGAGGCGAGTCCGAGTCCGAGTCCCCGGGACTGCGGCGACGGGACTGCAGGGACGCGCCGGGCGGGACCGCAGTACGCCGCGCCGTGCACGCCAGGGCCGGAGGCTTGGCCGCCACTCACTATACACTATACACTATACAATACACGAGAGTACATCATTATACTCGCGAACTGCGCAGAGAGCTCGCTACTCCGACATACCTAAATATACTTCGTATAATTAAAAGCTTTCTCATCCAAATATATAACATTTAAAATCATTATTTGTACAATTATTTTCCTACATTTTTAAAGCTTTCAAATTAAGATTGTCTTAATTCATACCGTCTACACATAAAATTCGCTACACCTTCACTAAATTCATTATGAATTATACAAATTAACGTTCTCATGTAATATACATATAACACATGTAATGTACATATAACACGTGGCGATCGACAGGGAACAAGTATTTGGCAGGAAACGCAGGGCGCGGGCGCAGGGGGCGCAGGGGGCGCAGGCGCGGGCGCAGGGGGCGCGGCCGGGGGCACCGGGGGCGCGGCCGGCGGCTCGGGGAATGTCTCGGGAGGCGCGCGCGGGGCTCACTTGCCCTCGTCCTGCTCCATCGGCTCCTCCGACACCGAGCGCGAGCTGTCCGCCGACCTGGGGGAGAGGGACCGACTAAACAATATGCTTCTCGCACTTATACACTAATATAACTACATAGAAGTTCGCAGCGATTCGAGGCCTCGCGACCCCCATATCTTCCACCTTCACCTATTTGGCTGATATTCGATTTTGATAACTGTATACGGTACAACTACTTGATAATACAATTTCAAAAATATCGGATCAGCTGTTCGCAAGTTATCTTCGAACAAAAATACAGACAAACGCAAACTTATCCCCTTAGATTTCACAAAAACCAGTCCAGTGCATACGTCCTTGCCAGAGGACACAAAGCCAGCTTATTCAGCCAAAAGGGTGCGTTAACTTTGGTCCAGTTCCTAACCTTGCGAACCCAATTCGCATTTCCATAGCGTGATATACTACATTCTGCGGTGTTTGAGGTCTGCGGAGTAGATTTGCGGAAGAGAAGTTATTGTTATCAGTGTTTATTTATTCTTTGCCATTAATTATTGTCTATAGAAGGGAATGCGTAGCGGTTGGCTGCATAAGCTGCCAATAATGATGCAGATGCTACAGGATCGATTTGCTTTCGACTATTATTTTGATTTTTTATTGAAATGCGTGACAAGAGAGAGAGACGAGTGCCTGGTGGTAAATGTCACGTCTGCCCATAACAGTAGCAGTGCCAGAACTGAATTAGCGAACACAATCCTGCGCCGCACTGCATTGCGCTCGTCACCCTGAGATATCAGATGTGAAATTTCTTTATGCCCAGTAATTTATTTATTTATTTATTTATTTCTTGGAAAACAAACAGCTATCACAAACTCATTTGCTAGGACACAGAATAATATAAACAAATAAGCCAAAAAGTTTTCACTAATAGCAACATTGGATACAATCCAGTTGAATAGTAATTAAGTATTAGGTATATAAAATATATTATCTATTTTATCTGGTAACATTACCCTTCAAACCGAAACAGTAATAATTGCACACTACTGCTTGGCGTTTCAATAACTGACACAGGTTTGGTACTTCGCCAGGCGAACTCTGCAATAGAGTCCGTCCACTACTTACTAAGACTCCTATTACTACTCCTATGAATAGTGTTTATCTCCAGTATAATAGTTGAGATATAATGTATCTGCGGTAGATACCTATAGACGTAGTGTACTCACTGCAGACAGGTGGGGTGGTGCATGGACAGGCCGGCCATGGCGGCGGCGGTGTCGGCCGCCAGGCGCTCGGTCTGCAGGCGGCCCAGCCGCGCCGCCGACAGCGCCGGCGCAGCCTCCAGCGCCGTCATGCCCACCAGCGAGCTGAACCGCTTTATCTGTGCACCACAACGTGACATTAGACGGTTGGATCCCTAGCTGGTCGATCAACAGAAATACACTGCATCAGCCTTTATATCGACACTTCCAGGCGTCACCTTACGGCTATATCTTTTATATATTTAAAAAAAAATATATAATTATGTGCTAAATTCATATGCATGTATTGTTTGCACTTAAAATGGTCTTGTGCTATCATACTTTTCTTGCGTTTAGATATTTTTAGAATTTTATTGCTGTAACATTCAGTTTGCAAGCCATAAAAAAAAATGTTCTAGTAGCAGTAGTACGCACCTCGGGCCAGTGGTGCGCCTGCATGGCGATGGCGCGGCGCAGCGCGTCCTGCGCGTGTGGCGCGGGCCGGCGCGTCAGCTCGTCGAGCGACGGCGCCGCGCACGCGTCCCCGAGAAGCGCGCGCACGCACTCCTGCGCGCAGTCACACATCGCGGGCAGGTCGTACCCGCCCTCTAGTGATAGCACCACCTACGAAAATAATCATACTATTTGTTAATTCACTATCGCTGAAAAGAACCCGACAGAAATAAGAAATTAAGCTAAACATTGTAAAAAACAGAAAACAAGGCCAATCTATTTACAGTGGCATTTTGTAACTGAACTGTTTCTGCAAATTCTAGAATAACAATGTTAAATCTATATCAGAAGCCTGTTGAAATGGTTCGTTACAAAGGAAGAAGTTTTACCTTTCCGTTGGCGAGCTGCATGAGGTCCCGCGTCATATGCGCGAAACACGCGGCCGACACGGTGTAGCCGCCGAGCGGTGGAGGGTGTCCCGCCGCGGCGTCGAACCCGCACGACACCAGCACGATCTCAGGGTTGTACTCCTGCAATAATATGGTAACAATAGTCAGTAGGGGTAGCAGTACTCATGCTTTCAGTGCACACAGCACCCGACGCGCTGCTATATCGGCTGCTCAGCTAATGTCGGATATTATTCTGATACGACCATGGCGAGTCAGTTCGGTCATGCTAAGTTTGCATGTCATTTTGAAATAATGATTATTTACTTACTTTAAAATTAAAATCAACAAAAAGAGGAAAAATAACTTTTCTACTTCTCATAAAACCAGTCTTGAGAGTTCGTAACGAATACTATGTCGGAAAATGTTAATGCTTGAGCGGCGTATGTAGCAGCAGTATGACAAATTAATGTGCTTGTAATAATAGAGTTGCAAGAGATTATTGAACGAATTAAAATTAAAATCTACTCCATCCATCAAATTAAATATCCATTAGCAATTCATCATCTTTTGGGGGAGAGGCCTTGCCAAGCATTGGTACAAAATAGGCTAGTATAATTATTTCTTTATTATTTGGAAACCAAACAGAAATCACAAACTCATTTGTAAGAACACAGAAAATTATGAATAAATAAGCCAAAAATCTTTTCTCTGATAGAAATTAAAAAATGGTCAATTAGAGAAAAGTGTAAAGTTACTGTATTTATATAGGACAATTTTTAAATTCACCCCTCGCACGCGCTATATGGTCCCGTTACTGATTAATCTGAATGTTCGATAAGTATTGAAGACAACTTTTCACAGGACAATACAATATCGCACTATATAGGCATAGCTCTGGGCGACCCGTTATCTCCACACCTAGTTAGCCTTTACGTTTGTGCGCGAGTATCGCGTATCAGTATATGCATACCTTGGCGATGGGCATGATGACGGAGCGGAAGGCGGCCAGGTACTCGGCGTCCCCGAGCGGCGGGTCGGCGCCGCCGCCCCAGGCCACGTTCACGTTGAACCCGAGGCCGGCGCCGGCGCCGCACTCGGTGGCCGCGCCCGTGCCCGGGAAGAAGTTCCCGTCGTCGTGCCGGTGGATGCTCATGTACAGCACGTGCGGGTCCTCGTAGAATATCTGCTGCGTGCCGTTGCCGTGATGCACGTCCTGAAAACGATCACTCGAGTTTCTACACTGTGTCATCGACGCAGAGTTTACCTTACAACATACCTGTAGGTCACGACACAATATACTCGTGCTCCTACTACGTGGGTTTTGAAATATGATCACTTCAAAACAAAAATTCCACACCATAAGCCAAAGTGTTTAAGAAACTAACTGTCTTTTCAGGTTCCCATAGTACAAGTTTGTTTAGTTAGGGGCTAGATGCCGCTGCGTGAAATGTTCACAAATATTTATTTATATTTATTTAATGTATTATCAAATATAACCCTTAATGGTGCTCCTCGAAAGATCATAATAATAAAGAATTTCCAGATGACAAACTCGGATTTTTGGCCATTCAAAGCAGCAAGACATTCTCAGGCACAGTTTCAGCAAAACTTGTTTGATCGCGTCACGTTGTAACATACCCAGTCGACGATGAGTATCCTCTGGAAGTGGAGGCGCGTGTGCAGCAGGCGCGCGGCGATGGCCACGTTGTTGAAGAAGCAGAACCCCATCGCCTGGTTGGGCTCCGCGTGGTGGCCGGGCGGCCGCACCACCGCGAACCTGTGGTGACCACACCGTTACACACTGGACGAGACTTTACCGATTGGGCTACGTATAGGTACATCTATACTGTATAACAAGTCGCGCCGTGGATTTAGGGGATGTTTCAATTAGCATTCAAACATTTTGAGGAAATGCAGCTAGCGAGAAAATATATAATATTATACGCAAAACTACAGCTCCAAGATATAAGTAAAGTGCGCCGACTCGGCTCGAAACAGCGAGTATCGTTCGCGGGCGGGACTCGTGGACGGCAGAGTACATACCCGTTCCTGAGTTCCCCGCGCGCGGTGCGCATGGCGAGGTCGAGCACGGCGCCGGCGGCGGCGCGCGCGGCCGGCGCCGTGTGCGCGTCCGACCACGCCGTGTCCGAGTCGACGCCGAGCCCGCCGCACGCGAGGCGCACCAGGTGGCGCACGGGGCGCGGCGGGTCGCGGCGGCCCGCGAACAGCGCCACGTGCGCCTCGCCGTGCACGGCGGCCAGCTCCTCGGGCGAGGCCTTGCGCGGCCGCGTGCGCTCCGTGCGCGCCGCCAGCCCCGTCTCGCACAGGCGCGCCCACACCGACTGCAGGCGGCCGCCGTGCTCGGGGTGCGTGGGCGCGTGCGCGCCGCACCCGCACCCGTGCTTCAGCATCACGCCGTCGTACGCGAGCCCCGTGGCCGGCACGCGCGCGCCCACCAGCGGCGACGACAGCGCGCGCGCCAGCGGCGCCGGCTCCGCGGGCGCCGCGCGCGCCGCGCTCCCCCCCGCGCCCCCGCGCGCCGTCAGGTCGATCACCTCGCCCTCCTCCTCGCGCAGCTGCGCCGCGGCCGCGTCGTGCGCGCGCGTCAGCACCTGCACACAACACCACCGTCGTCTCACTTCCGTGCCCGGACGAATACCCGCCGTATCAATGTCCTTCGAGGGAGGAAAATTGTTCAGCTGGGACTTCGTTAAATGCTTTATTCATTTTCCACGAAATTTGTCCGACCCCCTTCTCATAATATATATTTTCCTGTATTGAGTAGGTGTGAGTAAAATTGACGTCGGTTCCTGCCTTCGAATTAAAAAAAACTTAAGCTTTTCAAGGTCAGCCTTAATGGATATCTTTTACGTTTACCGTAGTGTACCGTCAAAAGTTCATAAAGGTGTCGCGGGGTGTACTCACGGTCTTCCGTATCTGGTCGCGGAGGTAGTGGTGCGCGGCCTGCGGCTGCAGCGCGGGGTCGCCGAGCGGCAGCGGCGCGGAGTGCGTGCGGCCGAGCGGGCGCTTGGCGCCGCGCGCGCCGCCCGCGCCGCCCGCGCCGTACGCCTCCGCCTCGGAGAGCGGCGGCAGCGCGGGCGGCGGCAGCGCGGCGGGCGGCGGCTTGGGGTGCGGCGCGTGCGCGTGCGGCCGCCCCAGCGAGATGTTGGGCATGGAGGGAGACGAGAACAGCAGCTCGGGCGCGCGCGGCGACTCCTCCTCCTCGCGGATGGGGGCCGTGGCGCCGCCCGCGCCGCCCGGCGGCGACCCGCGCGGGGACACGCCCTCGCAGTCTGCCGGGGACACGACACGTTCAGGTACAACTCTCTAGAACTGGGATATATCTAATTATCCCAGGAACATACAATGCGGGCAAAAATGTGTTAAACCGCCATAGAAAATATTAAAGTATATTTATCCCACAGTATAGCAAAATTTTGGGTCACATTATAATTAGTGCAGTCGTACAGACGCTACCCGAACCATCCCCAGACAGCAACGTAGTTGAAAGGTAATAGAACCAAAGTGTAATTGTGAATGCAATGTGCAGCGACTGTAGGTAGGTAAGGTAAGGTCCTTACCTTACCTTAAGTTAACCTTAGTTAAAGTCAGTACTCACTGCGGTGCTTGGGCCGCTTGACGGGGCGGCGCGCGAGCGGCGACGCGCGGCGCTCGATGACGCGCGCCTTCAGCCGCACCTTCAGCATGTTGGGCTCCGACGCTGTTAGTGCACGCGCATGCGTTATACAACACTCTACCACACTCACACGCTCATGTTAGTTGGATAGTTTCAGAACTGGCCTGGGAGTATACGACAGTAGGAACCAAAAAGTCATGCCACTCTTAGTTGAGCCTCTCATCAGAGCTTCGACCGCGACCGAAGGCCAGCACTACACCGAAGCTAGCTGGCTGGCTGGCTGACTGACCTACGCTTGTGCAAATGTTATTTCTTAAAGGTGTTTAGTTTTAAATTACCTTCGAAAATATTTGAGCATACAACCAAGTCGAGGTCCACACAGCTTCGGTGAATTCCCGTACTCGTCACAAAATGAGCGAGACCTTATGAACGTATCTAGTAGATACACTTTTGCAGAGAATACATCCGGCACCACATTGACAAATAATGTTTCGATATAGGCGATACAAGACTATTGTTTCGTTAGCCATGATGTAAAAGAGTTTTTGGACCCCAATATTCATAAAACGTGTTAAAAGTTCCAGAAACAACACGTTTGAGGAAAACCCAAACTACTCAAATAATTGTATAGTAACCAACCATAAATAATGACTAAATTCATGTTCACAACTATAAAGTAGCATTTACTTTTTTTACATTAGTATTATTAAGTATAATTAAATTGGGCATCTAATGGTTACGGAAAACGAATGCTGTTAATATGACAACATCAATATAAACACCAGACAACACTTGTTAAGACAGACGCAATTTTTGCATAATATATCAAACTCCTGCTTTCACGTGTACTAATCTATCGAAACTGACATGAATGTCGTGCAAAATTAGCGTCTGCCTGTATTTTTATAAAAATCAAAATGCAACAAACAATTATTACGCGTAGAAGTGCGCGTTCTGGTCGGGATTGACAGCGTCTATTCCATTTACTAATCAGGGCTATCGTATAGCTATCTCCTTCCACGGGACGCTTCGTATCGCGCACTACTATATTCATGGCTATATTTCACAGCATGGTGTTAAGTAAGTCTATTGTGTGAATCGTTTCCTAAAACTAAACTGACAGCATTAAAATGACCGAGGTGTTTTACATTTCAGTGGAAAAGGGTTAGACCTCTATTTTTCACAGAGATGGAATGGCGATTCTATCTGTCAAATTTAGTTAGAAAACCATGCACATTATCGAGCCCAACGACAGTTTGTTGTTATGTATATGTAGGCAGCGTAATTGCAGTACTAACCTGTCTTACGCAGGGGGTAGTCGTGCGGCGAAGGCTGCGCCGGCGCCGCGTTGAGCGCGAGCGGCAGCGGGGCCGCTAGTCGGTATGGGTGCGCGCCCGCCACTCCGGGGGACGTTATCGACTCGCCCGATGAAGACTTCACTATACCCCTGGAATCACACCGACAATACACTACCACCTTGTAGCGACTCAGCCGATCTCTCCGATGCTTCCACCCATTGCAAGGGTTGATACAAAAAATGCACAACACCAGCCACTATTGTTCCAGGCATATTTCAGGCTCGCTGTTCATTTTAAAGCATTTTGTACCAGACCATTGTCACTACGTCAGGTGAGCTGTGGTCAAAAGCTTAGCCTGCCAATCTTAAAAAGTGTTTTCCGTAGTTTCGAGCCCTCATCAGAGTTCTTCGGCAATATCTCGCATGGCGTCCATGCAAGATGCGATACTTTACTCAAAAAAAGCTAGGATACCCAAGGGCGAAGGTGTACTCTAGAGTACAGTCAGACTCTATCGTACGGAAGATATTGCAATTTAATCGAGTAGAAAGCAACTGTACACAAACACGAGCACTGTGTTCTTTAGTAACTTACCAATTTCTAACTGAGAATGAAGGGCTGGGTACCGTGCCATTTGCATTTGCCTGTTTCTTCTTTAGGAATTCCTGAAAATATCAAAAGATTCGTCTTTATATTTTTGCATTGCAAGCGTGCTTAATTGCGACGTGAAGCCTGTAAAAACATAGTATTTTGAATTCAGTCCGAGTTATTGTTTAAAAAAAAAGTACCCCTTACAGTTTAAATGAAAATTGGCTAAATGGGAAATAAAGGTTCAAGGCGCAGCGCAGCTTTAGCAATATAATAAAAGAAGAAGAAACCCTGCGGCCTCTCCCAAATCAAACGCTAAACGAAGCCAACAAACATACGATAACTTCATGAATGGAAAGATACTTGGCGCGGACGGAGACTACGTCAGCAGTGACGCCGTTAACCGGGAGAGATTACCCACTAGCGCGCCGCACCGTACCAAAACAATGAGACAAGAATGGTGTTTAGTTTGCGAACATTTTTATAAATTCCTACAATAGATATTGAAATAAGCACTAATCATTATTTCTTGTTGAATATAATACAAATAATTATTAGATTAAGTAAAGTTTTTCATATAAAATCTTCATAATAATGGTATCCGAGCATCCTAGTAATCATTCGTCTACCTATAAGTATGTGTAAAACATAAAAGAGAACGTGGTTGTGTAAATAATGTATTTCAGACCTGCAGTTTCTGTTTGACTTGGGTGGAAGCGTTGGCGCTGTGTTCATGTTTGTCTTTTTTGCGCAGGAGTTCGACTCGATCCCGCTCATGTCTCTCCCGGGCTTCCCTCGCTTCTAACGCCTCCCGCGCCTCCCGCAAAGCCGCCTCCTCCATTGCTTTCTTCTGTTCCCATAGCTGGAACACGGCATTCGTCGAAAACTATATGTTAGAAAAAGTGAATAGGGTCAAAGGCCTTAGCGGAGACAACATGCAACGTTACCTTGAGGGACACCAATATTTACTACAAGTATAGGTTCAAAATATTTGGTGTAACGTTTTGGATAAGATCACGCTGGTGAATCATCGGATCGTTGTCCTATTAAACTTGTCATCGAACCAAAATACCACCCAAATGGCAACTAAGAAAGTGTTTACATTCTTATCGGTGTGATCAGCGTGAGTAACTCGCGCTGTGGAGATGAATCACGAATTCCAATTGACTCGAGTAGTGCAAGTATTTAGAGCAAAATGATCATTGGGATGATCACTTGAATATCTTCCACGTTACAACGATACAAAATTCACAAACATTCCACTTTCGGAAGAAATAATTATTATGTTTTGGAATCGCAAAAGGTTGGAAATTGAAAATCGTGTTACTGTGACGTACATACCAAACAACTCGAGTTAAAATTATTCTCAATGGTGACGACATCAAGGATCTTTATTATTTCAGTATATACTGGGTTGTTTAACTGAGTGCTTTTTAAACTTTTAGTTAAAATTCGTCAGTTTAAACTCAGATCAACCAGTGTTTGAATTTATTATGCATAATCTCAGGTATCGATCGCCAATCATAATATAACAATTCTTACAATAATTATATAATAAATTACGACTTTTATGACATCGCTCCCGTGTTAAATTGTCTGCTTTGATTGTACTTGGTGTCAATGTCTTAACAGAATATGAAATTAAATCTGTCCTATTAACCTAATAGAAAATAATGCCTTTGTCTTAAAGCCGATGTAAATAACCATTAATTTCACAACTAATAGTGTTCTATGATCTCCGAAGATGTTTATGTTAAGAGCAGGGAGTCTTAGTAAAGTAAATTTTTGCTCAAAAGGAATCCCAGGTCGCTTAAAAGTGTAATTATACCAATGGTCACTGAATTAACTTAGTTTTAATAAACATATATATATACATAACGGCAAAATTACTTTAACCTACATTTTGTTCAACTCCTAATATACCTAACTAATGCGCGATCATTTGCGAGCACCGTGAGATCTCAAGGGTTAATGCGATTGTCCGTCGGGTATGAATGATGTAATTACCGTCGACCGCCATTCAGCTCTATTAATACCGTGTGGTGTTGGCGGTGACGGCGCAACGCCCATTTCTGATATTACAGCAACAGAGACACATAATGCATGGAGTTTTGAAACTAGTTCAGTTTTAATTAAAATAGACAATAGACAATATTTTAATTAGTGCATTCTTTCACTGGGAGATCATTGTTTATTGTTGCGCTGATGTCAACTAGACATCAGTTTTAGATGATTTCAGAACGAAGAACAATACTCCCATCATTGTAAACACATAATATAAAATAATCCAAGAAAAAAAGTATCGAACGTATCCAGCATTTTACGATATCATAAAGTTATGATTTACATCACAAACAAATCCTACACGATAGTTTTATTGTACTCAAAACTAGATTCTTAGAAGAATACAAGTTTCCTGACATTGAATAAGTACTTGGTGTAAAAACACTATTATAATGTTCGTATACGATGAGCTAATTTCGGTCACGACGCGCTTGTTTGATTGTTCAAGTTTTTGCTAACGGCACGTGTATATATACACGTTTCAATAATCATCGCAAAGGAGTGCCTTCACGGTTTGCGAGTTGTTTGAACCGGAGTTTAGATTATCTTCATCATCACTATTTATAATTTTTGATGATCGCTCGTTGATTTAACAACTTCGTCTTACAATTATGTACTTCAATATTCACGATTTTGTTTTCTAATCGGACCCAAGATATAACAATAAAAACGTTGCTCTAGATTGTATGTGTCATTAACGCAATTATATAAATTTTCAAATTTCTACCAAAACAAGAACCTATCAGGGTAATGTTAATAATGGCTTCTAACTGGGACAATACAAGGTAGGTTTTTGATCAGACAGTATGAAAGATACCTTCAAATGATGCCTGAGTTGCTGCTCGTGCTCCTGCGCGAGCTGCTGCCGCTGCTGCTGGAAGTGCTGCAGGAGGATCTCTTGCTGTATCTGCTGTTGCTTTTTCAGCTGAAACAGTGACCGCTGCTATTAGGCTCGCTGCAACTTTAGACATTACTGCGGTTTGGGACCCTACAGCAGTCACAACAGGTATTTGCCACTCTTAAGTTCGTACATCTGGTGCAGTTTATATATTTTAGGTCTGCATGCAAGACACCAAGAGAGCCAATAATCGTTAACTTCAAAGAGACAAAGGCTGTGGCTATTGCACTGCATCTGTTAATGATAAATCGTTGAGGTTATTCAACTGATACGCTTAGCGGTCAAACATTTATATACTTAAAACATAATTATGCTTTATGTTTTTCAATTATTTTCAGGCTTCAAACAACTTCAGACTTCAACCTCAAAGATTTTGGTATATTTTTGTTTGTGATCATGGCACGAAGGGGTATTTTTTGTTAAGTCCACAATAACACTTATTAATAAACCGAAAAACTAAAATCAACCTTAAGAGGTAAGGTTGTTATCCTTCAGTTATACTAATAAACTTGATGTAAGTACCAAACTATAGGGTTAATGGATAGATTAAGGTTACCAACATCAAATATACGACCAATATCGTACTATTAAAGTAGAGACTACAAAATGTTCACTAGAACTATGTGCGTGTTTTGATTTTATCAGAGGATGTGAAGTTAATGGACTCCTCAACTAAACCACAAACATTTGTTATTGTACAGCAACCTACAAACACGTGTGTCATATTCAACGATACTGGCATTGGAGTTTCATTTCAAGAACATTATCGCGGTTAAATTTTTAATGCATATTGTTTAAATGCACTACAACTGTATTTGTAACTTATGGAGAGTGCGCGGCTGCCCAAATATTGTCACAAGGTATATTTATAACATTCTATATGGTCAGGCTTAAAATGTTTTAAATATTAACATCAGACGAGCTGAGTCAAACACCTTGCCTGTCAACTATAAAAAAGTAAGTAAGTCGTAGTAAGTTTACAACTTGCAATTTCGCCTGCTTGAATCTGGATCTAGTCCATGAGTGTGACAAACCACTGTGTATATTCGGGAATGTATTGAGCGTCGGAAACATTTGGGCAGCCGTAAATCATCGGCGTCTATCAAATAGCTCGTTGAATACGACACGTGGAGCGCTCGCTCCGAACACAATATGATGTAATTGGACTCACTTGCAGCAGGAAACTATTCTCTAATGTTTGTTTCGCTCTCTCCGCTATATGGTTCTTTCTTGGGCTCTGATTCTGACAATGAGAGAGGACATTCATGTAGGACACCAGTCGAGGCCAACGCCGCGCCGCGGCGGGGTTAGTGCAGCGAACCATGGTTGTGGCCAGTACATACATGTATGTATATTTAAAATAAACATGTTCTACAATGTTAGTCAGAGCTGGAATCTTTATTATTTCTATGGTTGTCCGCACATCACTCGTCGCGAACATGTTTCAATAACTAAATCACGTCTGTCGAATAATTCTGATTGATCATCGCGCATTATTGGTACCAGTTACTTATAAATATGTTACCCGTTCTTTCGAATATGTGCTCACAACCATGATTCTAACGTGTAGGTGTGTTTTGTAATTTGCGTTAGTATTATCTTCTTAAATACTATTGTTACTGGATGAACTACGTATTTCACAAAGATATTCAGTTTGTCGAGTACGTATTGCGTATTGCGATTCAAAGTTCAGATAATCGAAAATGGTTGAAACTACAATTTGGTTATATTTTTGCAATAATTTTAACCTTGAAGCTCGCGGAAGAAGCGAAACCGTGAAAAATATCATACGTTGGCGCAACGAGCTCGAAGTCTGCGCATATTTTTGGCTTCACGCGCATTATTTCTGTTCGGGCGGGAAAAAACGGCGGGCGGGCGGAATGCGCGCGCGCCTCGAATAGATCGCACAAGCGGATGTTTGGCGCAGCGGCGTGGGCGGCAGGAGGAGCTTATTGTCACGACGGCCCTTTGGGGAAACCTGCCGGGGCAGCGCCGCGCCAGCAGCACGCGTGTTATCTGCTAGCGCATTTGGGAGAAAACGCACTTCTGATCCTGAGAGTCCAATCCCGGGCACGTTCCAATCTCTTCACTCGTTCTCCGAAATTTACATCGAATTTTTAAAAAGTCTTATTAAACTAGCTTTTAGAAAGAAGCTTAGCGAAAACCTGCAGAATAATTATGTCTGGAAACGACATTTAAATTCAATCGAGTATATGAATCCGCAAACCGTCATCGAGCGGGTGTGGTGTATTACTTATGACCCGATCTCCTTACATTAAAAAATCAACTGTTGCAATACGCATTAGTGAATGCAACGTTCTGACGCGGCATATACCAAACATGGCTTGAAAACGAGAGTAGTCTCTAGCCACACAAACGTATACGAAATCTTTATTATACACTTAAAGCTTGACCATTCCTATGGTTCTTTTTAGGAGCAAGAAAAGTAAAACGATGTCTGCTTTGGTGCTAATTTTATCGACAATGGATAACGTCTTCTGATAAACGATGAACTCATACAGATATTGAATTAATTCTTATTCAAGTCGAGACTAACAAACACGTGATTTTCGTAGACACATCTTATGCAAAACTTTCCGTATATTATAAGGTACTCTGTGTGCAATACTATGTCAATTACCTGAAACCTAGACAGACACAAAAAAAAACAATCTTCAATCTGACATTTGACGAAGAAATAATAACTAAAGATATTTTTAAACGCGGATATTCGACCCGACATCGGAGAATAATATTTTCGATATACGACACATGTAGGTACGTGCATGTGTGTAGGTTTATATAGATACATGTGGTGTATGGAGCCACGAATCAACATTCAGTGCTAAATATATCTGGCGTATTACATACGGATGTATATATAGTACAGTACGCGGGTCGGCCGGCCGCGTATTCGCTCGTACCGCGGCGTGTATATCGCGATATTTATATCTGGCACGCTCGGCCGAGTTTTTATAAATAAAGAGAGCGTGGTGGCACCGCGTTTAAATAAAAACAACACGCGATAGATTTGGCGACGGCGCGCAATATTTTGGGAAAAGGTCACGGCAACGGCGCAGCTTTTTGTGCAGTGACCTGTATAAAGCCCGAATACGCCTTTTTGAACGATCTCTGTTTGTCGTAATTAAGTATTTTGCGTCCTACGCTTGAAGCTTCTGTTCCCCTACGCAACCTTTCTATTCTCTTCGCTGGCTAGTAACATTTCTTAAATGTCATTGTTAGCATAATATTGTTGATATAACCGTAACCCGCAGTTTTTACCATAAGTGGTAAACAAACAGGTAGTAGAAGTCTTGCCTATATCTACATAAATGTTTATTAGCATTAGCACCAGGGGCATCACGAATATGTTTTCTACCTTTTAAGACTGTATTCACTAATAATACGCTTTCTAAAAGAAAATACAACCGACTTCAACTTCGAATACCTGGTGACATCTTCATATTTTCTAGTAATTTTGATTTAAAAACCAAACTACTGAACCGATTATATGGGACCACCTATGAAGTATTGCCTAGCAAACAGAAACAGAATCATCAAAATCAGCTCATAATTGGCGGAGAAATCGCGTAACATACATACAAAAAAAAACATACAGTCGAATTGAGAACCTCTTTTTTTTGAAGTCAGTTGAAAAGTAGGCGTAAACGCCTTTTGGAAAGTCCAATGTAATTCGAAAATACCGCGAGAAACGTCATCCCATATTTTGCAGCATTTTTAGGCAATGTAGCCCAAAAACCTTCCGACAACCTGGAATAACGAATAGTCACGGGAAAGCGGGAGGGAAAGAAATATAGGGCGCTGCAACCCCTTGTTTTTTTTTTATTAATTAATTTACTTAATTTGGGAAGGAGGTCGCAGATGGCCTCTGTCGTCAGGAAGTGCGGGCGCATCGCGACGCTCAACAGTGAACAAGCAAACGTAGGAATAGAAGAAAATAATAATACCAAAGAAGACTCAACTAAGATTAATTTATAGTTTGTTCGAATTGTTGTCAAGATATAAAAGAAGTCCTGTTTTCCAGGTTTAGCAAAGTGGCGCCAAGACGACAGAGTATGCAAATCTAGACTTGCTTTCCCACTTAATTATTATATAGAAGAATAATTATTATAATTAATGCGAGAAGTCATATATAGCAAGGTTTTTGTATAGAAGTGTGCGCGGACATTTGCATACCGGTTCATTTACTTGTTGCCTGCGTAGGTATATTATATGTAGATATATAAAACTAAATTAAAAATGCAGAATGTTTTTGAAACTTATTAGACGTGGCTTTTAAGGTTAACTACCTGAATTTTATTTGCATTTTGAAAATAGCTATAAATTTTAAAATTAAACATTGAGATATAATTCATTATAGTAAAAGATTAGCCGTACGTATTTATGTGCATACATTACGACTTTAGAATCCAAATCGATGTCACGTCTTGGCTTCGGTGTCGGTAAATACGATATTTGAATCGTTATACAATATTGTCCCGCTCGCAACATAAATACTCGAAACTTGGAGAGTACGTCATAAGAATAAAAATAACGCGTAACAATTTATTATAAGAACTGTAGATACAATCTAGCTTCTTATCGTAATCGTAGTCGTAAGAGGTGTAAACTATTTGGCCTTGTTGGGACTTTCAGGAGAGCTCCAAAATGCTTTTATGGGAGATTTCTTGTTTGGGCTTTATCTACTTATCTACTTAAGAGGTAGGTTCATCAGGTAGGGTAGGTTCTTTCTAAAAATATAATATACCCCGTCTTGACTACTTTATACTTCGATCATTTAAAAGGCTTCATGTTTCAAGTCCCATAAAGTAAATTGAGATCTGCATTTCTCACTCATCGACTCATTGTTATTCTTGAATCATTTCGCTCATAGGATACCTTGGATTTACCTAGGATTTACCTTGTACACATGTTTTTGCAAGTTTTACCATATTTCTAGTTTGTTATATCTTCTGATTATTAAATAAGAGATAACAATACAATTCATTGTCATTGATACCTAAGTGCGATACGTGATCGTAACAATTACGATATTTATCATAAGGAAAATCATATGCGGTACTACGCTTACTGACATAATAGGCATGGCGACTACAATTTCTTTATTACCTCATAAAAAAGCTGATCATCAATAGAGCCTATCAACAAAAACAAAATTTAAAATAATTCAAAAATAAATAAGTTCTAAGTATTTTAATTTCAAGCTAGACAGAGAGCGCGCTATACTGAGCTATGACGTCAAGCCTCTGGCGCGGCATACAAATGCTATACTAACACGTGCTTTGCGAGAAAGGGATAGAGCACCCCCTCTCTATCCCCACCTAAAACTTTAAACGCTCATATCTCAGAGATTTATCAGCCAATACAATATTTTTTTTCAGTATGTGTAATGTATTTAGTTATATTCATCACTAAGCCTGTTATTTGTCATAAATTAAATATTAGGCCACACGCCTATTGAAAATTAAATGCTTGGTTCGTTTAAATATAAAACTAACTACAATTGCTTATTCTAATAATTCGCTTTTCCTCTCCAACGTGCAGACATAAATCAGAAAATGTTATATAATGTCTGGGTTGTTATTCTCCGCGTTGTTTACTTGTCGGTCAAGTTATAAAAGGAAATAACAAGTAAATCACGCGTACCTTAAAAATATGCACGCTGTAGAGGTAGAGCTCGTAGGTACCGGTCTAGTTATAGAGGTTACTCATATGTATAGAATGAATAAATAAGTATACTACATATATATTTTTGTTTTTGAAACGGAATTACTCAGAATTGTTTGAGTCATATAGAATTCTATACTATAGTTTCGTTTCAATCGAATCCGGTGATCGAAAGTCAGTATCAGATAGGAAAGTAGGCAACAGTACAGTAGAGAGTACAGCACTGCACTTAATTAAAATTATGCGCTTCGGCAATGTTCGTGTTTCGAGATAGAGAGAACGAGATAGACAAAGATAGATATAATTACAGAGTTGTTCGGTTGTATTAGTAGAATATGTTTTATTGAGAAACTTAAGAAATTGAAATTGATCCGCATACGCATCGTATAGTAATTGAGGTCGCACGATAATCGCGTATCAATCTGAATGGGAACCTACCACTACTAACAAGTATATATCATTCTTTTTATATGGTTTTCTCTTGTTCTATAAACCGTAAAGATTGAAAACAACTTCATAGTAAGATCATAAAACACAAAATGATTAGCCCCCTGGCTATAAATTAAATAAAGGAAATAAATCAAAGGTACGCGCATGATTAATTAAAGCAACAAGCAGGCCGTTTGACTGGTTGCAGGTCTCGTCCATAATGGTTATCTTCCAAAAAAAATACTTAAAATACTTCGCGCCCTGTGCAAGTTGTAGAGATATGCTTATTGAACGTGGAGTAACCTGAGATTAGTAAATCCGTCTTTTATGTTTTGAGTTCCTTCGAATATATGGTGGATATAGACGGATTAACTTTTGCCGAGGCCTCTCCACCCTTTAATTTCACAGGAAATACTGCCGTTAAATCCAGTATCACAGTAATGTAAGCGTTGCTTCGCGGCTGAGCAGAATAACTGGCAAAAGTATGTAAACGCGTCAGTTCTCCAGGTGGACCCCGGAAGGGTCCTACCAGTACAATACAACAGTGTAGGAGTGAGGCGGCTCGTCACAGTGTAGGTGTGAGTGTGGTATGCACCTGCATGATCTGGTGGTGGAAGCTAGTGTCGGCGGCGGGCAGGCGCGGCGCGTGCGGCGGCGAGGGCGTCTGCTGCGGCGAGCCGTCCGCGCCGCCCGCCTCGTGCGCCATCTCCGCTGCAACAACACACACGCTCTTATTACTATGACCACTTACTTACGTACACTCACTGTAACACACGTTATTAACAGACTTCGAATTACGAGGAGGTTCTATATTCGACTAATTATTTATTTTGTTTGAAAGGGCAAATCCCATCTGGAGGTTGTTGTATTAAATTGTAATCGTGGCGTTAATCTTACGTCAGGAAATATAGAATAATAGGTATGTAGAACTGTATTTAAGGCATTATACAGGTTTATCGGTAACTTGCGCATAACCTCTTAAAGACGTCTTTGGTACATCAAGACATACAACTTTTGTTCTGGAAACTTTTAAAAATTCTCAAAAAAAAAAGCTGCGCCATACATTTTGTCAGGGTCTATGAATCTATTTTTTATAGAACATTCGATGTATGAAGTATCTTTCTCGAAACGCGATAACTGCCGAAGCGCATAGTTTTAAACGCAGTAAGTACCATATAAACCTATCTTACGGCACACAAATCCAATAATATAATCGAGCAGGAAACGGTTCAAAATTAAAACGTAATACAAACAAAAGTTACGCAAGACGGAACGTAATTACAACCCGATTAGTTAGTATTTATTCTTGTTGTATAATGCATATACGGTTGCTGAATACAAGCGCTCGACATTAGGTTCGAACCTGTGACCTACATCGGCTAGATGGTTCCCGGTAGGCGGGGGAGGGGGTGATACAATCAGGTCTCTGCGCCCCCTATAACACTGTTGCAGGGTTACGTAGATTTTTCGTACACAATTACACATAAAACATAAAGTATCTGATTATAAGCATAAATAAAATAAAAAAATAGGTATAATTGAAAGGCTGGGCCGCATATTCAAACGTTTATTTTTAGAAATTTGAAGGGCAACGGCTATTTTTGAAGGTTGGATCGACAATATTAATATTTATAACTTTATTCGGCAACATTTTTACTAAAAATATAATTCCAATTCAAAAATAAACTTAATGTATTTTTTTCAATGTCTCTGAAAAACAAACTGTAGTTTAATTCTAAGCTTTTTATCACCAACTCTACATAATTATACCTAATAGCTGAGGCATTAGGAAGACACGTGTAAAAGATGTAATATTGAAGTTGGATTATGCTTTTAAATCCGCGTTTTCACCACAACATTTCATACCCACAAATAGCATACCCTTAATCAGTTATCACGTTAAAGCCGGTACATCCGTTTATTGAAGACGGAGGAGGAGTAACGTCTTTCAATAAAACGTAGAAGGTGACTAAATAACGTACTAAGTATGTGACTACGTAATTAATAAGGTGCCCGGACACGCAAAACTGATTTAGCCCTAGTGAAGCTAAGTGTGCTTTGACGTGATACCGCGGGGTTACTTACACATTTTTTTCGCTCCCCATATGCACCACTTTAGATCACTCACTCACTCATCAACCAGAAGACGTCCACTACTGGACGAAGGCCTAGGTGAGCACTTTAGATCAACCCTAGCAACATATTATTATTTTTGTTATAAAAAGCCTATCCAAATACCCATTCTTACCCATTTCGCTGAAATAATATATACCTTAAAAGATAGTCCAAGACCTACTTAAGCATTCCCTGAAAGGATACGGTCTATAACACAATCATCCTGTAAATGAAGTATTTTCGCCCTATTAAGCAGTTATGACGCAATTTTGTAAAAAAAAGTTGGAACAAATGTGATCATATCTTGAAAACCATAAGTCCTATGAACATACTTCGAAGACTTTATTGTAGACAATTTAATGGAAAACATATTGGCCTTCGACAGTTTAATCGTAGCTTTAACCGTTTTCTTTATAAATAAATAAAAACACGATTAGGGACACAAAAAGAAAGAGGGGGAGAAACCATCCGTTCTCGACGTGTTTCTTCTACATTCATCATCATCAGCCCGGAGACGTCCACTGCTGAACGAAGGCCTCCCCCTTAGCCCGCCACACTGTACGACAACCTGCCTTTGCATCTACCGGTTCCCCGCGACTTTACAATGTCGTCGGTCCACCTAGTAGGAGGCCTTCCTACGCTGCGTCTTCCGGTTCGCGGTCGCCACTCAAGAACCTTTCTTCCCCATCGGTTGTCAGTTCTTCGAGCGATGTGGCCTGCTCATTGCCACTTCAACTAGCAAACCTTGCGAGCTATGTCGGTAACTTTGGTTCTTTGGCGAATATCCTCGTTCCGGATTCTATCGCGTAAAGTAACTCCGAGCATAGCTCTCTCCATTGCCCGTTGCGTGACTCTGAGTTTCTCCAAAAGGCCAGCAGTTAAAGACCACGTTTCAGTTCCATATGTCATCACTGGCAACACTCACTGGTCGTAGACCCTTGTCTTCAGACACTGAGGGATTTCGGACGACAACATATCATATACATTAAAGCACATAATAATATATAAAAGCTACAAGCATGCCCAGTTTCATACTTTCTGCCGGATGGGACCGTATTTCATGCTAAGAAGCCGGACTATTCTAGTATTTGCTGCAATGAGTAGATATCCCCCTTTGGAAGTAGGTCGGTCGGGGAGTAGGCGGCGGGAGGGCGCGATGAGGCGACGGGTAGGGGGAGGGGGAGAGGGAGGATATTTTTAGCGGCGGCTATATTTAGCGGGATGATGGGCGCCGGGCCACAAGGACGGCTCAGAGTCCTTGGAACCGGCGCTCCTGTTGCCGGGACTCCGCAAATTATGGCCCGCAGACTCTTCACTGTTTACCACCAAGACTAAGTCCTTTTTTTTATTGATTTAGGCTTGCGTTTGGCTGCCATACCGCCTGATGTTAAGAGGGAACACGGTCTGCGATTCTTCATACAAATGTATTCCCCTAGTTTCTCCCTGGATAATGCCTTTAGACTAGACTCCAAGAGCAATCTCATTTTTTTTATAAAATCCAGGTCTACTGTAAATATCATCATCAGCCCGGAGACGTCCACTGCTGAACGAAGGCCTCCCCCTTAGACCGCCACACTGTACGACAACCTGCCACTTGCATCCACCGGTTGCCCGCGACCTTTACAATGTCGTCGGTCCACCTAGTGGGAGGCCTTCCTACGCTGCGTCTTCCGGTTCGCGGTCGCCACTCAAGAACCTTTCTTCCCCATCGGTTGTCAGTTTTTCGAGCGATGTGTACTGTAAACATGTCTCTGTTATTTTCTATTTATCTTCGTAGTGATTTTTGGAGGGTTGTGTTTTCTTTAGCAATTAGTTGCTGAAAAATAGGATGACAGAAACATATCAAATCATCAATGTCAATGTGTGTAATACGTTACATTACACATAGCCCTGTATAATCATCAATCAATATATACAGGTTGTTAGTTTGAACACCGATATCCTTCTAGAACTTCATTATACTCATCATTATGAACAACTTTTACTATGGGGCCAACCTTGAAATCGCGAAAAAAATATCTGCTGCTCCATACATTTTGTCCAAGATCGATGAACCTTTTTGTATGGAACAGCTGTTTTTTTTTGTGATTTCAGGGTTGGCCCCATAGTAAAAGTTGTTAATAATGATGAGTACAATGATATACTAGAAGGACAACGGTGTTCAAACTAACACCTCGTATATAAAAGGCTCTGTCTTGACTGACTGAATGATGGACAAACAAACAAAAAAAAATGCTCGGGATGTTTTAAAGTGGTGAACTTTGGGAGCGGGCCGAATTTCTTCAGTACGCGAACGAAGTCACGGGCGACCTCTAGTATATATAATAAATAAAATGTATATTTACTAATTAATATTTTTGGAATAACTTTTTAACACAATAAGTTTCACCTTTTCTACCTGCACTTCTACTAACACACTCTTTCTTCTTCCACATTTCGCAATAAAACATAATTATCAAAAGAAGGCTTCTAGTAAAGAACGACATAATATTTAATCGTATACTCCGCCGTCCACTCCGTCTGGGCTAAAATATTCGACCGCGGCGACCTCAAATAATAATAAATTAGAATTTTTGATTGCAAAATTGTATTTTTGACTTGCGATAGGTTTTAGCATGTATCTGTCTGCGGTAAATTTAGCCTTATCTCTATTTTTTTTTTTTAGCAAACGTCATGTCAGATTTTATTTATACGGGAATACTCACGTTTAATTAAAAAAAATACAAAAGAAAATACAAAAAAAATATATAATATATATAATTTAATTACAAAAATGTGTCAAAACCACGTCAGTTTTCATAATAAAGTCATGTCAGATTCTTATTAAGCTTTATTGACAAGGGATTAACGATTCCATATAATTACAAGCATGTTAATTTATAAATATGCTTTTTGTCAGGTTATAGCCAAGAAAATGTTAATGAAAATTGCCACTTTAACTTCTTCTCCTATGATTTCATTTTTGTTTTATATATACGGTATGAGTGGATACTCAGAGCATCCGACTTGATGGTTTCAATCACATCCGGCGACCTTTTTCAAGGTGTGAAAATTGAGTACAACGCACGTGCGTCTATAGCCAAGAAAATGTTAATGAAAATTGCCACTTTAACTTCTTCTCCTATGATTTCATTTTTGTTTTATATATACGGTATGAGTGGATACTCAGAGCATCCGACTTGATGGTTTCAATCACATCCGGCGACCTTTTTCAAGGTGTGAAAATTGAGTACAACGCACGTGCGTCAAACTATGATGTTCTATCTTCTAAGCCGAAATATGGCAGCCGCAAATTTTCTTCACAAATGTATTATGTATAATGTAATGGAAGATTTCCCAAAAAAATAATTAAAATTATTTTTTTATTGTCGCTAAACGGTAAGACATAGAAGCGGTTTGGTGTGATTTAATTATAAGTTTACGAGTAATTCGACCGAGACACGAGAATCACGCCTACGCGAATACAGAGAAGCTATGCACACTCGTAGCAACCCTCTACGCTCCCGTAGGCGTCGCAGCTACGAACCGGGAGAGGTGCTACGCGCCGCACCAAGCCGTAGAGCATTCTACGAAGCCTACGGAACGGCTGAATATTTAGCTCCAGGATAAATTGTATTCAACCGACTTCAAAAAGGAGGTTCTCAAAAAGGAGGTTCTCAATTCGACTATAAGGTATTTTTTTGTATGTATGTTACTCGATTACTCCGCCAATTATGAACTGATTTTGATGATTATTTTTTTGTTTAGTTGGTAATGCTTCAGAGTTGGTCCCATATAAATTTAATCGAAATCGGTTCAGTATTTTGGTTTTTAAAACAAAATTACTAGAAAATAAAAAGATGTCATCCAGGTATTCGAAGTTGAAGTCGGTTGTATTTTTTTTTTAAGCTTCTTATGTTATGTATTTTTACTATGATGAAATTACGCTTTAACTATTATATTCAATCTGTACCGTGGCGCCGCCGGGGGATAAAGGGAGACACTTAATTGTAGCTTGTAGTAATCAATTAATAGTAGTAGCTTTATTTGAATGAGTGTTTCATTGAGATTCGCCGGTTGTGCAGTCAGCGTAGAATGCTTCAAAATTGAGGGACTACAAAACAATCATGATTTTTTTTGCAACCTAATATAATTTTAGCCCTCTTACCAACAAAAGGTATTGAATTCAAGGATACGCCCGAGTAAACTACTGCTTTAGCTTATAAGAGTATATCTAATGTGTTAATACTACTATTAATATAAGTAAGTAACTGTATAAGTCCTCTACAAGCTAAAATGATAATGCAAATATGACGGAACGTGATTTTGAATAATTTGTTACTGATACCTCTCAATCTCCATAATAATCTCATAGCGGGTAGTCCAATAAAAGCCACAGTAAACAAAAGGCGATGTATTTTAAACATAGAACAGCGAGCGAGCGCGACAAGTGAAGAACGATCTCGCCACAGAATATAAAATAGTAGTTACAGAGCCTCAGATTAGACAGTAGTTGCTTCGTAAAGCCAAACAATACAAGTAACTTAAAAAAAAACCCAACCGACTTCAAATTAATATGGGACCGCCTCGGGAGTACACCCTTTCAAATAAAAAAGAATTATCAAAATCGGTCCTCAACTGACGGCGAAATCGGTGAACATACGTAAAAAAAAATATATATAAAAATATATTATAACATACATACCATCGAACATAGAACCTCTTCCTTTTTCGAAGTCGGTAAAAAATTTTGTCAATGCTAACAAAACAGCTTGGAGGATTTAGCACCTCACTACAAAACGGGCTTCTTCAGCTCTCTTTCGCGTCGCCGATAACCACGAGCTCTTTTTGAAACAAAAAGCAGTGAAAATGACAATATTTAAAAAAGAGAGAAGATAGATAGAGAGCCACATAAACCACACCAGATTCTATGAATTATTATAGTTTAAAACGAACGTTTTCTGATTGTTCAGCTCGCGCCTTGTTTATATAATGGACAGACAATTGCAAACAAGTTAAAAATATCACAGGATTACATTTCGGTAACTGAGGAATAATAAAACAAATACATTTAAGTATACTTTTTTAGAGTATTTAGTGTAGGAATGTAGTCATAAATATACGTAATATTCGAAGAACTCATTTTAGATGTTAATTTATTTTTGTTTCAATTTACTTTCTTTTATTTCAAGTCCTAATAAATGTTTTGTTTAATTAGTACTTGATCCTTATGTAAACCCCCAACAAGAAGCACAGCACTTAATAATGAAACTTGCAGGTATTTAACTTGTACTGTTTGTTTGTAAGTATATATTTTTTGACAATAATGTTGGTATTTTTACATTTCGTTAAACTGCCGGCGCATACCAACTTTAAGACCCGAAGTCTCACGTTTCTAGAAAACCGAATTAATTTCGCGTCAACATATCTACAGACAAACAAGCTAATATATTAATATATTCCACCGGCGTTCAATGTTAATTTATTTAATTTATGCTTTACCTGAAACGTTTCGTGAACAAATCTCGATAAAAGCGATTTAAACTACAATTCTGTGTCTAGTTTCATAGGTCAGTACGAGGCTGGTTAAAGATCGCAATGTTAAATTTATAAGTATTATTAATAACACAAACCAGTTATTGAAGAATCATATAATTCATATAGATTTCATTAAAATTACATAATCTTCATAAATGCACTTTAGCGACTGTTTTATAATATTCTCGCGGGGTATAATGGTACTAAATCTCGAGACTTTAGATGACAGATCTCAAGTAATTGGTGCTCAAACGGGAATACCCCATCTAAGCTTGCTAAAAACATAGCTGTCTTTTTCATTGCAGCCTATAATATAAAGACTGCAACATTTTTAGGAAGTTTCGTTCTTTTTTTTAAATATATATGTTACGCACATAGAGGTAGGAACTACCAGAGGGAGGGCACCGGAACACGAGACTGAATGCGGTCGGCTGGCGATGTGTGCGTGACCACACAATGTCGCGCACCTTTTACGCTGTAGGGACACGCGCGTCTTTGTGAGGGTAATGTTGCCAGCATTGTAAATAAGTCCCACTATTTCCACAATAAATTAATAATGGTGATGTGAAGCAAATTACATTATTTGAATAATAAGACGTTCTCAGTAACATTGTGCGATAAATACTGTTTGTGACTTTTTGTTATCATAGAATTTCGGATACTTAGGATTTCATATTACCTATTGATTAAAGAGGATCTTATAGGAACAGTGACTTATTATTATTAAGGAGTTCCTCCGTCCTTAGCCTTTAAATTGATTAGTAAAAAATACTTAATTTGGCTGTAATAACTATTTATTTACTATTGGTTTACAGCGAACTGAGACCTCGCGACCCCCACATCTTCCAACCCCCTTGATCAATTTAGCTCATATTTGAACTTGTTAATTGTATTTGCATGAACTACTTGCTTACAAAATTTCTTAAACGGTTCGCAAGTTATCGTCGAACAAATATACATACAAACTTACAATTGTACATACAACAGCCGATCTGCCCCAGTAGACTTTGCTTCGCTCGGTCAACAAGATCAATCTTCATCGTAGTATAAAATGCTTAGACTCAGTCTTAGTCATGACATAAATAAACGGGTATAGAGGATAATTTACAGAGGTTGATATAATTATACTCATCGTTATGAACAACTTTTACTATGGGGCCAACCATGAAAACGCGAAAAAATATATCGGCTGTTCGATACATTTTGTCCAAGGTCAATGAACTTTTTGCATGGAATAGCTGTTTTTTGTTACTCGATTTCAGTATTAGACCCATAGTAAAAGTTGTTCATAACGATGAGTATATCAACCTCTGTAAATTTGGCGGGAATGCAAAACAACAGGTTGTATATTGTAATTAACGTACCTACTTACTATTAATCATCATATGTCATTTATTATCAACATCATCATCAGCTTTTTTTGATCCTTCAAGGCTTCCTCTCCTTGTGTAATTTTGTGACATTCATTTGAACACCGTTTTTAAACATTAATTTGTCTTTTAGCATCTACACGTACTTAATAAATAATTTTGTATCTTAAGTAGGTTCGGTGCAGCAGCCAAACTCGCACATGAGTGGTTTTAATTATGATAGAGCAAAAATATAAACAAATTGTAATAAATCCAGCATTTGTATACACCAACATTATTAGCTTTTTTTAATTTAGCTCATAAAGGTTATTAAAATACTAAGTAATAAGCAAAATTAATTAATATCTACGAACACCAACTACCAACCACATCGCCACTTAACATCACGTGGGCTGTGGTTAAACACCTAGCCTGGTTATTGCGAGTTGAATGGGCATTATGGCTGGTTACTCAAAACTTCCACAGATATCATAACTGCTATCATGATATTCACCCACAATTTGGGGAAAAAAGATCTAATGCATACTTGCAACACTGACCGGTTTGTGACCATTTTGTGTTCCAAGTTGTAAACAAATAGATATTTTGTAATAGGAATGAAAGTTAACTGTGAAAGTTTATTCCATTGGGACTTTTCGGGTTATTTGAGCTGTTTTTGCACCCTATATACACATAGTTCGGCATATTGATATCAATTTTATCAAGTCTTGCGCCACGTGTGTTCCGCTCATCGCTTCGTTGCATACTGACCGCGAAAGCGTAGCACTATCGTATTTAGGCTTACTTCGGCCGTATTCAATCTCGTGTTCGGTGCCCTCTCTCTGTAGTTCCTACCTCTATGGTTACGCAATTACTCCTCCAATTATGAACTGATTTTGATGATTCTTATTTTGCTTGGTAGGTAAACTTCAGAGGTGGTGCCATATACATTTTATCGAAATCTGTTCCGTAGTTTGATTTTTAAATCAAAATTACTAGAAAATATGAAGATGTCATCCAGGTATTCGAAGTTGAAGTCGGTTGTATTTTTTTAAAGCGTATTATTATTAAGAAAACTCACGTCAAAAAAAACTTTAAAAAAAAGAATACCTACTTCAAATTATTATGGAACCACCTTGGGAGTATAACCTATCGAATAAAAAAAGAATTTTCAAAATCGGTCCACAATTGACGGAGAAATCGGTGAACATACATTTAAAAAAAACATACATACCGTCGAACATAGAACCTCCTCCTTTTTTGAAGTCGGTTAAAAATCTGTTACTGTTTAGGAAGCTACATGGTTACTGACCAACGCGTCAGTTTTATACACTGGGAGAGCCGCGGACAAAAGCAGTGTTTAATAAAATAACTGGCACCTACCTGACGCTGGTCTACTAAGAAGGCCATTCTAACGGTGCTCTCCACGAAATATGTGGCAACTCAATCACTCCAGTAATTATCGTTAAAGGCTTTGTAAGCTAGTCATTTGTTTCATCCCACGTCATCACGCCTCAGGGAGGCCTATAATTAAAATTAAATTTGGGCCGAATACGGCATACAATGCGGGACGAAAGCAGATTTTTTTATGTGAGACGTGCTTTTCGGGACGAATATGGCATAAATCATTTCTGTCTGTCTCACTAAATTTATGAATATGAAGTTTTCGCAAAGATTTTACGAACGAAAGAACAGAATATTATATTCAAAATGTTTGCGTCCCCGTTAGTCTACTACAAGAAATACATTTTCCAGTAGATAGTAAAGTATGGTAATAGGCAATGGAGAGAGCTATGCTCGGAGTTACTTTGCGCGATAGAATCCGGAACGAGGATATTCGCCAAAGAACCAAAGTTACCGACATAGCTCGCAAGGTTTGCCAGTTGAAGTGGCAATGGTCAGGGCACATCGCTCGAAGAACTGACAACCGATGGGGGAGAAAGGTTCTTGAGTAGCGACCGCGAACCGGAAGACGCAGCGTAGGAAGGCGTCCCACTAGGTGGACCGACGACATTGTAAAAGTCGCGGGCAACCGGAGGATGGCAGGTTGTCGTACAGTGTGGCGGTCTAAGGGGGAGGCCTTCGTTCAGCAGTGGACGACTCCGGGCTGATGATGATGATGATGAAAGTATGGTGCTAATGTTCCATTTCCTTGTCCTAACGACGCGAGGTAATAATAAATAATTATATATATAATAAATATAAAATGTATTTAAATGATTTTTTTTTTCAAGTAGTACCGCCTCCGAAAGGCTGCATCCTGTTCATTCTAGGCTCGTGGTCCAAACTCGGCGGGCGACCGAAATAGCCAGCCATAAAAGCGAACTCTTCACCCGTTCCACATCCAGAAGCGAAACTAATTCTATTTCTGCTCGAGTAAACTGTTTATTTCACTATGCGCGTGCGCCGCGTCCGCTGCTATTTCCAAACGGCTAAATGCAGCCGCCACCGGAAAGGTTCAAAATGGAACATAAGTCTTCCTTTTTCAATGTATACAAATCTGAAACGGTTCGGGAGGTTATAAAGAAAAGCAACACGAAGAAACTTTGAAGAATTACGAATTTGAATATCACTCGAAACGAAAAAGAAAACAAACACCAAATTCCTGAAAATACGAACAGAGAAATAAACTTGGCAAATCCAACGACCCGGTTCAGATATATGGAGTTAGCGTTCGTAAAAAGCTACTAAAAATATGAACACTAAAATAATCCCGCGAATTAAATGCTTTAAGAACCTGAACACGCACAAAAGCGTTTTGCGGGATTCCACGTCACCACAAATGATGTTACGAGAGATATAATGAACAACTCATCAAATTAATAAGGTGAATTACAGAAATAATGTTGTTTGTGTGAAAAATTAATATAAATAGCTACTCGTTTAATAATAAATCCATAATTTAGGAGTATAACGCAATCTACAAATTAATAATAACTTTTAGGCAACCATTGTAGAGAAGACTTTAATAGAAACTCGTTCGTTACATCTAGAATTTGTTTATTCGCGTAAGAGTATTTTCAGATTTAAGGCGTCGATTCTGCTAACTGCCGAGAAATAATAAAATAAATAATAAATACATTACGACATTATTCACACAGCGCCATCTAGCCCCAAACTAAGCAACTCTTGTAATATGGAAACTAGATAGCTGACAGAATACTTAAATACTATTATTTTTTTGTAAATACATACTACACCCAGACACAGAACAAATATCTATGGTCGTCACACAAATGTTTGCCCTGGGTGGGGATCGAACCCACGCCCTACAGTAAAAAGTCTAAATTGTTGGTCCCGGTTGTTTCTTGTAGTTTCTATAACAACAACCGTCAGCCATGTCAGAGGCCTCCGGGCGGCACATTAACTCTGACATTAGGGCTGGCCACTCAGCCTATACGAACTTACTTACTTACAGCTCTGAAGGCAGACGTGCTACCAACTTAGCTATAGAGCAGATATGTAGACTCAATAGATTAAAATAGACACAATATCAGAATTATTTGATTATCAGAACACGTGATGCAGTCATGAATCTCGGCTGATGCAACGTGCATTCACCGTTCTAGAGGAAGACTCCTCTAACACGGTGTTTATGAAAGCAGTGCAGTAAACACTAACGATAAGATAGCCCATAAATACATTAAAATCATGCAATTATAGATAACAGTCAACTAATAATAAACTGTTTGATAAAATGAACACCAATCTTGATTTAAAGAATGGAACAACGCACAATATTAAAGTGAAGGACGAGCCAGAAATAGAATCGCTATAAATAGATATAGAAATCCAGGAAGTAGATTGTGATAACAATGAAAAAGAAAAACAACAACGTGAATTGCTTTGTTTAGGCGATTAACAAATCGTCAGGGTTGGCAATTAATTCGCGCGTGGAGTTGAATTAGGTAGCAACACCACGGCAGTTAAACTCATTACAAAATAAACAGACGATTTTCCCATGTTTAAAAATTAGGCCATTCACAGCACATGTAAGTAATAATTCATATCTAGCGTGGAGCGTTCGCGGCGACTGCGCAGGAGTGATTCACGGATATAAATAGCGAGCTATAATTAGTTTACCATACAAAGGCAGTAATATTGCTTCAAAGGATTCCGTTCTTATTGACTCACGTGTGAATGCTCTTTGTCTCAAGGATTTGCAGGAACTTGTTTTCTTATTAATTTATCTACGAGTAGTACACAATGAGTTTTATATATATAGTTCATCTTTGTCTGCCCCGTTGTTCTTTGGTAAAACTATGCTCGAGGCCGCTAGGAAAAGTTCATTCTGTTGTGTATTTTCACCAAAGGAATAGGTACATCATCTGGGCATCAATGTTTTATATATTAAATTAAATGCATTGTTTTTTCTTTGTCATTAAACACAACAAGACTGAACGAAAAAGTTAATGAATTAAAAACATTTCTAAATATTGCTAGCAAATTAAATAAATGACGAGCAAATTTTACTATCGCACTAATCACATCACACAGAACTTTTATACGAATTGTGTTTTGTTCTCACTTCGTAGTAGTTGAGATACGGTGAAATTTAGTGCAGAAGATATAATTATGCCCTGGATTAATATATAGGCCTACACTTTTTTATCTCGGTTACCATACGATTAGATACACCTACAGCCGCGGTGCGCTGCCAGCAGTTATTAATGCAGTAGGTATATAAACGTAAGTTAATCGCACGATCTCACATCGGGTATGTTTTCATTAGTTGCAAGTTGCAACACCACTAAGACATGTACAAGTCACATGACTTGCAAGTTACCTGTGCCTCTCTACCGAATCATTTCTGCTTCGTAAACACTAATTAACAATTTTAATTATTACCTGCTACTTGTGAGCCCACATAATATTATGTACATGTTTAAAGACCTCGTTTTGTACGAATGCATCGAATGCACACAACATTCATATAAATTTGGAACGTAATTTCTCGTATCTACAAAGTTTTAGGAGTTCCACTCGAATGAATATCATAGTGTTTTATAAATGGTGGTAAAAAAACTTCAAGATAGTGAAGTTGCCTGACAGTCAACATTTAAGCTGATATCTTGTTAAAAGGGTTTTCGGGAGACGTATCATACCAATGCCAACTTCAGTTTTCTAGTATCTTTTCGAATCTATTGCACTAGTTATTGAAAAAGGTGGCCTTTGCGGGCGAACCTTGCTTTCAAACGTTTCAAACTCAATTTCAAAAAGCCCAAGGTCGATTTAATAAATCGTACCCAAATTTCAAAACTAATTGCGGTCAACAAACCACATTTTAATTAACAACTTACATTTTGTCCAATATCTTGTTTCGTATATCGCAGTAAAAGATTTGACTTATGCTCGAAAATATAACTCGAATTAACAAAGTAACTACCAGACGGCGATTTGGTAATAAATAATAGATTTTGACCCAAATTTGCATTCTCAATTAGGAATTTGCTTTTGTCTTCTTTTATATTAACTTAACGAAGTGGGTCACTTCGTACTGGGACATAAGCACAATTATGTAAGAAACTATACATAATTATAATATACCTATGTTTGTTAGACGATAACCACTGGTCTACTAGTCTTCATGAAAAGTTGCAGTCAATGAGTTTGTTTATATAACTTCGAATACGATCAAAATCAGTTCAGGGATTGCGAAGATATGGTATAGTATGAATAGACAGGTTCGCAGCGAACTAATTTTATCCTGATGAGAGAATGCTTGCAACCGTCTCCAACGCGCAATTCTATCTGTTTTCATAGCCCTTCTGGAGGCACTTGTCGCCGATGTCGGTGCGGCACTTGCTTTAGTTTTTGTGAACCTGTCCCCCTCGGTCGCGGCCCGCCGAAATACTCCAGTAAATCTCCCCCGCTTCGCGTGTCTACTCTATAAACAGATGGGCGCATTCCATGCGACGCTATTTTTAGACACGGGCCTAATTCTGGATACACCGACTCTTGGGACGTTTTTTGTGATATTTTTGTGGAGAGCTAATTACGAAATGTCACTCAATTTCTCGGAATTCTCGATGTAGTGATGTATTTTTTCTGCAATATCAATGAGAAATAAAGCCGACAATGTTATTGCTCGTACACAAGTTACTTAAAGATTTACACAAAAATGTCTCGATTGATCAACCGAGCGCAGCAAAGCTTTCCATATTTAATTGTTTGTTTCCGCTAACCGACCGACGAATCGAGTTTCGTCTCAGATATTACACGTATTATCACTTGTCTTCATTATAATTATATTAGTAATAAAGCTCAAACAGCCTATCAACATGATGTGCAATTGCAATTGTAAATATCGGGATCCTGTAATGAAAATAGGTATAATATAGCTGGCAAATATAAAAACGCATCTTAAGTACTTGGAATGAAAAAGACAGATAGTGTACGTTATACCTTCTGCATGATCTGCGTTTCAGGACTGGTATAAAGGATGTCGGTAACAACTGACATGAAGTGCGACTAGATGTTTACACGAAGGCTCCCAGAAAACTGGGCGAAAGCTCTGACACATTAGGGACAGAAGATGGGCATAAGGCAGGAAGACTCCGAAAGCGTAGGCGGAACGAGACGCAAACGCTTTTCGGCGTGACCGATCCCAGCTAGCAATGGAACGTGACAAGTGGAAATTAACGAAGAAGACCTTTTTAAAAACTCGTAAATACCATTACAATAGGTAAATGTTGTAAGCAACGGTGAATCTCTAAAGCAAAACCAGTATCAAGTCTTACAAAAGCCTGCCTAAAATCAGACCCAAGAAATCGAACGATCTCGGCGGACCTGTTTCTGTTAACTATAAATAAGCACAGGGCGCAGCACGACGTCCATTATAGGGAGATCTATTTCTGACGAACAAAGAGTCGAACAAGTTGCCTTCACTAAAAATAGACGTTACTTACTCGGTGGAGAGTTTGGCCGCAGTTGGCTTCACGGCTGCTATTTACGGACATTCTGTTGTTCATATTTAAGGAAATTTTGAATACAAGTTTTATACGACTGATGACCTCTGTAGGAGCCATAGATCTTAAATGTAAGGATATGCACCTTCTAAACATTTAGTATATATGTTAGCGGTAATGTATGAAACCTAGGAATTGTACACAATTCCTGGTATATAACTATACACAATTCTGAGCCTATTTAAGAAATGTGTAAAATAATATCTCAAAGATTATTTAATACACCATTTAGTAATACATACAATTCCAGTGAAATTTATGCATTTCCTAGGAATTGTATGCAATTCCGAAATAATACTAGGAAATGTTAAAAGTTGATAAAGCTTCTGTGCTAGTTATAAAACACATGAGAATCCGAACGATCTTTAATAAAGCTCTCATTGTACATCAGGTCAGGTCAGTAACATCTTAAGATCTTCATAAGAATAATTATTGGCCCCCGCGATTGCCTGAGCGAATGACGCAATAGCAACCCCCCTCCCTCACTCCGCTATCCCCGCTGTACGTACCGCAATACCAAATTAAATAAATTTGCGATTTAGGAAATTTATAGATTTTCTAGGATAAGCATATACCTACTCAAAAAAATTGCATACATTTCCTATTCATTTTAACCATTGTACACATTTCCTAGGAATTATACACAATAACGGATTACATTCATTTCCGGTAACACATAAAATGTGTTACAAAAAGGTGTAGTGATACTGAAGGCTATGTATGTCATCATTGTGTTTTTTTTTACTATGGGGCCAACCATGAAAGCACGAAAAAAATCTGCTGTTCCATACATTTTGTCCAAGGTCAATGAACTTTTTGTATGGAACATCATTTTTTTAAATCTTTATTAATTCTGTCACTTCACATAACACTGAAGATGAATATACTTACGAGTACGCAGCCTCTCGCTACCATTGAAAATGTTCCACCTGGCCTGCCCTTACAAAATAATATTCGAGTACAAGTCAATGGTAGGAGCCGACTTATGCAACGCTGTTCCATTAAACATCGAGGTCGTAATGCAGTTTACTACTAGAATGACAATGCGTCCGACGAATCGCTTATGCATCACATGATTGGACACAAGATCTCGTCCCGGCACCATTTCAATACGATGATGAAAATAAATACGACTTTATAATTAGAACGGCCACTGAATCGGTAAACGACTTGGAACACCCAAAACGAATGAGACCACCGAAACCTGTTTAGTCGAGAGCACGACACAAGACGTTTTTAAGGGCATCACATCACACACAGCTTCTCTACTGTCACACTAGCAATATTGTTGTAAACATGTTCTGTCATCTTTTAATTTAGCGGAAGAGATTCAACCATCACTGTAAAAATCAAAACAAAATAATAGGTTTTTAAAATATTTGTAATGTTATTTATAACGAATAATAATGTCTTTATAGAAATAACTATAGCAACGCATCTCTGATCTGTACGCCCTTTGAAGCGTAATACCTATATAAGTAACCCCTCCCTATTAAGTGCGAGTTCTTCGTCCAGCAGTGGACGTCTTTTGGCTGATAATGTTGATGAAAGAACAATTATATATCATTAAACTCATATTTTTTCCCATGTTTCATCCAAATAAATGTTTGTAATCTTTATTTATCTCTTTATATTCTCAGTTCTGAGTCTCAAATTTGGATTGTCAGTGATTCTATATTTTTTACGCGCCTGGGGGCTAAAGTGGTTACTGCTACTAAAGTGCCCCGCTACGCAGATCAAAACGAACCACTACCTCCACGCAGTGGCACGTAAAATCGTATACACACCACGGAAGCAAGTAAAGAAGCCTCAGATCTCATGTTTGTCACCCACGGTTGCGCCTCGGGAAACAATATACATGAATCTGACACATTCTTTACTTTTACTGGATATGTGAGTCATCTACTATTGTATGTGGGAGAATGTGCGATCAAGACAACAGTTGACGCTACGACAGGCCTTAATCAGGTTCTATTATTATCCGGTCCACACAAGATACACGTGCAGGGTAGGCTTCAAGAATGGCGCCTCGGACGCCACGTTCCTCACTACGCCAAAAAAGGCACTAGCGTAGCTGGAACTATTATAATATTTAAATTAAACAAGCATACCGTAGCCAAACATAACTTGTATAATTAGCAGCTTTGCGGACCAGACGTGCAAAAAATTCATTTCAGACATGCCAATAGGGAAATTGCCACGCTTGTTCCAGTCGTCTAACATTACAAAACATCTTTCTAGAGCGTGTCGTGACACGATCGTGGTAGAGTTCCGTAGCTATAGATAGAAGGATCATCATTATTAAGGTGCGATCTTCATACTGGTTTGTAGGTCATTAAGCAATACTTGTTGCGATCCTGTAATTTATCCCATGATCTATCGCTATCTAGCTATCGCTCAGCCTAGTCCACTCTTTGACGTCGCCTAGCCATTGTCATCCTGGAGTCCTCATCCCAGTTTATCTGCCTGCGAGCATCCACCTTGTTAAGCATTACATAATAATAGACAGTTACATTTAAAGCAACCACGCACGGATAGAAAAAGCACGATAACAACATTAGTGTGCTAAGTTGTTTTTGGGGGTTTCCGGACTATTAAGCTCGACTCCTCATACATAAGTAGTCAGGCTGACCGGATTAACGGTAAACATATTTTTTAAACGCTTCACACTGATAGATCCTCACTACGGTTGATATTTTAAAAATAATTTCAATCTGTGTTTAGAAGCAAGCCGAGACGGTTGAGTTTGCTGCGAAAGCGGAACCCTAAAAATCTTTTATGTTTAACTTAGGTATATAGTTGACTATAAATAGCCCCAAAATAGACGGCTAAATAAAACTGAATGTCAACATTGTTATCCGGAAACTATAAAGCAGAAGATGTCGATTTGGCACAGAGCATGCTGCATGCTGCCTATAAACTCGATGGGAGGAATTCTGGCATACTTCCAAAGATATTAAATGTAAGGATATACTTCGAATGATTGAACCGAGTCCCGATATGTCAACTGTTTGAAAAAAATTGCACCAACTATAAAAGTACATCGCGTCGTTAAAAAAAAAAATTACGGTGGATATTTTTCACACGGCGCCATCCAGCCCCAAACTAAGCAAAGCTTGTAGAATGGAAACCAGATAGCTGATAGAATACTTATATAAGTACATTTTTTTTTGTAAATACATACTTATAATACATACAGAACAAACATCTATGATCGTCAAATAAATTTTGTCCTGGGTGGGTATCAAACCCACGCCTTACAGCTCTACAAATGTAGTGCGCTCAGCGTTCTCTACTAAGGATGTCCCATCGCTCTCAAGTTCGACAACCGTGGTTGTCGAATATTGATAAGTGCATCAACTAATTGTTCGCGTTGTGTTGAAACCGCCAATTGTTACACTATGTCTAAGGTAATTTTTCTACAGTTACACTACAATTTATTTTGGTGTATGTAAAAAAGAGTTTATCTATCTATCAACGAAGAGAAATAATGTACTAAGCCTCATCACTGAGGCATTAACATTGAAATTGTTCCAATAGTCCTGTCCTCACGTAGTAACGCTAAGTCAATGCTTTCTTCCGGTTTACTATACTGATTTACTGATGACTAGTGAACATAATGTCCGTTTATATGAAACGAGCACCAAACAAACAACTTGTGACACGCTAAGCTGTTTTACTATCTTGGCCTCTTTCACGTGAACATTTATATTCGGCTTGTCAACTAATGCTCTCGCGTTGACACTTTTATTTGGTTATTCGGTTTTATAGTCCTGTAAGCAAGACAAGATTGGTTTGCAATATAAGCTAACCTCCCGTTAGAATCAGTTATAGAATACAATATAATTTGATTTAGTTGTGTGAAAAGAGGGAAAAAATATGACTTTTGACGTCACAAAGTGTTGTTTCGGTTTAGCTTTGGGCGATACATTAAATTCACACTAGTAGGTGCTAGCCAAATTTATTCCCTATTGTACCTAGGTAATTATTTATACAAGATATTTATTGAAGCAGAAATACACTAAACATTTATTTAAACTTCAGTATATTTAAATAAACTTCCGCACAGTAACGTTCCTTTTCGATTACTATTTGCATTACTTAGAGTTTATTTGGCCAAAAGGCGACGGTAAATAAGGTCCTATAGGCTGAGTCGCCAGCCCTAGCGTCAGAGTTAATGTACCGCCCAAAGGCTTCTGACATGGCTTGACGGTAATTGGTATAAAAATATAGAACAAATAACCGGGACCGATCAATGTGACCTACAATTAAACTGAACGCAATGTAAATGCCATTCACGGTCACCCATTCGAAGACTGACTAACATTGGTTAACTTTTGGGAACAGCTAGTCTAGCTACGTCACGACTAACGGTGCTCAATCGTGGATCATCTCGAATAATTCTGTCATGCAGTGCAGGTATTATTAATATCTCTATCTTCGATCTCGTTAGTGCTGCGAATCGGGCAATATCAAAGCTGAGCGCGGGATTAAAACAAATCGATAATAAAGAGGGTGTAGGTGCTATATATAGGGCCAAGGCTGGGCACGGCCGCGGCGCGTGCTGCCGCGGTATATTTAGCGCTACTGACGGACAGCTGGAGTGCGCGGGCGTGCCAAACAAACAATCCAAATCGAATACATTAACAAAAAAACGACTCATGGGAATATCCAACACAACATAACTACGTTAAAAACAGATCCTCTGGTACAGAGTAGTATAGTAGAGTTAGAAAATGTTTGAGAGTTTTTAAAATTAGCTGTTATAACATTTAAAACCGTGCTTAGATTCAGATTCAAGTTCAGAAAGGAAAGGTTCTTCTCGACTCAAAAAGTCGAATCTAATTGAACTGAACCGTGCAGTTACGACTCACATAATGGAACCAGTCGAATCTAATCGAATTGAACCGTGCAGTCACGACTCACATAATGGAACCAGTCGAATCTAATCGAACTGAACCGTGCAGTCACGACTCACATAATGGAACCAGTCGAATCTAACCCAACTGAATCGTGCAGTCACGACTCACATAATAAAACCAGTCGAATATAATCCAACTGAACCGTGCAGTCACGACTCACATAATGGAACCAGTCGAATCTAATCGAACTGAATCGTGCAGTCACGTCTCACATAATGGAACCAGTCGAATCTAATCGAACTGAATCGTGCAGTCACGACTCACATAATGGAACCAGTCGAATCTAACCCAACTGAATCGTGCAGTCACGACTCACATAATAAAACCAGTCGAATATAATCCAACTGAACCGTGCAGTCACGACTCACATAATGGAACCAGTCGAATCTAATCGAACTGAATCGTGCAGTCACGACTCACATAATGGAACCAGTCGAATATAATCGAACTGAACTGTGCAGTCACGACTCACATACTGGAACCAGTCGAATCTTCGCAACGTCTAAACCGATTTTGGTCACAATTAGAACTTGAAAACTGTAGTGAAATAAAATGAAATGAACTACTAACTTCTTACAAAATTTGAAAAAAATCGTATCAAAAGTACTCACGTTATCGTCAGACAAACACAAATATTTGTTATTAGACTCTGAGACCTTTACGCTTCGTTGAAAATGTACTAATAATTTCTAAGGTGAACATTTATTTAAAAGTAATTTAATGAACGAACAATAACGAAGAACGAATATCTGCGACACATTGCACAAGCACGTGTATGGCATTGTAATGATATACTACTGAAAAGACATTTAACACAAATAAACGTAACATATAGATCATTAGAATAAACGTTGGCATCGGATACACGTACTATTTAAAACAAAATGCTTCGCTAATTATAACTGCGAGTGGAATTATCGACGCGGTCTTTAATTATGCGACATCGGGAGATAATGGCAATAAACGCTGAGCATTATGCAGTGAGCAGTAATGACACTTAGTGGTGAGATTAATGTAATTATCACGTTACCCGAGGCTGGTGCTGCACTCGGGAGGCCGCCGGCGCACCTCGCGTCTCCACTGACTCACTCGTTTATTTCGGTAATCCCACGAGCACTTACCGTTCTACCGTTTACAAGTACGCGGCCAATTATAAGTTCCTATTTTCGTTATCGTTGTTTACATACTTTATTTAACCTTAATTGATGAAACATTACACTAGATACGCAGAAAGATCAGATCTTGCAAGAGTAGATACTCTCCACTGAGATACTCGTTTATATCAAGAGCACTCAATGTCTATTGTTAAAATGTACAGAGACATTTATAACATTTTTTTTAACAAGTATTACAAAAAAAAAAATGGCGCAAAATTACAACAAATACGCAGTAATTACTGTCTACAAACTTTGTATATATACAAAGTTAACTTCTTATTTGACAAAAAGATACCCTAAATACGCAATAACATATCTGCATAACAAACATTAAAAGCTGATTTAGGTAAGGTTTTCGTCAGATTTCCCGTTTTAGAAGAGTTATGTGGCTTTTAAAGTTTGTTGGACGGTTGCGTGGCCGGCGGCATTGCGTCGATGCGAAAAGGTGGGTTCGCAACATGACCAACGTTATTTTTAGATTCCATTATCGGTTCCCTTGACAGTGGAACGACGACCCGCACACCGAGCGGCTCCACATCGGCTATTTCGGTATTTTTATCGTTTTCTGATGACATGCCGAAAATAATTATGCTTTTTATGCAGCCTTACAACAATCTACTGGGTAGAGATACCAAACGGAGACGGCGAGATATTTATCTAGAGTTTTAATATTATCTCTCTCTGATAGTAGACAATAATTACAAGTACTAATGATTGAGTAAAATCGCGTAACTATAACTAATATCTAATACTGTCCCGACTGAATGACTGCCTGACTGACAGACAACGCACAGCCTAAACTGCTGGTCGTACAGGTTTGAAATTTGGAGGGCGTATTTGTCTTGACGCGTTGGGGTGTACTAAGAAAGGATTTTTCGAAACCAACAACCCCTAAAGGGGTAAAAATGGGTAAAAACTTTTGTATGAAACTCCTTTTTTTAAACTATTAATCTTGAAAATTTGTAAATGAATAGTTAATTTAAAAAAAAAATGCTGTTTTCAATATTTTTTTGCTAGGGTTGATAAAGTGGTGACGAAAAATATAGTAATTAACCCAGCGATATGGAAGATATTTGGAAGCGGGGCGAATTCCTTCCGTACGCGGACGGAGTCGCGGGCGACCTCTAGTACATAATAATTATAACTAATTATGATGTCGTTTTAGACTATCTAAGCTACAAAACGCATTCGGAATTATAATAAGAAGTATATTTATATCGTATGTAGACGTATGTAGGTACTACGTATAGTACGTGCAGTTTGTATCCTCTATGAGACCTTTGAGATAATATTCATTTACATTCCGCTGTTATAGAATAATGTACCTTAATTTAATAGTGTTTATAGGTAGGTAATGTACTAACCTGTTAAATACAATGGCAAGTTCTAGCAGTTAGAGTTGAACTTGTACGTTCCATCTCATAAAACTAGGCCCCACAAATAAAGATAACTTATGACAATAATAAGGACATAATATTGTAGTTATCCACTAGGAAATTAATTATCCTCATGTATGTACACAAATAGCTCATCACAATATACGGCAATATGTAACTTTAATTGATATGGTTATTTATGGGTTGGTACATTATCCTGTTATTTTCCGACAATAGAGCTGTAATCCAAAATAGAGTATATTTCATCCGGATTAAAAATAAATTGGTACATGATAAAATGTCAATACAAGCAATGGAAACCAGTTGAACAAGTAGCGAGCCGAGTGGCGCGGGCGACCCGGCGGGCTAGAGATGGCAACGCTGCTCACAAAAAACATCGATCAACATTAATTAGACAGCGTCTAAAAGTTAGTGATTTGTTTTTCTATACAAAAAAGTACAAATAATAAAAGCGGAATTGTAGTTTTTTTTTAATAATCTGCCGACCACTTAGTGAGTAAATAAAAAAACAAAAAATTAAGATTAGTGAACATTTTTCACACAGTGCCATCTAGCCCCAAACTAAGCAAAGCTATCACGGAAAGTTTATAAAATGTTTATATAATAAAAAAATATGAGACCCAAGCATTAGATCGTATACTTCCATAAAATAATAATAAACGTATAAGTCTGCTTAAAATATTACACAATGTGTTTTTAAAATATCATTAAGTACATAAAAAGTCGTGCGGGCGAATGTTTATAAGTATGCATATAGGGTGGAGTAGAAAAGCAAAACTAGTTTATCTTTATCGATAAGTACGATTAAATTGACAGTAGCTAGCTATCGATGTTAGCGTGTCGATTATCGTCCTTTCTACAGGCTGTGTCACGGCTATAAATACGAACGATACTTACCGAACGTAATATTACAATTATTGTACATAGATATCGGAATACTTAGACACATACGATTATATTGATGTAGGTGTAGATGTTCACGAAGTCGCTTCGATTCAGAAGGTATCACATAGAACGTTGTTGATAATTCTAATCAAAAGATTCAAATCTTTGTATTTCGGGTCTACGGTAAAAAATTACACAACCAAAGATCTACTAAAATTATTAATTATTATTTGACCTACGCATGTTAGATATTCTTTTTAGAAAGCTGCTTTACAATAGAAAGAAATTTTTGAGATTTTCTAAAACGTTAATAGATAAAGGCATTATAAAGAGTGATAGGTAAATATTTGCAATTACTTAGCTAGTTTTCCGTAACATGTTCTTCCTTAAAATCTAAAAATCAGCGCACGTTCTTGCCTTACTATCACAAATATTATGTTTCTTATCCACCAATGGATAATGGATTATGCAATGAGACCAAGGATCTATCTATAATTCCTGTCCCCATAGATGGGGATAGGGGACAGCGAAACAGCAGGTAATGTTTGAGATGCGATCATACATAACACAGGTTAGGCCTAATGTAGGACCGCGGTATAACACCGGTACTCAGTCCTTGTCACCGCCTTAACAACTACTGATGACATCACCATATTCGCCAACCAATAGCTAAAAATAGCACAACAAATGGCAGCGGTAATTAGAGCAGCGCTACGCCATATGCGGAAAACGCTCGAAATAGCTGATTGTTTATTAATTAGACTATTTCCAGTTGCCATTGTATGATCAATAGAGATAATTCCGAACACAGTATATTTAGGAGCTTATGTAAAATGTAAGCTGAAAACAAACGATCGTAATTGTGCGAAATGTGAGTCGCTGTATTTTGAGTCACGTAATAGTAGAGTCGTATCAGTGCACTACTCATACTGCGTCGTCGTGAAGCACAAACTCTGCTTTCAAATAAAACGCGACTCATATATAACTCACAGAATTACGCTCTTTTGGACCTAGCCATTAGTTGGTATTATGCTTAATAGGCTAGATGACTGGGGTTTTTTAATGTCCTATTAAAATGTGGTCCATAAATATAGCTGATTAATGAAATGAAAATGAAAATCTGATCAAAAATAAGCAACTTATAAGCATTTTAATATCATGCTAGACAGAGAGGCGAAACAGCAAATCGTGACGTCACTTCTCTGTACGCCATATAAATTTTATTCTGACAAGTAAGGCGTGACGTCATTTTTTGTTTTGAGGGAAAGGGATAGAGTTGTCTCTAACAAAAACTTTAAACCCTCATATATTACCCGATTATAAACCGATTTAAATTATTTTTTCAATAAACATACTATATTTACTTAAATTCTTCATCAAACCTATTGGTTTCAACGATATAAACATCAGTCATCTACCCTATTTAAGTAAAGCAAGCTTACCCTGTATAAGCTTAGCCTGTTTAAAGCTTGTTCTGATATTGAAATCATTAGCAGTATCTTAGAGGGTCATTAAACTCGATGTAATGAACAACGGAAGTTTTACTAAGAAATCAAAGCGGAATTGCGAAAAAAAAAATGTTGCTCAAACATTTTGTCATGCCGTAAGTAATTGTATTGTTTACATCCAATTTTTTACCGTTTTCAGGGTTGGTTTCATGGTACAAGTTGTACATTATGATGAGTATAATGATCCCCTAAGATATTGCCAATGAAATCAATGTCACCCTGTATGTACACGACGAGTACAGAACATATTTAGAATTTTTTATCAAGGCAGCATCGCAAAGGTCTGCCATAGGTCAGATATGTTTAAAAACGACCAGCCTTTGATTAATAATCCATGGATTTCGACCGCAGTGACCAAAATAAATGATATACCTACATAATTATTGTTTTAAAATGATTTTCCTGTAAATGAATGAGCCGCCAATACAATGAGATTCTCGTCTCCAGCAAACACATCGATATTCCAACTAAAGTTATATTCTTTTCATAGGCAATTTAAAAATATTTTTTAGGTTTCAACTTAAAACCTTAGTCTGGCCTTTACAATTTGACTTGAATAATATTAAAATTGGTTCCCTCAGACCCAACTCAATACAAATGTATAGCTGTGTATAGCAAAGTATTACTATTATTACATTAATTAGCACTAAGTTTATAATTCGCGGTTCAATTTTCAATGCAATTTCAATTTTATCTCCCAATTTGACTGTGTACGTCACTTTTAATTTTAATCACAAATTGTAATTTCCTCTAGTGACTATTTAATTCCGATATTTTAATGCACCTAGACATACATAGTTTTGGAATGTGATACAGATCTGCAATATGTATATACAATTTTAATCTAATGTTATTACATTCTGTTTTCTGTTCTGTTCTGTCATCTGTTTTGTAAGTAACTCATATTTTACATGTTTGCTTCTGATTTTGCTTGTAAGCTTAATTCGACATCACCCACATTATCATAGTAATCAATAATTCTTAATAATCTTAGTCAGCAGATAGGACAATAGGATATGATTCAAATAGGTCGATAATACCTCCGCACACACACAGTAGGTACAGCACGTCGTCTTACCTGGAAAGACAAAAAAATACACATAAGTAAGGAAAATATCCGTTTATCGTACTTCCTACTAATATTATAAATGCGAAAGTTTGTGTGTGTGAATGTTTGTTACCACGTATCTCCTACCAAACCGATTTTAATTATTTGTTTAATGTGGATAGTTTAGGTTCCAGAATAAGACATAGCATAGCTAATTTTCGGAGTTCAACCTCTAATGGGATTAAAGAGGGTGGTAAAGTTTTAATGGATGTTTTTTATTCCTTGGTTCGATTCACTAAAAACTCGGCACAAATAAACTTTAGAGTAAATAAAGAAACACACATATACGGCCCGGATTTGAACCTGCGACTTCACGGTATCAAGTTTACGGGTCTCCCAATTAGGCTACCACGCCTTTGGTAGCCAAATAAACGTAAAACCACGGTATGGTTATAGGCCAAATTCTAATTCTAAATAGCCCACGCGGACGAAGCCGCGGGCAACACCTAGTATTTCATGAATCACACTAATATTATAAAGGCGAAAGTTTGACGTGTCTGTTTGTTACCTCCACGCTTAAACGACTGAACCGATTTGCATGAAACTCGGCATGGAAAGAAAAAGAAAGAAAGAAATGTTTTTTTATTTCTTTTTTAATTTTTTTTTTTCATAGAGATGGCTTATTTCCCGGAATAACATATACCACACCGTTCACCGTTTTTCATCAACACGCGGGTGAGGCGGCGGAGCGCAGCTAGTGCTTGTATTAAGTTGAGACTTGATCGGCGAGTCATTCATCAAGATGTATTTTTTATTACCTGTGTAGTAATAACTTATTTATACATACTTTTCATGTATATATTATATACAATGAGTAACAAAAATGTTCAACAATACTGTAGGGTATGTATGTATTCATCATCATGAACAACTTTTACTAAGGGGCCAACCTTGAAATCCCGGAAAAAAAACTGCTATTCCATACAAAAAGTTTATTGACTTTGGACAAAATGTACGGAACAGCAGATTTATCATAGTAAACGTTGTACATAATTATGTATACTTACCCTTCAGTATTGTAGAGCTTTTTTGTTACACATTGTTTGTATATAATTTCATTTTAGAATAAGCTTAGAGATAGTGGTGAAATAATTAAAATTCGCTTATGTTTATGCATGAAGACAAAGAAAGTTTTACATAATGCTAGATAAAGTGTTATGGATAATTTACATAATTAGCAAAGTCGCAACAAACATTTATGTTAAAACGACTAATCGAAAATATTTTAACTTATTTTTCGCGATCATTGCTGCTGTCTAAATGATATGAGTATTAAAAGACCTTAGGATATGGTTAAGATCCTGGTAAGGTTTTAGTTTTTTATTGTTTAGGCTGTATCCTGACCAGCGAGAGCGAAAGAGAATACTTATCTCTCTTCTGCTCTCGGCGGCCCACCGTGGTCGGAATTGATAGCACGAGACTTATGATTAAAATGCCACTGCCAGAGTAAGTTGGTTCCGGCAGGTGGCACAACCGGTACCAACTTATAATTTGAAGAGATTCTATTATCGTGGCGAAGGAAACAGAGTTTCCGCGTGCGACTTTTCATACGTTCTATTTCTGTCGGTGTCGCCTGCTTAACTCATCACACTCGATATCTATTATTAAAAAATAAAATTATTTCAACTGCCTTTTGACGCAAAAGATTTGTACCATTACGTAATTGGTACATTTTAAACTTCGACTCGACTTCTTTGTTTGATTTACTTGGGCAAGATATACCATACATCTCATAAATAAACAGGGTCTCGTTATTTATATAAAAAACCATAATATCATCTGTCTAGGCACTAAAAGTTTCAATGAAGGTGATAAAACCAAAAATGTTATTAAGACGAGTTTTAATCAGATAAAGGTACACAAAATAAACTACCAATGGCTGTTTAGTGACGTTGACGCGAGTTGGATAGTATGGCGTGATGCAGAGCCAGGCTTCGCAATCACAGCATGACGTAGTTCCCCCGCAAAGCAGATAGGCTACCAAGAGGCAGGCTGTGGGAGTGGTGGGACCGCCTCGCCTGATAAGGCATCCGGCGCGGGCGGGTCGTCGCCCTTCCGTCGCCGGTGATACCAGCAGCTGGCCTGGTGACATCGTCGCCACTGAGTGAGTTGTCTGCCCCGCGACCCGCTGAGGGCACCATGGTCAGAACTGTTTGGAGTTAGCGTGGCTACCTCCTCCTCCATTTTTGAAGTCGGTTAAAAAGCAATGTAGGTTGTTTTGCAGGTAGTCGTCTCGTATACTATAAAACTGAATGGTTTGCGAGTCTGCCGATGCATATTATTTATGCATAATGATCTACTTACCGTAGATAAAGCGTGAACTAATTGTTAATAATAATGTTAAGCAATTTTAAAGTCAAAAGCGCAACCAAATGGAGCAAGTAAGACCGCCAAATGGTTAAACTACAGAAAACATTCCTTAAGGATCGACAAGTTGACGGCTCGAACATCGGAGGGCGCGGCTAAAAAGCATACTCTCTTCATCAAACAAACTGCGGGAAAGGGAGAAAGAAAGATAAATGAGCGCGCAAATTTTTTTTGTCGACCTTTGGCTGCAGTAAAGTGGTTGAATAAACTCTGAGTTGATTTATTCCAACTTAAGTTATTTGAAATGTTTATGGACTAAACTATGCCGCTTGATAAATTATTTTAGAGTTTTCGTATTCCTTATGTTATTTATTTACGTCCAATGTGGCGTTAAAATTGAGCTAAAATACAAGATGTTTCCTGGCTCATAGCTTTCATGTTTATTAACTTTTTACTTTCGTAATAATTTGCAATCCTAGATAATGAAGAGATGAATCGATATAATACTTAGTCTTGGACCTACAAAATTACATAGTGGAGTAGTAATACTACCGCGTTTCTATGGAGAAGTGACCAACTTGTCTACTCTTAACTCACGATTTAAATAAATTATGTAAACGTCAACGACAGAAATGCAAATTAGAGAAAGACCGGGTTATTATATCGAAGCGTTTTTTTTTCACATCCAATAAACTGGCTCGAACCACTTATTTGGGCAGTTATGAATCAATTACGAAATCAATCGAATAAATTTATCTAATATGTCGACTTATAATCTTAAACGAAACGAATCATGATAAGTATGACACATGTTAATGTGTAACCCAAGGTTCACACCCATGAACTGTAGTCGATAGCTTATTACTCGAAGATGATTTTACTATTCTTCTAATATACATGGCGTAATTAGAAATGTATTCTGAAAAGACGCCATATAATAGTCTAGGATTTGAGCTACCTCAAGCACAGAACATTCGCATTTATAATACGAGTGTGATATACGAACATGTTGGATGACAGCAAGTTTTGTTTTAATCATCAAACATAACTGTTCAAAGTTCATTTTTATCAATATAATTATCATTAAGAAACGCAATAGAGGACGTAAATGAAATAAAGAGATAAATTTATTTTAATTTAAGAATATACAAAAGTAATTAAGATCTTATGTCTGCGTAAGAAAATTTTGTCGCGTGCCATTCCTCAGTAATGGATACCGTAGAGGCGTAGACAAACTACAGGTACAAGTAGGAGCGCGCGCAACAGCCGGCGCGCGGCGGCGGCGGCGTCGCCTCGGTGTTTTTCCTACGCCCTTGCATTGCACACACATCTCGCCGGACTAAGTTCCACGGGTGTTTCCTCGGCTAAAACAAGCCGCGAGCCCCGCGACGTCGTGTCGGCTGGTTCCGGCCTTGTGGTAGTTGCGGCGCGCTGGCTACGTCACCCATTCAGCTCGAGGAAACAACGAGAGTACTACGGCCCGAATCAAAACAATAAAACCCGCACTTTTGTAAACAGCGCGCGACTCATGGAATTCCCGCTGTTCTGTATTCATGCGATATTTCCGGTAATTAGGCGGCGATTCCGCGTCACACGGTTCATTGACCGCAATCCCTAAACGACGGGAACGAAAAAGTTAACAAAATAATCGCACAATTCGAACCATGTTGGCAAAAAAAAATATCAAAAGAAAAGGTCACTGGACTCAAAACAGAGTAAATAGAAGAGTCCAAATTAGCACGCCTAATGGTAGATGTATCGCCTCCGAAGGCACGTCCACAGGCGTCAGTGGCGTCAGCGTGTCACCAAGCTGTGACCTGGTAATGCGGGTGTGATTTTAGCCGCTTCCCGATTCCCGGGCTCCCTTGGCGGCCGCCGGGCCAGCTGGCGCCCGCGCTGACAGACGCAGCATCAATCACTCCGTCGCATGATTGGCAGAAGTGCCGTTTGCTCGCCTTTGGACCGCTCTCGTTGGTGGCTTCCCTTCTACGGAATTTGATACCATATTGGAATTGGTACTCATAAGTAGACGCGTTCCAAATATGTTTTCTATAAATAAAAGTATTTAGAAGCGCGGCGTAAATAAGACAATAATCAAAAACGATTTCTTATTGGAAGCAAATTTTAGGTCAGACTTGACAAGCAAGGATACCTAAGCCAGGTCGTTCTAAGCAAAGGGCCGCACTCTTCCTGCTAATGCAATCCGCATATGCGATCTATAATCGAGTGGAAATCCCCATAAGTACCCCATCCATTGCATCACTGCAGCGAATCCCAGATGCTGAAATGGGTCAAGAACCAATATGCAGCATCGTAAAATTAAATTGTATCGGTCCGCGTGCTCGGTGGGTGGCGGGCCGTGTGGTGCCCAATAGTTAATTCGAACGAGGACCTTGGCCCCGTCACTGTGACGGGGTTCCGTTGCACAATTGCAGCACTATTCTGATGCATCACCTTGCTCCCGGACCTGGGTTACAACACCGCTCGATCTCGCCGCGTCTTTTCAGACTCAGCGCACTTGCATGTCTACTTAAACCCTTTTGAAGTACTTAGTTTGTAATTTTTATACAACAGCTTAACCTAACCTCACCTAATGGGAAGCGGGATTTAGGAATTATCTCTTCTCAAGTTTTTTCTTGTACTCCTTGTTGTACTAGATCGGAAAGAGACAACCGGGTAAGAAGTTCCATACTTCACTAAACCAAAATCATATTTCTGACTAAACAACTAACTGACTGAAAAAACGAAACTTTGGTGCGTTCAGAATGTTCTGGTAGAATTTCCACCACAAAAGGTGTCGCTTCTTCTAATTGGAAAGAAAAAAGAATACATTTTATAGAAAACATCGTATAAAATGTTTTCTTTTAAAGAAAAATGAAAACAGACACATACTCAAAGAAAAAAAAACGGTGACCAGTAAGTACGTCAAAAATTTATGTTGTTTACGAATATTAGTACGTTACTATATACACGGGTAAATAAACAGATCCGAATCTATTGGGGAAGGCAATTCCTCGTAAAATTAAAACGACGCCGAAGGCTTCAATCGAGCTCGCAGACAAAACAAAGTCAACGCTCGATATTTTCTTATTTACTGCATCGACTGCATCTGCTTCGACTTTTTATTTAAACATTTTATACACGTTGCTGCTTTAAACTGATTCTGCTGAAGATTTTCATTTCATATTCGTGCTCATCGTAAGTAGTTATTTACGTACCGACTTAAGTAATATAAACAGTTATTTGCTGAAGCCACATCTGCTCTAGTTGTGAACGTCAAAGCCGTAAGTGTGCCGCGTAGATAAGCGTTATCGTTAGCAGGGCTGTGCTCGTGGAGGCGGTAATTAGAAGCGCAGAGTGCAGTGCAGGCGCGGCGCGGCGGCGCGACGCACCGTCTGCGCTCGCATCGCGGTCAGGGCACCAGCCCAGCCACTACTCTGCACATGATTTACAGCCACCCATGAATTATTAGCCTGATCACTATGTTAACGCACGTTTGATGATCCGCACTTACATTACTCATGTTCAGTGGAAACGCATCACGCCACAAACGATGAGCTGCAAATGCTCAATTAGAAATCCAAATGCGGTTTTCCTCGAACGTTATAACTCTGTCTGTCCTGCTCTGTGGTTGTCATTTGTATTTCTTTTATGGGTGACAGTTGTTTTGATGACAGCTCACCTGCTTAAGCGACGATGTTGTCGAACGTGGTAAACACGGCTAGCATGAAATCGGATCTAGTGCGTAGCGACATTTTCAACTTAAGGGTAGTAGCTAAGTACTTACCACCATGCTATGATTTCCTTACTGTATTGTCATTCACTAGCAGCTTAAGTACATTGTTGGTATTTGAACCCACATCCATAACTTGCGTGCTGAACGCGCTAACCGCTGAGCTATCATTGCTACGACCGTGGTACTCTGCCGTTTGATCCCCATATAACCGCGGAACCGTAACATTTATATTGACTTGTCTAAGGTATTTATAAGCACGCCTTTTAGCGTCCGTGTCAAGTCTCGCTTCATGATTACATTTTGATCGACGATGGGCAACATAATTAGTTTAAATATACCCTGAGCGCATCACACCTAGACTGCTAAATATAGCGGCTCAATTCCAACACACATTTATCTTAAAACGCATTCAGCGCTCTATTAGTTATTCCGAATGGACATACCTTTCGATCACTCTAACGTTGTTCACTACATATATTTGTGTTATTGACAGGCTCTGTGTTAAGCAATCATCTGGTAGTATCAACTGCATAGTGCCTTTAGTGAAGAATCATTCATAATTCGGGCTAGTATTGTCAATATAACAACCTTTTTATTATGCTGTATATAGGCTATAAGTACGTAGTACTATTATTTCTTCTGTGCTATAGGCATACTTTAAATCTTGCATGAATAAATAAGTGGCAAAATGATTATTTTATAGCATCATTAAATTCATACCATAAAAAAATCTGTGTTAGATATGGGAGTTCATTTCATGTCAGACAGAGAGCGCGCTATCGATATTATTCGATAGACATGACGACAGTGTAACACGCGCCAAATGAGTTGAAAAAGGGACAAAGCACACCTCTTTCAGTCACCACCACAATCTTTAAGCGATTAAATCTTAGAAAAAAATTACCAGCCGACTGAACTTGTAACTTTAGTACTCTAACCATATTATACCTACTCCAATATGCGTCCCATCAACACATTCATCATTTTTGTATATGAAATGTGTGTGTGTGTGTGTGTGTGTGTGCTGCGTGCGTGTGTTCTGTGTAAGTTTATATGTGTGTGCTGTGTACGAGTGTGTGTAAGGATTGTAAGTATCAATTATCTAACATAAATGAATGTTAGTGCATGCCTAGTCGTGCACATCCAAAACATGACCACTGTAAAACGCAATAAAGTACGGGACTGTACCCATGCAACTAGCCCGCGCCGTGGCAGTGTTGCCAACACAAGCATGCACCTCGTTAATCGCCGGACAGCATAAATCTTTACCACTCTGTAAACCGTCTGTAAAGCCAAATATACACACTGATTATCATAAACAATACAATTGGCCGATACTCTGGACTATTATCAACGCTAATAAATTAAAACGTATCTAATGAGGAAGCGAACCAGATCTATTTTTAGACAAGTTGAGTTTTGGATAAGATAAAGCTAACTAAGCATAGTTTTTTGACAGAGGCCTTCGGAAATCATATTAACTTTGATACTGCTGGTCACTCGGCCTCGAACTTACTTATCGGACGAAAAATAGTTGAAAGCACATGTTGCATGTGTTTGTAGTTTAATGGTACATTAGCAAACTCAGGTTGTGTTTATGTTAGAGATATGGATTGATTAGCACAACAACTAAATCGAAACATCAAAAAGTAAATCAAAGCAGGTAACTAGGAATCTGTGCCGAAGAGGAAAGTGAAACAACAGGATTTGGCGCCAGTTGATCCGTAAAGGGCTGTCTCCACATAAAGATAATCGAGTCGAGAATGGCCGGTGTAAGCCATGTGAGCCAGCCGAGATTCCTAAGATAGGTTAGCATCCGCGAGCGCGGCGCGCCCGACCTCGAAGCTGCACGCCAACTCAAACAAAAAACGACGACGCGCCACGCCTTCTCCTGTCTACGAGCACAGATATTCATTGGCTTTGACTGTATATCGAACATTCCCTATAAATACACGCATTCATCGAATACTTCTATGACTTTACGAAACGCGCCTCAAAATCTAGAGTTCTTCTTTCCTTTTTCAATCTTAAGCCCGGGCTGAAAATGGGATAATGTTCTACGGAATTTACTAAACGCCTTTTCGGTGAGGGAAACCCATGTGAAACGTACGAATCGACGTAACCGCAAAGATGTAGTGTATGCCCAGCCCAGCAGTGGAAGTTGGCAGTGCAGTAGTTGGTGTACGATTTCGAAATATTGAATAAAAGAAGCCGAGAACTTGAATAGAAAGCCACACTCAGTAGTAAGATTAAGTTGCATAAGGGGAAAGCTTAAGAAGCATATAATTGAAAAAAAAAAATTTTATCCCCGTACCGTACATACCGTATATGGAAGCTTTGAGGCGAGGACGGGTATTGACGGAAGAGAGCCCAACCAACTGGTTACTGTCAGTTCATACTGACGAGAATTTCCGCTATTTGATATACCGTCCCAGTCACAATCACATTTATTTTGGTAGATATCGCTTTTATTTTATATTTTTTATGGCATAGGTTCAAATACTAACTATGAGCTTAAACTGTCGGTGAAAGGTATTTCGTGAGGTAATCATAGCGTGGTGATTTGATAGCTGTCAGGCTATAACCCTCAAGTTGGATATCTGTTGCGAAGCACCTAAGGATGTGTCCCTACCTACTCAATTTGGATCCAGTTCCCATTCCAGGCTATGCGTGTTTGCATAAATCAACCATAAAAACCAGAGAGAGCAAAAACTGCGTAATAGACCAAAATGCTGAATACAAAGCGCCTGCTTTCACGTGCCGCCGCGAACTCATACCTCACATTACAAGCAGACGATAAAAGCATTTTTAAATAAGCATGGAGAGAGCTCGGCCATTATCCTAACATGCATGCGACAGTGGAATCCTAGCTAACAAGAGTTAATTCTGGCCGCGATCCAATCAGGTGCGAAGTATATTCTCGCGTTGCGTTCGGCCATCGCTAATAATACTCGGGAACAGAGTCGCTCCGTTTATAGCCTAACCAGAATAGCCGAGGAAGGAATAGATGCACTGACAGACGAGCGCGCTGGATGTGCAGCGGCGGAATTAGAATAGAACTGAGACGGGAAGCCTGTTTATGGTATCCTGATATATATGCCTGTAAAAGCACACAATAAACGGTGACTGTTAAATCAAATACATGTATTTAAATGGTAATAATTTTACGCGATAACAAATTAAATGGAACGCAACGACGAAAATAAGGAGCCAGTTTGTGCTACCACGAAATACAGAACTGAAAATAGATCATACAAAATGATTAAAAAAAACGATGGGTGAAGTTTATTGAAAATCATGAAACAAAAGTAACAAGGTATGTAGGAAAGTTTATTTTATAACTAGTGGGAAATCTTCGAAAGACTGAGTAGAGGCGAGTCGGGTAATGCAGGATTACACCCACTAAAACCCCTAAGAGGTTTTGCGGTAATTAAAATTAGGTAATTCTGAATTACTTAATATTTCCAATTCTATAACCAAACATTATATTATATCATTGATTTGGTGTTTAAAGAAACTGGTTTAGAGCATGTCATAATAATTAAAAGCATCGAGGACAAACAGTTTATCAATGGATTCGATAAACACGAATGAGTAACTAAATATATTATGCAGTATATTAAGACAGAATTTATAAATCTTGAACAAAGTCATAATCATGGAACATAAACAGAATAATCCTGAAGATTTCATTTATCAATTATAGCGTGGCTATATTTTCTTAATTGCGAAAAACATAAACAACAAAGTCAGATGTCATAAGGAGCATCCATATGAATATGTTTTTCGTAAATAAAACACTCGTTAATTTGAAGGAGAGTTAATTTTGAAAAATCATTTCGCCTCTGGCGAGTTGGCATCGCGTTAGCACCCGCGTCATTTCCGGCGCTGCGTTGTTTCGCGTTCTGCGGCTTACAATTTCCGGTTCGCACTTCATTGAATCTACAAACTGTTAATTGTATCTGATTACTTTACCGAAAACCCCGTTATATATTACGTAACTCCCTGTTATTATATTATTAAGGCGCTACGTCTTAATTACAAAGCTCGTCGGAAGATCCTTTTGTTTTTGTTGTTATTTTGCCATCTCGTGGGAACGTCGCTTTTATAACTCGAAACGCCATTTAGCTCGCCGAAGACAAGATAATTTTAGACGTTATTCCATTACGTCCGTCGGATACCTACAACGTTCAATTTTCGTGACTGCCAATTATTTAAATTTTGCAGTTGTTATCATCAAACATTATTATCTAATTGACAGCAGCCATATTATAATAATAAGTTTCACAAACTATACATCTGTAGAATCTATGGTCCATATTCATTACGATATAGATTATTACACTACATTACATTATTACAATATTATACAATTGAATATTGATCAATATAACTGCAAGGATATATATACATATTTCTGCATAACTTGAAAAAATGTACCAAAATTGAAAAAACGATGACCTTAGTGGATCTCGTGTGATGTCACTTGACCTGTGAAAACCGCACTGCGTGGCATTGCGTCCTAGACCTTCGGGCGCGTGGGCCGCGGAGTGGCGACGTCGCGTGCGGTAGGTCGGAGCAGTGCCGCCGCTTCCGACCTATCAGCCTTACCCCATGCCGCCGCTAGGGGCACTTTGGCAGAGGTACTCGTGTTGTCAATAGCATTGCCATTTAGGTCAGCGTTAAGATAAAGAAAGTACAGAAATCATTCATGTCAGTAAATCTACGATCTACAAATAACGATAACATTTATGTAGAGCTAATTCAACGGCCATGGCAGAAACGTAAATACTGATATAATTTGCTATTTATTACTAAGGTAATTATTGCGGGTAATTGATGGTTATGTACCGCGACTGAAAGGGGGACGGGGGTAAATACAGGCTTGAACAGTTGAGCACACTGCTATAGGTGAGCATGTTACCTCCATTGTGGCTATAGGAGAATCGATAGACGTGACTAATATAGAGCTTGACCTTGGCTGGGGTCTATCGTGTCACGCACCTACTTATCGGCTGATTTTCGGGTGATAGGTAAATATTTTATATATGTACCTACCTACGTTTTAGTAAAATTAAACAAAATAAACAAAAATTAAAAAATATTACTAAAAACACTGACTTAAATAGTTTTATACGATAATATAATAAAACTGAAGAATAGGTTTCGATTGCTAGTATCTTCTAGGGTCTAAGAAAGAAAGTGAGAGACATTTAAAAATATTTCGGTGGCGCTCAGATCAGATGGAACAAACATTTCATGTTACATCGAGACCCTTATTAATTCCTGAAGTAATAGGGAGTGAATTGGTTCAATCAGTTGACGTGGACAAGTCGGCGCCATATTGTTGTACGATTGAACTCAGAGGAATCTTCCACAGCGTGAAGATAAAAAAAAAACGATATGGAAATACGGTGTTACAAGGTAGATCATATTCGCTAAACGAAAAAATATATAATTATGTTGATCAATAGTTTGTTAATTTTGAGACGCATTAAAATTTTTGCCATTCTAAATCTCGCATAACTCAAATAGAGGTCGTCGTGAAAGAGTGATTTTGTATTTTATTTTAAAATGTAGCTTCGGCCGCCTAACTATGAGAAAAGAAAAGAGCGCATACTAATTAGCTCGTTAAATACTTAAAATTTAGTTGTCATGAATAAATGCTCATGATGGTAAAATAGTCCGTCAATGAATGACGAACAGTGAAACAACAATAACTAGAGTAGTAAGTAACCTCTAGTAAACCCTAGAGCTTACAGCGCTGAGTTGGATTGCCTAGTATTTGTGCAGTTCCGGAGAGACTCGCCGCAAATAGTCCAGCGATGAACGCATTTGACGCAACAATAATTGGTCCAGCGTTGGCGGGTTGGACGCGAGCGGCAGGTGGCGGTGTGATCTGGACAATTTTGGTGCTTGAACTGCTGACACGAAGTTATTACTGCTTCCTGCCCACGCTATAGTCAATGAGACCAATTGCCGTTTCTATAAATGTAACTCGCGGTATTGCAAGACGCACGGAACTAAACACTGTACTAATACACGTTTTATGAAAAAAAAATTGGAAACAGTTATTTTTTCCAATGTTACGAATTAATTTATGAAGTGCACTATTGCTACGAGTAAAACTGATATGATTATATTCAGCAAAATTGGGGTCGCGTGGGTTATTAATTTCATGATGTCTAGTCTAGTCGCCAATATTCACCGTTGCTATGAATAGTGGTTGTGTTTAATTGCTTTTATTTCTGGAGTATTGGAGGCGCCAGATCTGTCTGATGGAAGACGTAATACAGCTTTAGATATTGTTGACTAGAAATAATATGTTTCCAAAACTATAAGCTGAGACGCTTCAAAAATTGCGTATTAGCAACAGTCAATAAGGGCAACAAGATGGATGGAAATGGCAGGTTGCCGTACAGTGTGGCGGTCTAAGGGGGAGGCCTTCGCTCAGCAGTGCACGTCTCCAGGCTGATGATGATGAACAGTCAACAAGCTAACCGGCTGAAAGTAATTGAGCGTGCAAGTCATCTCAACACTGCTCGATAACACTGTATGATGTCATACTCTTATTTTACAACTCGTATTGAGGTGAGTGATATAAATAAATACTTAAATTCATAAATATATAGCAATGATAAGCCCCAATTTGCAGAGGATTAGAAGAGACTCGTAGAGACTCAAAATAATATTGAATCAGATAGGTTGTCAAATAGATAGCAAAGCAAACATCACTCAAACATCTTTATACGAAAAAGTATATTGTATCTCATCTTTTCGAGAAATTATGTTGATATTTATTTTAATGATGAAAGAAATGATAGTTTAATGATGAAAAAAGAAGTGCTGTTTCTCAAAAGTTTTTTAAAGTTGCTAACCTTACGGAGACAAATAGGCATAGGAATATATATAGAATATATAATATATATAGCAATAGGAGACAAATGAGTCGCACAGCCGCAATTAATTATAAGTTTTTTCGGTCGACGTAGATAACATTTTTACTTACGATGTTACGATTCACCGTTACAATCCTTAGCTTCACACAGGGGACGTTATTTTGAATCTTGATAGATTCAAAATTACGATTTTATAAATTACATAAATTAAATACAAATAAATTGTCTGAGAAGATAATATTTACCAAGATTTTGCGTTTTAATCTATCAATTTATATTTAAACGCACAAATAAATTTAGTGGTCGATGATGTCACAATATCTAAACAACGGCATAATTATGTCAGGAATTATATGAGTCAGGTTCAGGTAAAAGCTATTTATCTAGGTAATAACAAATATGATTTTGAAATGAAACGCAGAAGACAGACAAGTCTGTAATTACTTGACACATTACAAGACCAGTACAAAACAATTCGTTTTAGAGAATGAAATATATTTATATTTTGTAAGCAAGCAAATGTTCGCAGAAGTGGAAGCATGGTAAAGTAAACAATCTTCCCACGTCGGCGCTTCCAAAGGTCACGGGAATGCCGGCACCTACACACTAAGTGAAACACAGTTACGGAGCAAATGAACAATAAATTCTTTGTGAACAGCGCTTTCACGCCCACCCAAAAAAAAAGGAGCAGGAAAAAGTATATTAAATAACGCACAAGGTGGATTGGTTCGCAAATATTTAGAACTTGTTGACAGGTTTTCGTCCGTGACCATAAGCTGACTTTTAAAAACTTTACAATACTAACTAACCATACACTCAAAACAAATACGCGTGTAAGTGTATCTTACATTAAGATCTTGGGAAAGCGTAATTCACATATAATGTTAGAAATTCCATAAAGACAGAGAATCAAAGTTATCGTTAAAGATTATACTCGATTCGACTTGAATTTGTATAGCTGATAGTCTTTCAATTTAATAAATTTGCTTCCTAGACGAAACGTTTTGTGCCACGAGTAGAAAAGAAAAAAAGGTAGTACTTCAATTTCATGGTCTGGTGCTACCAAATAAATGTTTAGTTCCATGGAAGAGTTCGCGGCCACAAAACAACGTATAACCGGCATGACGATTTAAATGAAATGGTAAAAGAGAAGATTGTGGGTATCAAAAGTGACTTTTTTATTAATTTCCCAATTCCAACTACAACACTGAATTATTCTCAAATTTGTGTAGCTTTCTTTGATTTTTAGTAACTTTCAACGTTTTTGATAACTTAACATTAACCATTGCTTACATGCTGCTTTTATTTTGATCATGTTGTGTACACATGCTTAGGAATATAGTCTAGCTCTGCACCTATTCTCATTTTTGCTTTGAAATGTATTGATTATATTCCGTTTTGAATGCCAAAATAATTAAATAAATTCCGCTTGTTCGCATATTTTTGAAAATGATTAAGGAATCTGAATTAAATTTGAAGTATTGTGATCATTTTATGATAGAAGAAGACACCGAGGCACTATAACGTTTAATAGTTTATATTAATGTCTTACATTTCTATGACCTCCATTTTTGTTATTGTATTGGATGGAATCGGGTCTAATGCGGAAGGCAGGCACGGAAACTTAGAGGCTCGGCAGTGCCAAGGCTTCAAACAGTTTTTTGATCCAGTTTTTTTTTGCGGAAAGACAATCAATAGGCCGCGATCGAAAGTCACGCAAATAGAAGTAACTGTTTTTCCCCCATAAAGTAATACAAAAAATACAGCAAATGTAAACCAAGAACAGGTAGATTCTAGAAAGCTACCCAGAAACTAGGAAACAAATAAACACAGTACATTAATTGAGCCGCTAGTTTATTCGATATTAGGTTTTATATATATTTATCCTGACATAGCTCACAGGGTTTGCAAGTTGTGGGCAGGCCACATCGTTCGACGAACTGATAACCGATGGGGAAGAAAGGTTCTTGAGTGGCGACCATGAACCGAAAGACGCAGCGTAGGAAGGTGGCAACCGGTGGATGCAAATGGCAGGTTGTCGTACAGTGTGGCGGTCTAAGGAGGAGGCCTTCGTTCAGCAGTGGACGTCTCCGGGCTGATGATTATAGGTAGATTTATCTTACTGACTAGGAATATAATTAAATTAAGTTAAGCGTTTATACGTCTAGATAAATATGACAGCAATCTGAATATTGACGACTCTCTTATAGCATAGATATATAATAACGAAGAGATCAATTATTTTACATTACACGACAAACTATTCTCATCATTAATCGTGAAATTATTTAAGCCATATTCGTCCCGAGTTTTAGGCCTACGACTGTTATAAAGATAGTTTGAAGTTTTAGACTTATTATTTTTATTGATAATTTTAAATAACTTGTAATGTTTCTTCAACAACACATTGTATTGTGTTATGAATGTTTCAACTAAGATGACTGCTGTACACTAAATATTAATCACGATCCATCACCAGGCCATAGCAAGTCGATTCGTCCTTTTCACGGTGCATGGTATCCCAATAAATATTAAAGCGTCTAACATAAAGAACAAACGAATTCAAGAGGTCTACGTAGATTGGCTAGAGGTCAAAATCCCAAGATCTTCGTGTATTTATAGACCATCAATATATTGCCGCTTGGTAATTCCACAAAGTCATTCATGTCGCCGATGACGACGTGCACTATGAGAAGAACAGCAAAAACAACTCATTGTTTTACTGAACAAATGGTTGAATGTTCGCTAAATACTCATTTTATATATGTAGGTAAGTACATAATTATAATTTTAATAAAATGTAGTTTATTGTGGCAAAGCCTTGTGCATTTGCGCAGTTACGCGGTGTTTTTTTTTGTAATTTTCTCATATTCTTTTCCATCAATATTCGTGATATTTTAGATAAAATTTCATATAAAACAAACTCTTCAAGCGACGAATCCTCCAATTCAATGTGTTTAACAACGCCGGACATTCAAAAGAAAATGAAATTAGTGATTGATAATGTTACGCCAGCGAGGTCAGAAGAAAACCAGGTAGCGAAAAGTTAAGTAATATAAACCATGGAAAGGCGGTCCTAAATTTTAATAACTGTACTTTTAACAATTGCTACTTTAAATTAATTAATTTAATACATACTGGTTTTATGTAAATTACTCTCATTGTTTGAGTAAAGCACTGTACAAGTACAACCCTTGGTCCGCAATGACTGCACTGCTGGCCAGGCTATGATGGCCTCGAGCTAAGCTCAGCTACGCCCTTCAAGCTTGGTCGCTTTGCTGTCCGCGCTATAAATGTCTCTACCTTCGGTCTCCGATTTTATTACAGCTTGTCCATCAAGGGCTGTAAATGCTGACCGCGCTGTCCTGCGCTGCGCTTTCGGCCATGATCATCACTGCAGCAACGCAGTCATTACATTACAGACAGTGACAGCAATGCACTATAGAGTGTTTATAATTCAAACAATTTATAAACACCTAAAATATTGGTGTTAATAAATATTTAAAAAAACAATTTTTATTTGTTTTCATTACTTCACTACTATATTCACATTATCAACCGACTGGGTCGTATCGTGAATCCTTTTCTTTTTGTGAATTAATTTGTGTATTTTTTTTGTGCTATGACATGGCCGTATAAAATAAAATAAATCAAAACAATAACATTAAGAACGGATTGAAAATGTTCATTATGGATTTTATTTTACTATAATTTGTATAGTATAATTAATATCGCATGTATGGTGAAATCTGCGCGTGGTCATAGTACTGTATGACATGGCGACCTCCTTTCATTCTCATCGAGTTCACGATGTCAAGTCGTATCTGACCATTTACATATTTATTACACTATGTACTACTCAATAAGTAATATGTATCAACTGTCTCTTATGTTTCATTGTAGTCAGAGCTATAACACGAGTACATAATAATATACTGAATGAGATTATCACGTTTAGTGTATGTAAATATTTATAACTATGAGTTTACATCTATCTATCTATATCAGCATCTATGGTTGTATTTACAATTTACATAGATATAGATTGAGAAGTCTAGACACGGACGTTCCGCCATAACTCCTGTGTTGTGCGTCATTTGCGTCTTGACGCAATCATCCGAAAAAACTCAGGAATTGTCGTCTCTGATACAAAATGCAGTGCAAATAATGTCTCCAATCCAATAACTACAGAAAGTAATAAGAATAATTCTGAGAATGAAACAGCAGGCATTCAACATTTGAATACGAAAAATAGAGAGATTAATAAGAGACACTTCCAAAAATTCTACCCACGATTAGACTTTACAAAGTATTTAAATACAATATTAAAAACAAAACTTTGTCAAAACTTTGACTAGAAGTAACAGTGATGTTAAAGACGAGAAGCTTCGATAAGTGGCGGTGACGTGGCGCACATTATATATTAACAAAGCTGATGTTAGCACACATATATATATATAAGACGCTCAAAACGGATAAATATATACATTAGCCCACAGAGATGGAGCACCGCCGTTATCAGACCTGCGTCACTGTCTATAAATAGAAGTGATAAGGGTTTTAAGAGATGGGATATAATTGTGAGGAATGTGGCGAGAGGGTCCGGTAGGTAGGGTCAACGGCCGCGCTGGCGGCCACCGGTCTGCGCCTGTGGACATCCCAGTCCCAGGGTGCTTCTCAACTGGTTCCGGGTAACGGGCCAGGGAACCGTGTCAATCGACAATTATTTAGCACACCGCGAACAAGCGGCTCCGCCTCTGACAGTACCAGTCGGTAGATACGTGAACGATACTGTCTCGTTAATCATTTATATTCTGTTTTTTTTAATACTATCTCAAGTCGTGGTTTACTTCTCGTATAATTTAGTTACTATTGCATAATTCGCTGAGATCTGAAATATGAAACGAACATTCATAAATTTGTAACCATTACATCAAATTTCCAGACTACATATGTGCACCATACCATGGCGTTCACTATGAAGAAAGGTCGACCGTTCGCCACTGATGCTTAAATTGCAATAATAGAACGGTCACTGAATAAAATACTTATAGTTATAGGTGTATTCCAGTTGCTTGCGCTATTCTAACAACACATCATTTACTCACAAACAGAAGTACCTATAATAAATTGCATGTTGCAAATATCAAGCCCTATGACCCGTTGACTGTTGACGTCAAATCGTATCGCTTGTAAATGTAAACACCAAGAATTCTGATCATAAATATATTATTCAATATCAGCGATCAGCGATGTTACCTACAGTTTGATGCAATCAACAATAAGTACTAACTTACAGTTTGTGATTAACACTCAGACTATGTTTCTAAACCAACCAACTATAATATAATATTATGCATGGATTGAGGAATTTATAATAAATATAATTCGTGATAAATTTCGGAATAATATTATTGATGTTGTTTTTATGTAGTAATATTTACTGAAATGCCATACAAATCTTACGTATCGTATCGGTTTGATATTCTCGACCTCGATTGCGTTTTTTTTATGACAAACGATTTAAGTGACGAAAAAACCATCAATATAGGGCTTCGTAGTAGAGTACCTACATAATTATGTATAACATAGAGGTTAAAAGTACTGTGTGAAAGATATTGAAAATCCCATTTTAACAGCAAGGACCAAGAAAACTTAACATAAAGAAGATGTAGATCCAGATCCACGAGTGTTATGTAAGAATTGGATAATGCACAGTTAACAACAAACAAAAGGGTACAGCTGAGATAACGCTGGCGATAGAACTACTAATCTCGACCTCATAAGATACGAGTGCAGGGAGCTTCACGTGTGTGCGTGTGCACGATAAGCTGATAAACAATATTCAAACACAAATAAACATAATTAAGTGAGGGCTCATTAATGTAGAGCAGCAAAATTTAATATTACTTGAAAGTCTAATTTACCAGAATAACTCAATAAATAGCAAACCCGTAGGAAAGGTATGGAAATATAACTGAAAACAAGCTTTGAAATATTTCAATACAATTGAGGAGACGTGACTTTGTCGTCGATATAAAGAGAAGAAAATTATATTGATAAGAGAACGCACGCGGATACGACGATCACACATGCTCATCCGAATATCCATTACGACGTAAACGAGCACGCACACAATGGTAAGATACAGAAATAGCATCGCGCCGATAGCGCAAACACACCAACACACGCCCACATGTTGTAAGTGAACTGTAATAAAAACATACATACACAAATACTGTACGCTATGAATAAGATACAAATTGAAATGGAATAATACAAGCGAGCGTTGATTATGATGCCGAACGAAAAAGCTCCGAAGGAAACTTTACAGGCTGCCGAATCGAACCCCCACGAAACCAAAAATCGACCAAAGAGAAAGCTGATTTCGAAAACGCTCCGCGAGGTTATTTGCATTCTGTGTCGATAGAAACAACTATAGGCCTACGACGAAACAGAAGGTTAAGATTTTGCAATGATGGAAGATTTAGCCGGGCCATTACCGGTTCCGTCTAGTTCCAATTATAGGTCCGCACAAGTATCTCTCGTGCAGTATATCGAAGAATGTAGATCAGCGTTGAGGGAATGTCAAAGCGGACTCACCTAAATTTATGACATACATGGCCTGGGAGCGCTCGAGCCTCCTCGCGTGCTCCACGGCCTGATAGAGTCCGCCGGAATCCACTTTGATGCACTTCTAGATGTACACAATAACAGGATCCACTGCGACAAGCGCAAACATCTTATGTGGGCACTGGCACTGGCCGCAGAACGGCAACGTAACAACTGATGCGACACTCGATGGAGCGACAGGTGAGCTCGGATCGCGGTTGGACACTGACTGCGCGCGCGGACGGCGCGGAGGGAACGCGGCGCGGGAGCGGCGGCTGCGTGACGCGTGCGCAGCGGCGGCGGCGACGCCAGCGCGGCAGCACAAAACTTGGCAGTGCTCTTCACACAAAAACATAGCACTCTCTGAGAAATGCAACTTTCCAAGAACCGACACTTTACCGAATACTCAGAATCTTAAATAAATAATAACCGATGACATCAAATACCAAACTGCCTCAGTATAGATGTATAGATGTCTCAGTATGTCAATAAAACTATGCTAAAATCGATGTTGCGTTTGTAGTTCATTTCTCGGCCTTTTGGCTAAGATTACACAGTGAAGTAAGTTTGCTGTTACAGGCACTAAGTACGGATGTAAGATTATTCCAACTTATTGCTATAATAAAAGCCGTCACAGACGATGAAGATGCTATAATATTTAATGTTATCTTAGAACATATTTCAATATCGCTACTCATACAAAACAAATGCCGAACAAGTGACGAAGATAAAATAAATTTCAAAATTGTATGGCGAGCGATATTTAATCTTAACATGAAATATTACAGCATCTTCGTCGTCTGTGAAGGGCTTTATTCACAAAGGCAAGATAAGAGATACATTTTTAAAAAGCCGTGTCGAAATTGTACCTTTTTTAAATAAAATGTAACTTAGACTATACATAGGTAAAGTCACAGATACGTATATTAAACAAGGCAGACAAGTTCATAAATATAAATAAATTCAAAAACAACTTCTTAAAATTAGAACAGGCTAGAAGCTTTGGAATGAAATTTATTAAAAAATAGAATATAAAAAATTATAAGAGTACAACAGAAGCTGACAGGTCTCGGTAGAGCAAAAGCTGCGTAGCCCTAAGGAGTACTGAACAGGAAAATAGGAAAAACCAAATGTGAACACAGTATCAATAGTGACGTCGCCAGTTTCACAGAAGTACAAAACCATGTCGTAGACGCAAACCAACAGCGCACAACATTCCAGAAGAACAACAACAAATTCAATTACTAGAACTCTAATAGTAATCAATGTTATTCAACCTAAGCAAAGTATAGTCGACGAAGCAATTTATATTTTCAGAGTAAACTAATATCATGAACCTATTCTACAACACAATAAGTATTTATTTACTCGTATATTGTTGACTGCAACACCAGGTTTTATTCAGAACTTTTGAAAGAAGGTTTATTTGTAAGGTACATAAATACCTGGTACGAGAATTTTGTTCATACGCCCTACTTGATATAAGAACTGCTACTCAGTTTTTCTGTGGTGCTACTTAAATATTTATAATATAAAAAAACTATATTATTAAAAAAAAAAATATACTTAGCTCGGTGTGATTTGCGTATGCACTCATCTATTGCATTCATTTGCATATGTTAACGAATACATCCGAGACATGAGTTTCCAAGTGTAACATGATTATCACATTGTCAAGCCATATCAAGAGAATTTGGCTCTGGTCGCTCCCTTCCTCCCATCTCTTGTAAAGGGATTGCAATCCGCTGTGGTTTTCGGTCCAGTCGGTCCCGATCGGATTGACGCTATTATCAAATGTTTTATAAGTGAATAAACATAGGCTTTGATAAGTAAACGTTGATACCACAAACACAGTGCATACCAATGAAACTTTTAAACTTTCGCGATTTGAACACATAATTATGTTTATAACCGGGACTTAATCGCGCACAAATAAATTTATTTTTTATTTACCTCGACGTTTCGACCATGTTCCAATGGCCGTGGTCACGAGCTGACTGAAACATGACAAACATGGTCGAAACGTCGAGGTAAATAAAAAATAAAATTATTTGTGCGCGATTAAGTCCCGGTTATAAACATAATTATACAGTGCATACCGTTGAAAATATTTTTTTATCTGGACATTAATGAAACTGATTTCACTCAAGGTTACCTTATTCTAATTTATGATTCCGCTATTCCAAAAGAAGGTTTTAATGAAATTATTGTTTGGTATTCCAGGTATTTTTCACAGAAGATTAATATTTATCGTTCTAGATACTCTAAGTTCATGTCACAATGTTATTAATACGCTATAAACATAGATTTTGTTTATAATAAGCACGTATCTTGATAAAACACACCATCGGTTCAACCATAGTAAAAACTCCAACAACATTATAATTTTATAACCACTATATATACTACAACAAGAACGAAAAGAAACATCAAACAAAACAAACAATAAAGGAAATACAAACAAAAAGGAAGGGAGTTAACTGACATAACATTACAGCAACTTGTCGTATCCTAGGTGTCGGATGTCGGCTTCGGGCTGAATCACCGGTTGATAATAAACCAAAGGCGCAGGAGAGGACGTCATAGGAACTGGTGAGTGGTGACACATCCCGCGACCTCGACAAAGACTTGCCAAAATACAAATAACGGTTAATTCGGTTACAGCAACTGTCGACGGTGTCGTCGCCAGTTTAACGAGAAGCTTTCTGTTGGTAACTATATTTTGGCAGGGAACGATTTCTTTGTGACAATTCTATATACGCTGCTTTCATCTGTTATTAATGAAAACAGCAAGAACACTTATAATTATCGAAAGATTTTCAATAAGCCTAATCTAGTTTCCAAAATAGACACTTTGGGACATCAAGCCTCATATCCGCGGCACTAGCTATTAGAGGTGGGATTAAATGATGGATAAGGGATAAAAAAAAGTCCAGTGAAGCTGTAGAGGCCATCTGAGGCCAACAGCAGAAGTCATACCAAAACAATATCAATGTTAAACAATTAGATTTAGTCGATGCCCCTCCCTGAGACAACTTATGTAATATGCATCAGCCCCAACACAGTTACGTCACCGAATCGACGCATATCGGTATGAGACCTATCATTAGGTGCAGAGGTACATATAAAATGAAAGCGTAGCCACAGGAACTACTCAAAAAAAATCGGGGGACTTTACACACAGTGCCATGTAGACCCAAACTAAGCAAAGCTTGTACTATGGAAACCTGATAGAATATTGTAAAGATATGCAGCAGACAATCGTATTCTAATAGGTAATACAAATTCAAAATCTGTCAGCTACGATTCTAAAACACGACCATAATGAATAAACAATATCTTGCTTAATATGGTATTGAGATTTTGAATTTGAGTTTATAAAAAACTAAATCTAGAGTCTCCTAATATTGTTAACGACACCAAGCGGTTTCAGCAAAGAAGCACAATATATCATTGAGCCGGACATGATAAAACCGCTGCTTATGTTTGTAAGAACTCGTTCGGAAAACGTATTTATTGTATACGGTTTCTTGGAATTCCAGCCACATATTTGTTTTCTATTGAATATCATGACTACCTATAGTAATGATATGTTTATTGGTTTTGTGCTTGGTAGCTTTCTATCAAATCCATTTGCTATATAGATATATAGAGTTAGGAATCCAAATTGACACAACTGTGATTAACAGACTAAGAGCTAGACCGTAGCTGACTGTATGGAAAATGAAAGTCGGTCGAAGATAGTAAACATACGCTCAGCAACTCCTTAAAAGTGGATAAAAAAAACTTGCTAGCCGAGAGGTAGATTGTACCTCTACCATGCTTCGGTTTCCTAACTAACGGCATGCCTGCGGCATGCGACTCCAAACACCAAGCTGATGATAGCTCAGCCGCTTCTAATAACGTCATCTCATATCTAATTCAAATCGATTTAATAAACATCTTGTGCAATTATATAAGTATCGGCCATTTTTGAAAGATTTAATGACATTATGTCTCAGCAAATAAATATTTTGAAATTGAATTAATACACATTTTGAAAAAAGGCGGACAGACTTGTGGTTTTGAAAGTTGAGATTTGTATCAATAAATTAAATGCTATATTGCATAATATCAGCACAACTAATCAATATTAACACTGTTGAGAAACGTTATAAAACAAAGATATGTGTAATAAAATAAATGAGAGAGAACTGACATTAATAGGAAGCGACCACCGAGCCGTCAGTAAGGATCGTGCGACGCGCCGCCGCCCGCCGCCGTCGATGCGCAGGCGCCGGAGCCGGCTCCGCACTATTGGGTGATCAACCTTGTCTAGACGCGAAACTGACTAATCCTACCCCTCTATTTATATTAACTGTCTCACGGGAGTCACGGCCTCTAGTTACTGAAAGCAAATTTCGCGAAAAAGTATCAAACAGACAGATTGACTAACACCTACACGCATGAGTAAACGTAGCGGAAGAACAACATGATACAATACAATAGTTTATTGATAACACCAAAGTTACACGTCAAGTTACATAAAGTATTTCACAAAAAATACACTTAATAAAATTAAATAATTATTAAATACAGTAAATGTTTATTTTAAGTTTTGTACAAATATGTCTCACGTCTTATGAATTAAATAATATTAAAAATTACATAATAATAATGATTATTACATGTCTACACCTATACTACCTATCCGTAACCACTCGCCCAAACCAATTATTAAATTACATTAATAATTCCTTGTTTTAAAATAAGCTTCAATGTCATAAAACTATGATAATAATAATATGATCACAATCGTACAAAACACTACCCGGTCACATGCGCGTCGCATTCCCGCGCCGAGGGTTCCGTACCAACACAAGTTTAGTGTAGTTAAATTTTACTAGAACACATTTAGTTTATTTTTACTAAGGAAATCCGCTTGCGTGAAACAAAATCTGTGAAAATTTCATCAGTCTACCATATTATGGTTAAAAAGATATAGGCTATTAAAAGTAGGGCTTAAAGAAATTGTGCTGTAGGCTTATAATGGAGTCTCCTAGGATACCCTTTTGGTACAAAGTCCTGAATTCTTATTTGTCCTGCTCCTTATCCAGCTCAGTAATTCGGAGGCTAAAACAGACCGTGAAGACGAACATTACAGCCGCAGCGACGTACCGTAAGAATACGTAATACGTAAGTAACGAATACTTGAATAATTTAAAAACGTGTAAATGCAGAAAATTTTGATGACGGTCATTTTATTTACAGATTTAATCAAATACAGATTCATGCGTGAAGAATTTATTTAATTTTTGGCAAGTGTCTCAAAACAAACACTGGAATACGCGCGCAAGTGACGAACGAAATATCGGTAAGTACACTGTACATCATACTCTTAACGACCACCGCAAAACGAAATAGAAAGAATAGACGATAATTTTCCACTCAAAATGCGAGTAACCGAGACAAATGAGATAGCATCTCAACAGACTTCAACACAATATTATACTTATAAGACACCAGATTAAACATTCCCTTATTAATAAAACTGTACTAAACTTTAGAATCTAATCTATCTCTATCTTCTTCTTCTTCTTCTAATATATAAGAATCTCTGTCCTGACTTAACGATTGACTGACTGACAGACAACGCACAGCCTAAACCGCTGGTCGTACAGACTTGAAATTTAATAATAATAATAATATAAACTTTGAAATTTAACCCCTGCGGGGATAAAAATGGGTAAAAAGTTTTGTATGAAACTCCTTTGTTTTTGAACTTTTAGTATTGAAAATTTGTATTTGGGTTCATTTGAAAAAAAACTGTTTTACATTATTTTTCGACAGGGTTGATTGATATAAGGGGTGAAATCGGGGATGAATTTTTCAAGTCTTTGTTTTTGAAGTTATACTGATGAAAATTGGTATTTGGGTAGTTGATTTAGAGTGGTCGCACCTTGATTCGGCACGGCACCCAACAGGTGCCGGACGACCGTAACACGCTGCGCACAATTAACTGTGCGAGCGAAACGGGCGTCTCGAGAAATTTCTTACGGTGTGCGGGACCTAGTACAAAATGCATACACGGAGAGCCATCGGGCGAAACCGGACGTTTTTTCTATCGGTTTTTCTCGTCGTATGCGCCCGGCCTTAAATTGAAATATGGTATTTAGTAAAAAGGGTAAAAGGGCGGGTGGAACTTCGTATGGAAATATGGAAAAAATAAAAATAAATAAATAAAATGATTCTATGATGACAATAAAGTAGAATTTCCAAAAGGTGAAAAGAAACGACACTGGAGAGCGCTGAGTGCGTTCAATACATGGTGTTGTTTCTATAATTCAATAGTAGTGTTAAGAAAAAAATAGGAATATTTATTTTTTCAGGCTTTGTCTTATATTGTTGTTTGGTTTATTTAAATAAACAAATAGTAACATATATTTTTGTATGTAAACGGAGCATAATTTTTTTTTGCGTAGAATCTAAGCAAAAGTTGAAGTGCGCAATACTAACTAGACTATAAATCATCCCACACCAATTTCGAACGGCCAACAAAACATGATTACCGCACATTAATGAGTAGATTGAGCGTCCATGTCACGTCGCCCCATCCCGGGTTATATTTACCAGGAGGTGACCAGCTCTGCGGCGCCGCCCCGTCACCACCTTACTCACGGCGCATCACCCACCAGCGCCGGCCGTCGGCCGCCGGCGCCTGGCCGTACTTAAAATAGACGTATTACAGCATTAACGGCCCATTCGGCAAACACCATTAATAATATCACTCATATCTTCGCAGTGGTTGTTTTGCATTTTTTTTCTTTCCTAGTGAAAGGATTAAGGTATCGCACTTTGTGCTTTTGTCAGTGTCAAGCAGGAATATTTTAAAATGATCAAGCTGCCATGTAGAACACTATGTCGTGGTAGCCTAGCTAGGCGATGTCACGCCTCAACATCACGAAGTAGTGGGATCAAATCAAACCAGGGCTTGTGCCAATGGGCTCTTCGGTATTTACGAACAACCTGGCCACAACACAAACTACACACTATACGATTTCAACTTCCTCGCCCTTACCTATCATGACCTTCGTCAAGTTTCAAAAGCGTATCCACGAATCAAGTAGGTGAGCGTTGATACAAACTTAACAGAACAGAAATAGTATTACCGGTGAACCTTGTCCACGTCCACTGACAACTTTTTAAGGTAGAAAATTTGGAAACGTTATTTAGGACGACTTCCACTGAACTGTTAGAGCTAATATTTGATAGGTATCTTGTTTCGATGACAACCTATGATTACCCTTGATAATTTTTGATGATGGACCAGGAGTAAATAAAAGTTATTCTAAATTACTGATGGTAAATATAGTATGAGCTCTATCAAGATATAAGCATATTATGAGAAATTTAGAAGATACTTCAATCGAAAAGTTTCTATAAATCTGACGGTTATTTTGAAATGACGTTTCACTTCACAGTCATTTTCTCCCCTAGGGCTCCGTATAAGTTATGTCATGGACTCGTGGTACACAGATATCCAAATTAAATTTCAAACGACTAACTGGATTGTTTTTGTTTTATTTATCCGGAATAACCACCGAATAGGACCAGGCCGGACCAACCGGCCTCTAGGGCGCACTTCTACCCCTGAGCTATAAAGGTCAAATACTGGTTTGTTAATCTTGGAACCATCTGTCAACGTTTTGCTCGATTTTACAATGGGTTTGTTTTTTTTTTGCTTAACTTCGATCTCCGATTGTTTTGCTGATAAATTATTTGATTATATTTAAGATGATTGATAAAGATGAAAACTGATGACCGAACAGAATGACTTTGGACAGCCCTAATCATATTTAGCCGGTAAATAATTTATAGGGTAATAAAATGACAACGGTACTTCCTTACATAAAGAGTTTAGACGTGGGATGCCCACTGCCCAGAAATCCACTTGGGATATCCACGTTATTAACGCATATATTGATTCTGTGTAATTTTTACCAGCTACTTGTTACGGTTAAAGATCAGATAATTAAATGTAGACCGACGGCGTGGGCTTAGTAACATGGGCGTATCGGACATCTTTTTGAAAGCATTTCACCGGCAGAACACTATCGCCAAATAACAATTGCAAATAAATAGTACATTGTTATCCTAGGGGTGAAACTAGCTCATTCAGTCCAGAGACGGGGTTTGGCACCCGAGCGTAGCGAGGGCGCTAAAAGTTCGAGGGACTAAATAAGTATTTAACCCCGAGGTAATAAACACTGTGCTTTTCATAACGAATACAAGGAAACTAAAAATAAACTGACACAGAGAAATGCATGAGAAGTGCGGGACTATAATCCTCTGAGGAGAAAAAAAAAAGTTGGAACATGGTTCTATACAAATTTATGTGAAAATAGAACTAGTTTTTTTTTTAATAAATTGTGTTTCTGTCATTTGTCAACTGTCACTGTCAGTTGAAAGTGATTCTCCCTAGGGCTGAAATGTATTACTTTCAACCCGCTCCTCAGGCAATTTCAGACCTACTTTCCGAGTATGAGTAATGAAAAGAAACTTTACGTGGCTGCCTCAAGAAGCCTCAAGCGACAATATACATGAGATCCGAGACATTCTTTACTTTAGCTGTCTAGGTGAGTAATCTACTATTGTACTAAACAGTTAGATTACTGTTTAGTACAATAGTAGATTACTTACTCGGAGTGTAGTACTCGTACGTGTTATCAGTACCTATATCTACGATATGGCTATCCCGGAGTGTCAGGCCACAGGTGAGATAACGGTGACGTGCGTGAGTCACGCTCCCGCGGGATAGCCGCCGCGCCGCCGCCGCCGCCAGACGGCCGCGTGCGTCAAACGCGCCCTCTATACAGAGAAACTGCTTCCGGACACATTGATTCACTCGCCGAGGAATCATTGCTTCACAGGCACCACACGCGTGACTCCCGTTTTTCTACTAATTATAACTATTTCATAGACATTAAGTGAAGTAAAAAAAAACATGTTAGAATTTTATTTCAAGCCATAATTATGAACATTTTATACGGCAGTGATTTAAAGGAGCAGCTATACATTATCAGCCTTACCTAAAATAATCTCGATTCTCTTAGTCACTGCTTAAACTTCTCTGTCTTATTCTTGCATGTTACACTTCATGTCAGAGAGAAGATGGCAGAGCATCTTACGCAGTGACTAACGGTTGAGAAGTTTTTTTAAGTAAGGCCGTATATGTGTTGTTATTTCGGGCGAAAAAAATACAAAGTGCTTGTTCAATAACATACCGTTTGGGCGGTAAGTATAATATTTATTAAGAAAGAGGTAAAACTGTTGAGGCAGCCGTCACAGACGACGAAGATGCTATAATATTTCATGTTACGATAAAATATCGCTCGCCGTACAATTTTGAAATATATATCATCTTCTGCACTTGACACATCTTCTCTCTCTCCTCGCTCACAACCACATATACACACATACATGCACCCCACACCTACACACACACACACACACACACAAACACAACACTCACGCACCACACACACACACACACGAAACTCATCACCACACACACACACAAACACACACTTACACTCACAACAACACACCACCCACACACACTCACTTAACTATACCATTTTCATCTATCTTAAGCTGTATTAGTTACATTTTTATTGTTATCTCATATTCTGGGAAGACACTGTCTGCTGCAACACAGCTCACGCTAAAGCTGCAGGCAGGGTTGTTCAAATTCTTTGTTCATATTATGTTTATGAAACAATAAACTATTTTGTATTTGTACTTGTTCGTCATTTGTTTTGTATGAGTATTGAAATATGTTCTAAGATAACAGGACTCGAGCCTGCATACGAGCAATATCTGGGTTTCCGTCTCAACTGGTTTGCCAATTAAGCTACAGAAGTCTCTGCCTTAGTTGTCATAATTCTGATACTGTTTCCTACCCCTGTTTCCTAGGAAACCCAGAGATTGCTCGTATGCAGGTTCGAGTCCTGCCAGAGGTCATAATTTTTCTTACTGTTTAAGTTTAAAAAACCCAAAGTGTGGAAACACTTCATACAGAATACCAAATAATAATATAATTTATACATAATTTCAGTGACAATTAATAGTAACCGCCGCGCCCATCGTACCACGTAGTGGCTTTGAAATACTTACGTGATGTCACAAAGGCTATGAACGCTTTATATTGTTAGGGCACTAAACGCCAGTCATTTTCCGTGGAAATTAGTCGTAGGTACGTTACATGTTGGGCCGTTTTCCGCCAATACGGATAGAAGGGTCCAGAAGTTGGCCATTTAGGCAGAAGCTATAAGGATGTTTTATCAGAGCAGCCTTCGTTATTACATGACATTTAAATGAGAGCTTTCCTCAGATGTTTTAAATTTTTCAGTAACTTCACTAGATGCGCTCTTGCGCTACTAGTAATCGGCAGTCCATGTCAATTTATTTTTTATGTAATCAAAAGAACCAACTTTTCGCTAAACAAATATTCAGGAGCTTGTATTTTATAATTTTTGCGAAACTCGCGGATTTAAATAGCATAGCGAAAACTTAGATATAACACAAAAAACCATTAAGAGCTTCCACTATTAGAAACATAAACGCAATAAACAGTTGGTAAGTTAGAGTAGAAATAAAATAATGTAGAACAAATATACAGAGCAATAAGCACTTGAAGTATACAATCAAAAACAAAGATGTATATATATATATCATTAATCTGCACTCACCGAGAAGAAAAAAAATATGGAAAACTACTGGTTTTTTTAAATTTTATTTAATCTAATGTAAACGAAATTGTCGAAACAATTTGTTTCCTTACCACTTTCTCAGAGATGGCATGCCGAATAGGAACATATAGAAATCGGCATTGTAACATGACTTGTCCCACACGCACGTACAATAAAGCTGTTTTGCCTGTAGTTGGTAGATGTTATAGGAGTTTTAAACCTCAAGAAGCCAGAATAATTGTTTGTGTAAAAGCTTAATCATTATCAAGCTATACGAGTACTTAATTTAATTTTTCCAAAGCAGCGGCCACTAGTTCTCGTCAGAAACCAGTTCCATTTCGGAGAACCGTGTCCGATTGGGGTCGGAATAAGTACAAAATAACAGTTTGGTGTAATTGCGTGGAGTCACGCGAGCGTCACACGCGAGACAGCCGTCATCGATGACGTCACGGGGTGATCTTTTAGGACGCAAGGCTCGCAGTGGGAGAGATATTTTTGTGTCCTTGATTTAGTCACGGTGGAAGAGAGAGATCTGTGTCCGCAAGTGGAGAACGGTGAGTTATTCTGGTCGATACTCTTTCTCGGTTTCGATACTTATCTAAGTACCTCATTATTTGGCCTTTCAGATTGCTTTTATTTTGGCACGAACACCGCCTGTTTCCGGGTCGGGTCATCGAAATGTAAAAAAATGGCGGCAATGTCGCGACCTAAATGACGTCACCATTCCGACCTTTCGGTCAGGATCGGGTTGAGGTTGGACTTCGGCACAGAATCAGTATCAGTTATTACGAGAACTGGCCGCAGTTGCTATGACAACGAACCTCCGCCGTCGTGAACCTGCAGCCGCATCTGAGGTCAGCTCGACATATTTGGAGTTGAACCCTATTTGTCAGTAATCATACCTTTCTTAATTAATTTCCTTTACAGTATTTTGGAAAGTTTTTCTCAGAAATTATTAATGAAAGTTAGCATTAAGCGGTAAATAAAATTCTGTAATGAAGTTTAATAATAATAATAATTACATATAGAGTTCTACTGGATACATCTCACTAAAGAATCATCTTCTAGTAGGCAGTCATGACCTGGGTATGTCCTTAAACTGCAACCAGACCCACCGGAGGACGGGCAGCAGCGTCCTCTTGGTTAACGGTGGTGAGCATTCTGCGATCCCCAAGCCGCCTGCCAAGCGTGGGGATTATGGCAGTGGACGTTTTATGGCTGACGACGAGGCAGTCATGGGACACGATTACATTCGAATTTGACTAATGTTTAGAATAACAGCTATCATCTCGGCACGTGATGCTGTGGAATAAAATAATATCATGTGATTGATTTACCCGATGGAGAATTGGACAATAACAAAGGGTGTAGCTCCTTTATTGTACTTTATGGCTAACTAGCTGTACCTCGTGGTTTTACCTGCAAAATGTGAAATGTGCCTACGGTATTTCTATATAAGAAGCTACAACAATGGCCAGCGTGGTGGATAAGGCCCAACCGCTTTCAGGGTAGTAGACTGCAGACTGATCAAAAACCGGTCAGATATGATAAATAATTATTAGTCTGTAGGCAAATGTTGAAAAAGTCGTCTCCTTCTCGGTTTTCGTAGCCATCTCTTCTATATACTTACAACAGGTATGGATGTGTTCCTTGTTGTCTCCACAACACGAAATGGTCGGTTGTAATTCGCGAAAATGGGGCCAGTGGTAGTTATGACGTCACAAAGATGGCGACAAAATATGCAGATTTTGATTTTATAGCGTAAGTATAGTAGTCATAAATATATTCGAAAAAAAATGTTTTTCTGACCCTATACTTTTACATATTTATCAGTTTAACTCAATAATGTGCAACTGTAGCAATATTAATTTTACACTATGAAAGATAGCACATTTCATTAGCTTTTCAAAACTGTAATCCGAATTGCCATAAAATAATAATCAAAGAAGCTATGACCGATTCTATAATGCAAGAACCACGCTACGCTCGACTGTCGCTTTTACTGTTGACATAGTCAATTTGGTTTTGGAAGGTACTTATGGGTGTCATTTGAAAGCTTATTTCGTGTACTACAACGGCTTGTATGACATCTATTATGTAAGTGTAGTAGTTCTAAAAATATATAAATAAAAATGTTTTTTTTTACCTTATTACTTTGCATATTTACCAGTTTAACTCAATAATGAGCAACTGTGATAATATAAACGTTATATCATAAAAGATAGTGCATTTCATTAGCATTTCAAAAATATAATTAAAATTACCATTTGATAATAAATAAAGAAGTTATGACCAATTTCATAAAGGGAGTATCACACTACGCTCGACTTCCGCGACCAGTGTTGACTTATTCTATTTAGTTTTGGAAGGAACTTAGGGGTGTCATTTGAAAGCTTATTGTATGTACTACAATTATTTCTATAACACCTATATTGTGAATGTAGTAGTTATAGTAAAAAAAAATTAAATGTATTTTTTACGTTATTAATGCTTTTGCATATTTACCAGTTTTACTCAGTATTGAGTAACTGTAGCAAAATAATTGGTATGATTTAAAAGATAGCACGTTTTATTAGCTTTTCAAAACTGTAAATGAAATTGCCAAGAAATTATAAACAAAAAAGTTATAACTGATTCCGTAAAGCGAGTACCACGCTGCGCTGGACTTTTGCAGCTACTACAGGTGTACTCAAGTTTGGTATTTGGATCCCCATTGCAATGCCATGACACTATTATCGTCACAATGAAGTTCAACGCACGCGTGTGTAAGAACAATGGATCAAATGATCCCGCAATTTTACACTTTTGATTTAGCACACTATTGTTTTCTATTCTTGTACGACCTTGGGTTTTCACTCGCGTCTATATCTGGCTGAATGTTGATAAAACCACTCGTTTTAAGTAGACGTAAGAGACTCGACGATATTCGAACTAGTTCAAGTAAACCTGTCACAAAGAGAGTTTTCACAGAAACACAATTCCATAACTTGGAGGAGTCATGTTTCATAAGCTTTGTTTGATGGCGATCCATAGTATTCAGGCGCTAAAGCATAGCTTCCATGACAATTTATTTCTTAAAACACAAAAAAAATACATGTCAAATTTTCTATGAAAACTCAAAAGCTTGTGACGCGCTGTTTTCGATTTGACCCTAACTCAAAAAAAACTAATTTGTTGATATTTGCCACCATTTACTGAGCACACCGGAACTACTTCTTTTCTTTTAAATCGTTAATAGGGTACGTTTTCAGCAAGGCGGAGATGAACGGAGAGTTGAGAAGTCGTACAAGGAACTACCAGTCAGATTACTTGTTTTTTTAAATGGTCAAACCTGCACTAGTGTCCAATTTTGCTCGTTTCCGCTTTAGTGGAAACCAAGTGAAAACGCATCCTTACTCGATAAAGGTGTAATTGACCGCGGGGGCTATATTATGATACCGTAGAAAACTAGGTAACAAGGAGCTTATTATCGATGGGTACCAGTATCCATTCAAGAGCTCCGTTGCCCAAGTTTTGACTTCATCATCAGACAAGCATTATAGTATCGACATAGACATCGAAAATAATGGTATTTTTAAATTAAGGCTTAAGAATTTTTTGATTGACAAGGCATATTATTCCATCTTTGATTTTATAAATGATAAATAAATAAATAATGTATGGACATAAATAATAATTATAAGTAAATAATTTTAATTATTTTATATTACAGATGGTCTAATTGTAAATGCCGATAGGAAAAATTATGATGTATATCTTCTTTTACTTCGTAAACATTATAATAATATTTTGCATGCTCAACCGGCTAGAGCATAGCGATCTATAAAGTTTCTATTACCTTCTATATATTCCATTTCAAAGTACCTATGTTTCTGCGAAATAAATATTTGAATTAGAAACTACATACCAAGATTTGCAAATAGATACAATTAGCAGTGTTGATGAGCACTACCGTGGGCTGGGTGAGACTTTAAATAGTTGGTCCCGGTTGTTTGATCTATATTTCTTTAACAACTATGCCATCAAACCACATGGTATGATCATGTCAAGCCATGTCAGAGGCTTTCGGGCGGCACATTAACTCTTGACTCTAGGGCTGGCCACTTATCCTATATAACTAGTCTGGTTTATTGATTTGTAATTTTCGTTAACATAATTAATTCAATGCAATCTAGTCTTACTTAACTAACTTGTTAATCTGTGGTCAACGTTGCTGGTGCACCAGCTACCTAGCTTATTATTAATACTACTTTAACATTATATTTTGATGTGTGCTGTTTGTCGACTCTTAAATAAAAATAAACTATACATAATATATAAAAAGTGTTCAATATATAACAATGCTGTAAGGTCTACGATTTTTTTAAAGTGTTAACGTAAATAATTCACCGTAATTATAGCAAACTGCAATGATGTAAGATAAGTTTTGATTTCTTATTCGTTTTTTTTACGTTTAGTATATACATTATACATACTAAACGTAAATAACGAATAAGAAATCAGGAGCCGTTGAACCGCTATGCTAATGTCTGTGCTGCTACAAATTACTATTACAAGCTTCTGTTCCACTTGCATGTTCGTGCTTGGTAGCTGAGTTTACAAGCTTTTGCTTTACAATGACTTTATACATTTTTAAAACGAATTTAGGACGACGCAATAAAGGCCGTCACACAGGATCAAGATGCTATAATATTTAATGTTATCTTAGAACATGTTTCAATATCGCTAACCTACATTTCATTGACAGCACAAATGACGATAATAATTATTATATTTCAAAATTGTATGGCGAGCGATATTTTATCTTAACATTAAATATTATAACACCTTCATCGTCTGTGACGGCTTTAGCTGTGGTTCATTATGGATCTGTAATATAATGGCCCGTGCAGTTTAGACTCTTTAGTTTAGTCGCTTTCCGGTTTGAAGGGCAATGTTACCAGAGAAATTACTGGGTATGAAGAGATTTAACATCTAATATCTCAGGGTGACGAGCGCAGTGCAGTGCGGCGCAGGATTGTGTTCGCATGTTTACAATTCTAGCACTGCTACTGTTAGTGGCGGACGTGACGCTTACCACCAAACGAACATATTGTTCGTCTCGTCACTAGATTGTATAAAAAAAAAGCTTAAGTTTCTAACTTTTTTTACTCTAGCAGTACAATGACACTCGTTGAACTCCGTAAGGATATTTTTTGACCCTGGGGACCAATGCTGACCAGCGTGAGATAACGCTTCCAACCTGCATACACCTTGTTTTTCTTATAGCTAAACAAATGACAACCTAGAAAAAATATAAATAGAATGAAAGAATAGGTTTCTGTTCAACTAGATTTATATACCTTTACCAGCAACCGCCGCTGTTGGTTTCACTGACATTGTCGCAAAGTCTTTGAAAACCACCCGAAAAACAAACGCAAACCACGTGACTCTCACTACATATCAGCAAAGCTCTACAAAGTCGCACACCGCAATATCTGCGTCATTAATAAAAGTACTTCAAGTGTCTGGTCGTGTAGATGTAGGTTTCAAAACAAGCGGCGAGCTCGGCCGCCCGGCACCAAACCGGATAGAATCACGAGTGCGCTCCAGTCGCCACAACTACCCTCGGGTTGGCGCGCAAGGCGGTCGCTCCCGGAGCCCGAGCCGCGCGTACTGAGCCGGGCACCGCAGGCCGCCCGCGGGGTGCGCTGCCACCACAGCCTCCGTCCAATAACAATTATGTAAGCACTCGAGGGTTGCAGCTATTTTTAGCGCCGAAGCCGCATGTAACCGGTCCCGATAACAAGCAATATTATGCTATCGGATTAGTATAAATAGCTGACGTGCGCTGCAGTGGGAGTACCCGTATATTTGCAACGTTTCTATTTCTGGAACCGTTGATGCCGTTTCGCCAGTTTCGCAACTTTAATCGTGGTTCGCGGATATTTACTTATGTTATTAATTCGTTAGGACAGGGCAGACGGAACATGCGCGATGGTACCGACTCTACGGTGTACTTATACAAAAACTCCTGTGTGGATTGAAGTCAGTCCCATGCCGACTTCGTTGGCGATGCCGTTATATTACTTTAGGGTATACTTCAGTAGAGAACGATACGGCGTAGCGTATTTGTTAGATTTTGATAATGGCGTACATTTTCATGTAGTAAACATACGATACTGGGACGTAAATGTTTGGAGAACATAAATCCACAATTTTAAGACCTGTGTTCGCGACCGATGTTGTGTCGAAAGACGCTCGAGCCGTCGCTAGTACTTTGTGTCTCCTGATAGCGTTTACCGAGCGATACTCACCGTTTGGTATCGACTTTATAGTTACCTGTGACATATCTGTACATTCCAAAAGACTCGTGACTAATGCGATTAATAAAAAAAATGGTTTTAATAATATTCGGCCGTTTGCATGGGTCATTGTAAACTCGCCACAAAGTAAAATCACAACATTAGTGGTTTTCAAAGTTCATCATCAGCCCGGAGACGTCCATTGCTGAACGAAGGCCTCCCCCTTAGACCGCCACACTGTACGACAACCGGCCATTTGCATCCACCGGTTGCCCGCGACTTTTACAGTATCGTCGGTCCACCTAGTGGGAGGCCTTCCTACGCTGCGTCTTCCGGTTCGCGGTCGCCACTCAAGAACCTTTCTTCCCCATCGGTTGTCAGTTCTTCAAGCGATGTGGCCTGCCCATTGCTACTTTAACTTGCATACCTTGCGAGCTATGTCGGTAACTTTGGTTCTTTGGCGAATATCCTCGTTCCAGATTCTATCGCACAAAGTAACTCCGAGCATAGCTCTCTCCATTGCCCAAATTACCCAGCGTCTAACCCAAATTGTCTAGCGGTGATATCAAACAAATGTCACAGGGACAGCACTTGACAAACAAAACTCCCGAAACACCGCGAAAACCAAACGTCAAAATTTTAATGTCAAAAAACGATCACAACGATCCCATGTCGCGAGGTGGGTCAAAAGTGGCAGATTACGATGGCATTTTTAGCTGTTTTTGACCTATCCGAACGGTGAGCGAAAACAGATAATAATGCCACTTTTGCACACACATTCCCAAAACGAACGCTACATGTGATCATTATTGGCGTTTGCAACAGTTATTTTACTGCATACATTTTTGCTACCAAGGGGTTATCCGAACGCACCTATAGTAGCGCTCGTGGCGTAGCTTGACTAGGTGATTCTAAACGATCACCGATGTTAAGCAACGGACGGTCCGGTCAGTCTTCGGATGGGTGACCGTGAGTGGCATATATTTCTGAGCGCTACCGTGAGTCGGATGCCACGTTAAATTGTTGGTCCCGGTTGTTTGTTATAGTTTCTATAACAACAACCGTCAGCCATTTCAGAGGCCTTCCGGTGGCACATTAACTCCGACACTAGGGCTGGTCTCAGCCTATACGAAATTACTTACTTTGTTGAATCTAGCTCTCAGTCTTGCGTCTCTACGGAACATTTTATCTGTGACAATGCCCTCTACAATGGAAAACGGTTATTTTCTCATGTAGGTGGCATAGGGCTCAGTTTTCTACGCACCCGAGTAACTTTCTACACCCACTCTGTTATTAAATTCTGTCAACGTACGCGCGCCCAGTAGGCGTCATAAACGGGAACTAGCGTAGACCCTTACACATTACCATACATGAGCTTTATGACGTTTTGAAGCTCTTACTTCTCAAATTCCATGGAAACGTTATGTAGGTACAATTTACCGGGTGATCCTGCTGGGTTTTTTTTAGCTCTATGGTTTTGCGGTTACTCACAGAGTTGACCCAGGTAGCTCCTGACGCACGCTAGAAGACCTGACGAATGGGATAATCTTTACCGACTAGATCAGGTCCGGTACGGGCGTCGATTATTTGTATGGAATAACATCGACCAAGTTTTTGTTATTATTATTACAAGAAAACTTTAAATTTTAGATGAATTCATTTGATCAGGTCACCTAGATTCCAAAAACTTTACCGACCTCCTTTTCAACGCCGGAAAAGCTATAGTCGTAAACCGACAAAGTCGCCAAATTTGGATCATTATTTTATCTACGTGAGACTAGATTTACTAAATGGAATAATAAAACAATATCGCACAATTTTTCCGTACTTGTCGTTTTAAAACAATCCGTACATACAATACCCTAAAACACTTTCTAAACTAAACTCTCTGTAGCACGTATTACATTGGGTAAGTAAACCCCAACGCCGAATATGCAGTCAGTGGGAGGGGGAAGAGGGGACGTGCACCCTTCCTGGTTCGGGAGGATCCTCTCCCCGCAGCGCATGCATCCAGAGATGCCCCAACAACATCCCAACAGCCGGCGCGACCATTAGGTCACTAGGTGAATCGAGCACTGCCGAGTTATGTATGTATACTAGTATCACACTAATACCGGGTGTTCGTTTGAACACCGTTATCCTTCTAGGATATCATTGTACTCATCATTATGAACAACTTTTACTATGGGGCCAACCATGAAATCACGAAAAAAAAACAGCTTTTCCATACATTTTGTCCAAGATCGATGTACCTTTTTGTATGGAACAGCTGTTTTGTTTTTCGTGATTTCAGGGTTGGCCCCATAGTAAAAGTTGTTTATAATGATGAGTACAATGATATCCTAGAAGGATAACGGTGTTCAAACTAACACCCTGTATTATAAATGCGAAAGTATGATAGTATGTGAAAAAAAACTTCCAAAACGTGTGTGTGTACTGTGTAATTCTGTTGCCTCTTCACGCCAAAACAGCTGAAGTGATTTGGATGGAACTCGGTATGGAGATTATATATTTATATATTAGAGCTTATTTCCTGGAATAACATAAAAGCAAGTTTTTATCATCATCATCATCATCATTACAATTTTTCATTATCATACGGGTGTAGAGCAGCTAGCATGAACTATCTTCATTCCGAGTTACATCCGAATTTGTTCAGCCATTTTGGCGTGATGAGGTAACAAACATACTTACACACATATACCGACAAACTTTTGCATAAGTATACATATAATATTAGTGTAACGAATAAGACCCTAGAACAGGAAGGAGCAGTACCAAACAGTAACGGCCTGGTGTGGTAGGATACTAAATCCTTTCATATTGCGCAAAGTAGCGCTCGTGGCGTAGCTTGTCTAGGTGATTCTAAACGATCACCGATGTTAAGCAACGGACGGTCCGGTCAGTCTTCGGATGGGTGATCGTGAGTGGCATTTATTTCTGGGCGCTACCGTGGATCGGATGACACGTTAAATTGTTGGTCCCGGTTGTTTGTTCTAGTTTCTATAACAACAACCGTCAGCCATGTCAGAGGCTTTCGGGCGGCACATTAAATTTAACACTAGGGCTGGCCACTCAGCCAATATTTTTTTTTATTGCGCAAAGTATAGTTTGCGGTGGATTTAGGTAACTCTTTACAAACGAAGTGCTGATCTTTTTATTTTCACGCAAAACCTAATTTCAATTCCAACACAAATTGCATATCAGTATTTTGTAATTTTGATGTTTTGGACGTTTGCAGTAAAGTGCGTCGCAGTTTGCAATTTCGTGTTTTTAATGATTCGCAATACTACATAGCATTTCTGTTCTTTCGCGGTCTTTGGTTTTCGCGGTAACGTGCATCGCAATGGGATTATTCGCAGTAACGGAATAAGTATATTTGCATAGTGTCGGTCGCTAGACTAGATTGCTTCACTAGCTACGCTTCGTGTAGTTTCGCTCCCAGTGGAGCTCCAGCCGGATAGAGGCGCATTAAACAAATTGCTGTTAGAAAAAACAAGTCCAGTCGACGCTAGGAAAGCTCTGCGTAATGTTTGCCTTGGAGAATCCAATGTTTGTTTTCGTTCTAACGTGAAAATTTTCTATAAGTTACATTACAACTGTGCTCTTGAACTTCCAGACAGGTTTATGTTGCGAGAACGTTTTCTGGTATATTTTTGTCATATTTCTCAAAAGTTTCTAGAATTCAAACGTTTGCTCAAAACACAGGGTTCGCGGAATAGTATTATTAAGCCGAAAGGACTAACCATTGTAAACAACTTTCTTGAATTCAGGACAAATTTCTGAATTCGAGAAATAAATTGAGAGTTAGTTCCGCTATGCATTAGTAAGTCCCACTACACATTTTGTAAAGGGTGAATGACATTTTAAACCGAACAGGACTTCAAAAAGGAGAAGGTTCTCAATTCAGTTGCATTTTTTTAAAGCTCGTACCTCAGACTCAGAACTCCGTTATTTATTAACCGATTTTTTTATTTAAAAGTATATACCTATATACTTTTACATCGGTCCCATAGAAATTTCATCAAATTTGGTTCAGTTTGGGTTTTAAATCAAAATAACTGGAAAAAAATACAACTAACTAAACGAAATTGAAGTCGCTTTTTTTTAATTAGGTACTTGTCTATGTTACAACAGATTTTGAAGGTTGACCCCATGAACCTAGAAAAAAAGTTTTTTTTATAGATGCATGGTTGACCCTTGGTAAAAGTTGTTCACAATCATATGTACAAAGATCTGATTTCGGTTTAGTAATGCCGTATTGCGTAACCCTCTATTATACTAGTACAAAATGTTTTGTACAAAAGATCTATTACGTCTCTAGCAAAGGAAAATAAGTACTTTTAGTACACCGAGTAAAGTTTCCATTGTAGACAAGCGATTGGTGGAAAGGACAACACCTGTTGGAGTGCCAGATAATAGGCGAACGTTCCCACAGTTCCGAACGAACAAGTATAACGTACAGTATGGGTTTACCAGGCAACGTTCTGAAACCTATACAAAATTGGGGAGCAAATGAACAGGGTAAGCACACCCAACAAAGGGAACCGCAAACACAAACTTCGCGCAAGCTCTCTGCGTCCACAAAGCGGCACATAACATCAATCCGTCGAAAACAATGTTCCAAATTTCTGCCAGGAACACTCTAAATTGTGAACATAATTTAGTGAATTTCACCCCGGCAGCTCGTGGGAGCAGCCGCCACCCGCGGGGCGCGGGGTCCGCTGCCCCCGGCGCGCGACGTAGGCGTGTGTTGACAAACGATGTTGCCGAGTCTATTTCTGTCCCGAGCCCCGCCCATGGCCCGCGCCCCGCGCGCCTCCCTCCTGCCGTCTCCTCCCCAAAAGCGCCCTTGACCTTCCGTATCCAAACAACGACAGTCACAACAAGCGGACTCTCCGGTGATTCGTTTCCCTTGTTTGTTGTCATTTCGCGGATCATTTCCGAGATGCCGGTGCTTACACTCCTCATTTGTTTCGAGCGCCGATGTCGACGGTCGAGAGGCGGTCCTTGCACTATTTTTAGGTTTCTCGAAAGTTACTTCATCCGCAATACTACTTTGTTCCTTTTTTTCTCCATCTTTGGCAACCTTAGTTGTCAGTATTCGCTTTAGGAACCTTTACTTCCATCGAAATCATCATCATCTTGCAATTAAGGATGATGAGAAAACTAACTGATAAGTATTCCTGAAACATCTCTCTTGATATAGATTCCCTTCATATCGGTATTTCGAATTTATTATTCTACCAGCGTCCACCAGACCGACTCCGCCTGGGAATTCTATACGTTCAAACAGAATAGTCTTCTCAAAATACGTCGTCCGTCAACAGCTTTTACGACGTTTCATGTTTTATAGAAAAGGAGCTTATTACTCGGGGCGGAAAGAATTATTGAGAAGAGTGATAATGTTTTTGTTCGCTTCGTCGAAACGTTCCACGAAGGTCCAAAGGTTCGCTCGGGGAACAGCTATAATTCAAATATTACAGAGTAATAACAGAGGCAATATAATACATGCGACACAACACAATGGACTCACTGGGGTAAGATTTCTATAGACGATATGCTTCATTTCGCCGATATTATTCAAAATCTACTCTTTTGGAAAAAATATGTGTACACACTGAGACGTGAAGCACTGAAGCCGACGGATAAAATCAGGGGCAGGGGGGGGACAAAAGTTTCGTGGTAAAACCGTATATATGCTTTAGAAGTTTAGACGAATGCTATAAAGACGTGTTTTTTGTCTGTTTATAGAGAGAATATAAGACATTATATATTCTATTTTTATCACAAACCGGCTCGCCTCAGCGTGATACTGGTTGTAACCAACCAATGCTGGTCTTCCAATGAGGCTGGCAGTGGCAGGTGACATAACGATTAGCATAATGTTGGTTTGAGGAGATAGGAATTCAGTACCAACAAATCATTGACCTGGGTATGACCTACAACTGCATCCAGAAGCACCGTAGGAAGAGCGGCAGCGTCCTCTCGGTTAACGGCGGTGAGCATTCTGCGATCCCCAAGCTGCCTGCTTCCAAGCGTGGAGACTTTGGCAATTACTCCCTATTAAGGGGGAGGGCTCCGTCCAGTAGTGGACGTCTGCCTGATGATGAAGACCAAAACAAATGAACCTTTTTAGAAAGCTACACTAGTACCGAGTCTCACAGGCTACGACGCGAGCGTAGCCGCGCGCAAAAGCTAGTCCAAAACATATTTACTGAAACTATTGACACGCCCTGGACATTAACTAGTGATAACCAGCTGCCGAGTCCGGTCTAACCGCACTATTTATTATTTGGTCTCACCATCAACCTCCTCCGACAAACCACGCTAACTACACGACGATGTAATATGACAGCTTAATTTCCGGACATTTGAATATTCGGAACAAAATATTAAGTAAGTACAAGCTGCGCCCCGCGGTTTTACCCACGTTATGATAATAAAAAGTAGTCTATATGTTATTCCGGGAAATAAGCTATCTCCATTATGAGTCTCACACACACACACACACACACACACACACACACACACACATGCGGATTTATAATATTATGTAGTGGGGTATTCCCATTTGAGCACCAATTTCTTGGGCACCAATGAATATAGTGTGGTAGTGTGATTTACACAAAACACACACTGATTTAGTCCGAGTTAATCTGTGTTGCTCAGGCCTCAGCCATCGATGGGCATGGACGCCTCCAAGCAAATAATGGTAAAACAAAAGGTGGAATGGCAGCTCCTGTGTGTCTAGGAACATGACTGCAAGTCGTGGAAATTTCCTTATGCGGTATCGTTATCGAATGCATTCATAAATCAACAACTGATATGATATGTTCTGCACCTATAATCTACATGAATCTTGTTTACCGGATTAGGTTATTTTAATTACAACTCCTGAGGTCCTGCCCAAAAGTTGCTAGCTCTCTGGAGAGTACGGAGAAAATCTGTACATAAACTCCACTGCCCTACTACTACCACTGGCTTTTCAGTGAATGAAAACATCGTCAGGAAACCTGCATTCGTCCGGAGAAGAAATTGAATGGCGTTTGTGGATGCACCAACCCGCGACTGGGCCCACGTGGTGGATATGGCAGTAGGACTATTAAAAAGGAATTAAACATTTTGTCGTTGACAATGTGACTCACTATAAATAGTTGTTTGCCTCGGATACTGAATTTTTATAAGTGTTTTTTTTTACTTGTCTATAAATTTCATGAAGAGCATGTAGAGATGCTCTTACGAAGCGTCGAACAAAATATACACACACCTTGATAAATAATCCATTACGATCAATGGAAAGATCGAAGCAGCCGCTTCATTTTCTACCAATAAAAGTGTAAAAATAGAGGACGATTGTCAATTTAAACCATTCACAAAAACCAACCATAGTTCTATAACGTTACGACTCTTTACTCGATAATTATTGGTTAGTTGATCAAAGTGAAAGAGATCTGTAATTAGTGCAATCAAAAGTTTAATGTGATTAAATTGTGAAGCAGTGTTACAAATGTTACAACAAGCTTAATGCGTAGGTATATTACTCCCGATAATAATGAAACGTAATATTAGGCAGTGTGCTCACTAGGGTCTCCGGATTTTAAGAGAGGCGATGCGAGGCTCACGAACAATTTTACACAAAAGACCTAACACGCCTGTAATTAGATTTTCTTAATATTTCACGTAAATCTCATAATATTTCGCGATAAACAGACCTAATAAAATAATTATTACTATTACGCAAACGATAAGATCGCTAATAATGGATTAACATTCAATTCATTCATTCATTCAGAGGCATTTAATGACGAATATGAACATTTGAGTTCGACTATGCGCGTGTCAAGTGCAATCAAAGCGTCGGCGGTGAGGGGAGGATGTTAGCGGGCGGAGGATTTGTTCGTAATGTTGGCAGCGTTTTGATAACTCCATTGTTGTCATTAAAAATCATGTTAGCACTAGGTGGATTTAAGAGGCAAAGGAAATACTTATGGATCCCCTGGTGGATTCAAGAGGAGAAAAAAATTGCTTTGTCCGGTGGAGCCTGGCGGTTGATCTAAGTGGCCGTAGGCCAGATATCCGCGCGGTTCGGTCTCACGTCACACGCATCCAGTATAGACACAGCCTTACGTTTTTGAATCTTATCACAGCGATTCGATGGATTATAAGAGCGTGACTGATTAAGATAAAATATAAAAGGTATATTACGAGCCGCGCGTGCTGTCTCATTCTAAGCCAAAACAAATATAAGAGACGGCAGACGTGAGAACACGTTTTCAACACTTGCGTAATCTTGATGAACAGCAAAATGTTGTGTTAGAAGATAAGTGTGACGTGGAAGTATAGGTTTGGACAAATATAAGCATTGTTCATGGAAAACGTCATGATTATGTATCGCTGTCAGGCTTGTTGCCAGCTAGTCTGATGCAAATGAGTGGAATTGCGCTATACCAGAACCAGAACCATTTAAATAAATAAGTAAATAAAATAGGTACTTAGTCTTATTTTATTATTATTAGGTATGTATAAACTTAGCTAAGATGTAATTTCGCATGCCATTAAGGGTAAGATTGTGCTGTACTATTGAAATATTTAAAACCTGAAATTTTACCACATCTAGAGCGAATAAATGACTTGAACTTGAACTTGTAACCAAAATGTAAAGCTTGGAAAAAGTTGGAGAAAGCGTTATTTATGGATGCGGAGACATGACTTGACCTTAAGGGATTCCAAATTTTTATTCGCTGCCTAATCATATAACAAGATCGTAAATTTTGTATTTCAACGTACGTAACACTAATAAAATCGTATGTAGCGCGTAACGCAAGCCATGACTAGAATTCCTACGTTGCACGTAAATCATTAATGGGATACCTATATACTTTGAACGTAAGCCATTAATGGAATTCTGACGTTATTGCACGTAAGCAATGTAATCTTTACGCTTTTGCACGTTAGCCATTAATGGGATACTTACGTAGCAAATACGCTATTAATAGAATCCCCACGTAGCAGGTAAGCCATCAATGGAATACCTACGTAGCAAGTAAGTTATTAATGGAATACCTACGTAGCACGTACGCCATTAATGGAATACCTACTTAGCACGTAACCCATTAATGGAATACCTACGTAGCACGTACGCTATTAATGGAATACCTACGTAGCACGTACGCCATTAATGGAATACCTACGTAGCACGTACGCCATTAATGGAATACATACGTAGCACGTAACCCATTAATGGAATACCTACGTAGCACGTTGGAATACCTACGTACGCCTAAGTTTTATCAAAAACACATTAGTGGAAATCAGAAGCCGTGGTGACGTTTCCAACGATACGGATTCAGAATCTAATCCGAAATTTGGGAATTTTGGTATTTATCTTGATACGCGGTAAACTATCAGTGCGAGTATCAGATAATTATACTATGACGCTAGGTAAAAACATTTACGTAGTTTACAGAATTAGTCCAGGTTATCTCGAAATGCCTGCTATAATATTATTGTAAATGTAGACGAAAGTGTATATGTCATGTTTGTTCCTCATTTACGTTGCAACGGAAACAACGGATAGGTAGATGAGATTTTGACATGAATATATTCGTATGTAGAATGTAAATTAAATGGCGGACTCTCAAGAATTTAGAAATAATATGAAAATGAATTTCAAAACGCTGTTTTAAACTATCACGGTTGTTCATTACATTTACATAATTGTTTACGGGATATTTACCGTGATTCTGATTACGTAGTGAAACAACACAGCATTTACAGTGAACAGTAAACAGAACAACACAGACACAATGACAGTGTTTGTGTTGTGTTGTGAATTTTAAAGTCATTTTTATTTGTTGTGTATTGTGAACGAGTTTCTTAAAAAAATATTTTAGTCACAGTCTACCTTTTATTAACATCATCATCAAAATTGTCTTACATCATGATGCGAGCAAAAAAAAATGCGTGGCGTTGCTAGTCTTTTATTTTAATATCTGATTGTGTCACCTAATTTCAACATTTTAATTAAGCAAGTAGTTGGTGTCTAGGATGCCTAGAATGCACACTACAAGCATTTATGCCCAAAGCCCACCTACATGACAAATGGCCTAATAAATCTACCATAACAACGAAGAGAGGCAGGCTACGCATTTTCTGCGCAACGCGTTTTCTGTTAAAAATATATGCTTTGTCCTATTTTGGTAAGTAAGCGTTATTATACATTGGTGTATATTTTACTGTAATTGTAGCCAAAAGCTTATGAATCACAATATTCCGTGAGAAAACAAAAGCGCTGAAAAGGCTGAATACCAATAGGAGGATGGTGTTGGCATTCCTCCAAACATAAGAATTATTGCTGAATAGGATTTTTCTTCAGCAATAGACGCGAATAAACAATATCCTCGAAAAATGTAAGATCTAATGGAAGAAACTAATCTAGCAAGTTTACGAAAATAAGAAAGGAAATGTCTACTGTAAAAGTTCTAGATCTTTCCCGTATTCGAGCGGAATTTACCAGTACTGTAAAGATCCAGCACACAATACAGATGATGTAGATTACCAAACAAAGGGGTATGTTTTACACGTGGACATCAGCCCAAGGTCGGGGGGGCGTCGAACCAGCGGGGCGGCGCGCGGGGGGCGGGGGCTTGGGTTGCCAGGCTGCGCGCTTCCCTCGGGTGCCCAAATCCACATCACGCTTTCTTGGAAAACCTTTTTTAAGTCTGTATTAACATTTTAAATGTTGATGACCTATGTAACAGGTTGAAGTAAGAACAAAACACTACTTGTACATTTGCAGATTTTGCTGTGCGTTTGCGTTGCGTGGATTCGTTGCCAGCGGCTGTTCGACTCATGGGATAAAAAAATAAAACATTTACAATAAAACAAACAACTTCAATTTTCTATTGAAAACACTTGGATGACACATTTTTTTCTAGTTATTTTGCTTTTAAAACCAAACTACTGAACCGATTACGATAAAATGTATATGGGGTACTCTGAAGTATGACCTACCAAACAAAAAAAGAGTCGTCAAAATCAATTCATAATGGGCGGAGTAATCGCGCAACATACATTTAAAAATACGTAGTCGAATTGAGAACCTCCTTTTTGAAGTCGGTTGAAAATAGGGCGGGAGAGATGGTGTAATCATCTCGAGCCCAACAATCAGAAGAAGTAGAAGTGAAACAATGTTTTGCGATGTAGAACAAATTATAATGTGCGTCAAAAGGTTCATTACAACACTTTACAAACGTGTGAAGGAGAAATGCGCTTTTAAGGAATTCATAGAATTTGCCACTCGGCTCAACGATATGAAACTGAGCCTTATAAAGAAGAAAAAGGAAAGCTCACAGGGAGTCTTCCAGCCGTATAGGCACACTGTGATGAAACTTAAAACCTCTCGTTGCGACTTCATACTTTGAATTAACCTTTCAGTGTAAGGAATAAACGTAAAACAACTAACTATTGAATTTCCAATATTTAGAGCGGCACTGATCTGTTCTCGGAAGTTTTTAGGAACGTGTCTCTTGCAATCAGCCAAGCGACTCGTGGAGAAATGAATTTAATAATCTTTTTTTGTTTTATTTGGTAAGTAGGTATTATTATATTTTCCAAGGGGCAGGAGTGAGGCAACACGAGTGGGGTGGGTGTAGGAGCGCGGGGCGGCAGGGCTCGCGCTATTTATATCGAATCGATAGCGCCCATGGCCTTGGCGGCATCGAGCGCCGGTGTGGAAGACGAGCCCCTGGCCTCCGCCCCGGCTCCGCGGAACTCACCCTCGCCACGACAAGCGGGAGGGACCCCGGCACGTCTCCGGGACGCCCTGTCGATGCCTATATGCTAGTATTTTACTTGGCTTTTTAAATCATAATTAGCCTTTTTAAATGTCTACTTCTGGACTTAGGCCAACGCTCGAAGGGTGATCGGGCCATATCACCACTGTGGCTCAGTCGCAGGTTGGTGAATTCACATACGCCTCTGAGTTTCTTGTTCATGTAGACGCTTGCTGGATTCCTCACGATGTTTTCCTTCACAGAAGCGCCTGCAGTATGAACCCGCGACCTCACGCTTTCAAGTCGAGCGGTCTCACAACTAGGCTTCCATGGCTTTTTATAGAAGCCTGGCAAACAAGCACACGGTTCATCTGATGGTAAACGAACCGCCGCGTATGAACACCTGTAATATTAGTGATATTGCCGATGCATTACGAAAGCGGAAAGATGTTTATGGACGGGACGGTCCTTTGCATTGGATTAATAGTACATTACTGCAGCGACCTGCAGTAATTCGTGTAAAAACATACAAATCTACTTATATATTTTGAGGTGCATTCAAAATTTCATATATTTTTTTAAAACACTTCCGATTATTTTAACTGTCGCTAGACTTTCATCGGTCTGGATAAAATCCTTTTGTTTTTGTGTAATAGATTAACTAGTATAATTAACTAGTTACTTATTAAGGTTTTTTGTTTTAGTTAATAAACTTAATTATAGCAAGTAATTATAGAATCTGATTATTCTTCTAAAAACTTCCCTGTCACTGTCATGTCGTAGTACTAGCGACAGGATAGGAATATGTGGAGAAGATCAGCGTCAGCTCAGCCTCTCCCGGGCGCGGGCGGCGCGGCGGCGGCGGCGGGCCGCTGAGGGCTGCTATTGTGTGGAGACCACTCCTCATCTATTCAACCGTCCTCATTTCTCGGAATCAATCGAACAATCTCTACAATACAAGCTCATGCCGGCTGTTCCACAGAAAACATATCAGTACTACGTATACAGAAGATCACGAGTCTATATATAGCTGAACGATAAATCACAATAAATAAATAAATATAAATATAGGTGGACATTTTTCACACAGCGCCATCTAGCCCCAAACTAATCAAAGCTTGTAATATGGAAACTAGATAGCCGATAGAGATTATGTTTTTTTTTGTTAATACATACTACACCCTGAATACCGGGGTAGATGACACTTGATGTGTGTCATCCACCCCATTAAGAGTCGACGCCGAGTCCACCAGGGTGGATGAAACACTTTTTCCCATCTGCCCCAGTACCGAGGCAGGACCACCGGGGTGGATGGGAGTCACTCAACATAATTATGTTATTCACATAAATGTTTGCCCTGGGTGGGGATCGAACACATGCCCTACAGCTCTGAAGGCAGACATGCTACCAACTGAGCGATAAAGCAGTCAATAGGTACATAAAATCAATAGACAAGGTGGTTCTGTAGACCATATCATTTCAGGGCATGCTTAAGCAGGTCTTGGACTATCTTTTAAGCGATATATTTGTTCAGCGTTTTAACGTTTTCGAGCTTTAAAATTACGTGATAATTATTCAGTTTCTTCGTTTTGGACCATAAAAACCTGATTTATGAATCTCTAAACCAGTTTTTGATTCATTGCATATCCTGTTATTGCATAACATAATGGCTCGATAAACACATAAATCTAATCATAATTAACGATCGTTTTTAAACACTCCACCAAAAAGATTTAAAAATACAATTTGTAGATCCTGAACAATTTTATTTCAAAATATTGACTGATTGTTATTCCCTGCAAAACATATTAAAGAAATCTATGTTGCAGTTGCTTTCTAGTGCGGTTATTTTTGAAAAATATTAATGGGTTGATAAAATATGGTCAATAAGGGGCTCATAAAAATCATAAAAATTGGTGCGCTGTTCTCGAGTTATAAATGGTGTAACTAACCCGACTTTGTTTTATTCAACGTGTAACAAAAAGGTTCAACAATACTGAAGGGTATGTATGTACTCATCATTATGAATAACTTTTACTATGCCCAACCCTGATATCGCGAAAGAAAAATCAGCTGTTCCATACATTTTGTTTAAGGTCAATTAACTTTTTTGTATGGAACAGTTATTTTTTTTTGCGATTTCGAGTTTGGCCCCATAGCAAAAGTTTTTCATAATGATGAGTACATTATATGCTTTTCAGTATTGTTCAACCTTTTTGTTACACATTGTACATCTACTAGATTACTTGAATATTAATATTATGAAATTACACATATCTATAAATTTCACAGTTAGTGATATTTGGGACCCAAATTAAAACAAATTAAACATTCATTTTTAATTAGAAATCCATACTGGTAAATTTTTAAAGCTTTAGTTGACAGTTCTAAACTAATTAAAATTTTGCTGTCACTTTTTTACTAGGCATGTTAGCTAAGGACAGCAATACTTTAGTTAGTTTAGTTCTGTTAAGTCTGGTATCCTTCAAAATAAACCACATAAACCTGGTTTGTAGTTAGTTCTCAACATTATGTATACTAAAACCAAAATATGTGAGTGGGTAAAAATAGAAGCAAAGGAATTTCAGTATGCTGTCAGCTTAGTTTATTTAGGTATACTGAGAACATAATCTTTTGGAAATTCTATTCCTATACTCGTATTCGTAATCAAACGGACTAAACTGACAGATTGAAATGTCACTTTTCAAAATAATGCTGCCTGCTAAAAAACCGTAGTGATGGATATTGTTAAGTTTATATCGTTCAAAAGAATTATTGAATAATTATTAAGTGCCCTTGAACATTTAAAGTGCTGCCAGTGGAAGTGCAGGTAGAAAAGGGAAAACATATTGTGTTAAAAAGTTGTTCTGTAAATTGCTACACGGAAATGCAACATTATTTTCATGATTTATAACCTTGGAAAGATTGTAATCGCACAAAAGTAAGGAACTTTACCTTTTACAAAGACTCATATAAATATATCGAAGTAGTTCATAAGTATGAAATTATTAAGTTTGTTAGCATAACTTCATAAGTTAATAAAAATATTAAGTTTCTTAACATATGTTAATACACTTAATCTTTTTATCGCAGCACTATTTAAATTATGCCAAAAAGTAGCAACACTTGAAATGTCAGTTTAGTCCTAAGAATCCGAGTATAGTAGACCCAGCATCCATGTACTAGGGTATGAATGTGATGTGTCAAATTTAAATAGCAAGATGTTTGCTAAATAAAGTCCATCCAATCATGTGAAATTTAAGAAATTAATGTGACTCTTACTTTGTAGTTTTTGCTGAAATACACAACATAATATTGCAAAGTAGTGGAAATTACAGACATGTACTCAGGACTTACCTAGTCGTGATGAGTTGGGGTCATCTGCCATGCCTGTGATCACCTGCAAAAAATATGTATTTTCAGCAAACTGCACTACACCCCTCGCAATGACTGATATGAGAATGACTTGCATATTTGATAGGTTCACTTTTTAGCCACAAGATTAACTCCATTCTGATTATGATTACCTATTAAATGACAAGAATAATTAAAATGTCTTCAAGGTACACAGAAACACAACAACATTACAGATTGGTTTATTGGAGTATTGTTTTGCAATGTGAAAGTTTCTTTATTGACTTGAAATTGAATTTTTTAGATATTCATATTATTAGTTGCTGTGGATCTGACTCTGAATGTGTTTGATGATGGCGTACTAGGTTTTTCTTTTAACAAGCAATTAGGCATGCAGTTGACCACAAACTCACACGTTACAAACTGAAACGGGTTGATTCCACTGTCTTTATTCGAACTACTGAACAGTGGAATATGCTGCCCGAGTGGGTTTTCCCCGATATTTATAATCTGGGTGTCTCCAAGTCACGAGTGAATCAGTTTCTTCTAGGCAAGCGTGCTCCATCGTAGGCTGCTTCTTCGTTTAACATCAGACGAGATGGCAGTCAAACGCAAGCCAATAAATAGGTTTTTTTTTTTAATCTGATTCGATAGAAAGTGACAATAATAGTCATTTTGAGAAGTGCACATTCTGAACCTAACCCATTTCAACCACCAATACCTATGTGATCTGGGTGGTGGTGGAGTAATTTCTAGTGTCAAAAGAATTCTCAAGTTTCTCCGATACTCGATTCAGTGAACCACACTCAGTTGTCTCATTGTTGATGGACCTATATCTTATATCACGCTACAAGTACATAGTATCAATGTTTTTTTCTATTTGCTTTTTTACAAATGTTTGCTTTTATCATAGTGACTCACATTATTTTGTATTCTCTTCTCTATACTATTAGATGACAACAAAAAGGTGGCACAAAGTATGTGGTATGGTTACATTATTGAGGTGGGACAGTGGTCTGGTAAGTAGGATCATCAACTAGACAACATTTTCAAAACAAATAATAATTGGTTGAACAAGTAAAAATATACCTGCAATGAGCGAAATAACACATACACAAGACTTATGAGTATGAAGAGAAGTTTTGTTTGGATTTGTACCTTTACTCAGGCTTATTATGGTATCACAATACTTGCCTCAACCGCAGTGCACAAATACACCCAGTTCCAGGTTATCACAATTTTTTGATAGCGGGGCTACATCGTTATTTACAACCAACATAGACGGAATTCAAGAGCTTCAAAACAATTTCGCTCAAATCCAACTCAAATCAAAATCAAATCAAACCCATCGAAAATCTGCGTGTTTTGGATTACTTTGACAATTAAATTTGACATTGTTATTTTTTTCTTCTTGCCTCCTACGAGGATAATGGCGTCACACTTTGTGCATTTGCTTATGTCAAGTATCTAAATATATTTAAAGTTTTTGATGAATTTCAAGTCACGTTAGTCACAGTCAAGTCCAGTTATGCCCTAGTAAAGTCTTGGCCACTTTACTACAAGCTTCTTTGGAGTTTTAGAAACAACACGAAAAAACACGGAAAAATCATGTCACTGCATTCTATAATTTTCTTAAACTTGTGTTTTTCGCGTATTAATGATTTAAAATGTGCTTTTATTAATAGAGTGTTGAATAAAAGCACACACAGGCATAGTAGCTTTGTTTAGTACGTCCATGATTACAGGCAAGAGTGAGGATATGATATAATGTGGTGAGACATGTTTTCAAAACTCTGTAAAAGCTCATAGTAAACTCGCCACAAGTTTACAAGAACATGACTTAGATTAGACTTGACTGTGACTAATCTCGTGTGAAAATAACTGTGATTTTATGACATTCTTTATTTGACTTAATCTACACCAATATGTATTTTTGTATGTTTGTAACGAATAGGCTCAAAAACTACTGGACCGATTCCAAAAAATCTTTCACTATTAGAATGCTACATTATTCCTGAGTAACATAGGCTATATTTATAACTAAAAAAAAATAGGGGTCCCTACTAAAACTTCAATAATGTAACCCAAGGTGTATTTTTTTTTTGCCATAAAACGTCTTTTAGCGCATGCGCTGCGGAAACTATTGATGATAGAACAAAAACATGTTCTACAATATTAAAGAACATATCAATATCTACAAAAAACGTCGCAATACTATAGGTCTAACTATTGTAGTTATGTCACTATAACTACTTTTTACATCTTAAAAGTTGATAGAAATGCCGACCAAAATCAGACCACGTTATCCATACCTTTGTATGAACCCTTATCCAAATAAATCATTTCGTATTCAAGACTGTTTCAATACCTGTCCATTACTTTTTGAATTATCCAAATGTCCGATTTGGATAATTCAAATTTTTCCCATTTTTCCAATTTCCATTCAAAAGATATTGCGAATTTTAAAATCTATAAACGCCGCCGCACCGTGGCCGTGCGGCTCCGCTCAGCGCAGCGCGGGCAACGCGGCGAAGGGCACCGGAGTACGGGAGAGGGGCGTGCACATCTATGAAATGGTTTCTTACTCGTGGTCCACGTATGTGTTCCACGGATACCTTTTTGTGCCCTTAGCCTACCCAATAGGTAAACCACGTGTAAATATACGGCCTTACTTAAAAATGCCGCTCAAACTTAATCACTGCTTAAGATGCTAATTCAACTTCTCTCTGACGTGAAGTGTCACGTGCAAGAACAAGACAGAGAAGTGTAAGCAGTGACTAAGTTTGAGCGGCGTTTTTAAGTAAGGCCGATAATATGTAGTGCCCTTGGTTCACCCAATAGGTGAACTAAGGGCAAATATAAAAAAAAATGTGCCCTTATTCACCCAATAGGTGCGACCCACGGGTAAATCATTAAACAGTCATGTTTTATTCTAGTGTAAAAAGTACCTACATCTATACCAAATTTCATCCAAATGCGTTCAGCCGTTTCAGCGTGATGGAGTACAAACATACACACCCGCACACTGACAAACTATCGCATTTATAATATTAGTAGGCAATCAGATAAAATTATTTATTTAAGTTACCGCTGTAAGGACTTACAATAAGATACCTACAGGTAGTATACCTACTCTTTTTAGACGACTTGAAACAAACTATTTAATATATCGCTGAGTAAGTGTGTGCTTCTGAGTGCTGAGGTAACAAGCATTAAAAAATTCAACCGAATTGAGAACCTCCTCCTTCTTTGAAGTCGGTTAAAAAGAAAGGATATGGGAGTGAACGAGTAGACAATGGGTATTCTACGGATACATTGAATTACGCATAGTCCGAATTGAGAAACTCCTCCTTTTTTGAAGTCGGAAAATAAGGAAGGATTTGGGAGTGAACGAGTAAACAAATGGTTATTCTACGGGTACATTGAATTACGCATAGTCCGAATTGAGACCCTCCTCCTTTTTTGTAGTCGGATAAAAAAGAAAGGACATGGGAGTGAAAGAGTAAGCAAAAGGGTATTCTACGGGTACATTGAATTACGCATTGTATACCTGGGTGTTCCACGAGTACACTTTTAATTCAGTGTACTCGTGGAACACGGATAAAAAAGGTATCCGTGGAACACCTAGGTGAACCTTTTATGTGGACCACGGGTAAGAAAGCCTATGTAATAGCTAGGCCTAACGCGCGGTCGGACATTGAATATTTTGACTGTTTTCTTAGAACATTTTTTGTTCCACTTAAAAAGTTCTTTTCAGAACTACTTATAAATTATTTTACTAAACTTTTACTGTTTAATTTATATAGTATTCTCATAGTTTTTGTATGGTAAGTATTCATCAAAAGTTATTTTCAAAGTCCTGCTTAAAGATGTTTAAAAACTAATAGTCCACCCGTGCGAAGCCGGAACGGGTCGCTAGTACTTTATAAACTTGAAAATGCATAAGACATGAAGAATGCACAAAGTGCGAAGCCAAATATGCCAAAGATGTCTAAAAATAATAATGTCAGTCAGTTTGACAGCTCAGCGTTGCCAGTTCGTTACCAATACAACGAATTATGATACTTTTGAACTCTCATCGTTACCTTTCTGCATAATCATTATTTGAGTTTTGGCGGGAACACGGAAATATCGTGTTTTTGCATTCTATTATTTTCTTAAATTTGTGTTTTTTCGCGAATTAATGATTAAAAATGGTGGTGTTTTATTAATTGAGTGTAGAATTACATGCACGAGTGTGGGCAAGTGATATAATGTAGTGAAACATGTCTTTTCGTGTTGTTTTCAAAACTCCATAGAAGCTCATAGTAAAATCGCCACAACTTTACTAGGGTATGACTTGGACTCGACTATGACTAATTTCGTGTGACTTACTGTGAATTCATGACTTATTTGACTTGATGATAACAAATAAATGTGAAAATTCATAAACTTGACACTGGCAGAATGCACAACGTGCGATGCCAAAAACTAAGAAAAAAAACCTTTATTTTCTACCCGTGATAACAGGGCAACCGAGTTTTGGCGGGAACACTGAAAAATCATGTCGTTGCATTCTATTATTTTCTTAAACTTGTGTTTTTTCGCGAATTAATGATTAAAAATGGTGGTGTTTTATTCATTGAGTGTTGAATTACATGCACGAGTGTGGGCAAGTGATATAATGTGGTGAAACATGTCTTTTTGTGTTGTTTTCAAAACTCCATAGAAGCTCATAGTAAAGTCGCCACAACTTTACTAGGGTATGACTCGGACTCGACTATGACTAATGTCGTGTGACTTACTGTGATTTCATGACTTATTTGACTTGATTATAACAAATAAATGTGAAAATTCTTAAACTTGACACTGGCAGAATGCACAACGTGGGATGCCAATAACTAAGAAAAAAAAAAAAAAAAAAAAAATACAGGGCAACCGAACGCCTACGGGATTTTGTTACAAGGAAATGAAATAAGACAGTAGGTACTACATTCATTGGCATTAGAATGCTCATCGTGCCTAACATTAATTTGATTTATGATATGTTTTTGTTATGCTATGGTATGACGGACGATACGAGTTGACGTTCGCCTGCACGCGCCTGTCCAATGCCAGTGCCCATTACTGTCAGTGACACTGTATTGTATAATTGTATTACCAATTTAGTAGTTTTCTTAACAACAGTAACTGGCAATGATTCGTATTTGACTCAGCCAGCCAGCGCACGATTTTATTTTTATTGTTTTACGAAAACAAGGAATACGTTGTTCTAATCATACAAGATTGAGTCACGCTTTGTACTTTTCCGTGCATTCTAATTAAGTATTTGAAGTAATAAAAATGTTTTCATCTATATTTGGCAAACGAAGATCATCGCCAGTTGAAGATGAAACTCCTCCGATTCCTGGTGCTTCTGCAGACGGTTTCGTGGTAGTAAATCCAACACCAACACCACCGAGAGGAGGGCTGTATCCTAATGTGAGCGGTGGCTCGTCTCCGTACCAGCGACCGGCGCCTCCTGCCCCCGTCACTAACAGGCCTTTACTGGACCCTGCCTTCCACTACTTACAAGGTGTTCCATTCAGGATGTCGAAGGAACTACAACTAGCATCGAGCAAAGACACATATGCATCAGAAATCAGTCATATTGTCGCAATGAGTAAGATTAACTTGAGTGGCTATGACTATGATTTCTCGATAGAAAAAAGTGTTTTGAATGAATGTTAACAGAGTAATGAGCTAAGCCCTATGCCTACTGTGTAAATAATTAATAAATTGTAGGTAAGTAAGTTTTAAGCTGTGCGCAGTGTCATTTCAATACTCTGTAATTTGAATTTTGAAATAATGTAACTGTTAAAAATTGGGTTAGTATGTAATTGTATAATCATTTCATATTTTATTGTTAGTATAGAGACATTATTATGATACAAGTAAACTGTATTGGGGTCAATGCTGTTGTGCCCTCCATTTTCTTGACTAAATGGTTTGTTATTTTTTTTCATATTTAATGCATATAAGAAAAAAAAAAACTTAAAACTTGCCAAATTTTGAGTGGAACATACAACAGAATTGACACTATTTAAAGTTACATAAAATTATTTAATAAAGGTTTTAGTATAGTATTATATTATCAGTAGTAACATAATTATATTAGAAAAAAACAGAAAGAAAAAAAACTTCAAAGAAACACTTTGTACAGCTACAGCATTAAGACTTTCTTTTAAGTCACAAATATTTCACCTTTAGCTACAAGTACTTTTGTTTTAAATAGTTTATCAAAGTATAAGATGATGTAGATCACAAACATGTCTGCTTACAAAGTACCTTTGTCATCAATTCTTTCTGAAATATGAAATATAAAATCTGTATCAAATATAATTTTTCAGAATAAAAGAGCTTTAAATAAAAAAAGTTTTTATTTAGCCTAAATTAAATAATACAATAACTTAAGTAAATTATTAAAATAGTCACCATTGCATTGTTGAATCCAAACCAAACTAATAAAAATAATGGTCATGTGTGAATGAAATGTAAAAGCAAAAGGTAAACATCATTAAACAGTGTCTCTTTAGTCTCCTGCTTGCTGGCAGATTTATCAGAAAATGCACGTACAATTATAATAAAAGAGAAGAGACAGTATTGAGACAAAAATATCAAGAATAACTATCTAAAAAATATACAGTTATGAAAGATTAATTAATATAAATGTAGTAGGTAAGAGATATCGTTAAGCTTAACCCAAACTATAGCGGTGGGTCATGTAGTTTCATATCGGGACTGAGGTTCTGCGCTGCCCACTACAATGCCACTTGCATTGTTTATGTTGTCTCATTGCAACTATAGTGTGATTTAAGCTTTAATGTACAATAATACATAATTAAATTATTTAGGTACAAGACAGTACGTCTTATAAGTTATAATCCCGCATTATCACATGGCATCCAAGAAAAACAAGGCCCTAAAGCGTATATCATTTCTATTATACTTCCGTCACACAAATGCTGTGTGAATAAATAAAAAGACAACAATTTTCCAAATGATTGTGAGCTCTATAAAATAACCTAGAAAGAAATATTGTAAGCTTTACTAAACATTTGATATTAAATAGACATAATATGAGTAATAATTTATATGTATAGTAAGTTGTAAAAGAGTAACACATCCACACAGTAACCAACTCAAACAATAAAATGCTCAGTCATTTATAAGAGATATATAAATTGAAGAAAGAAAACAACTCCCATCTTACAAGAGGAATGCAAGTCCAACTATGATAGATAGAATTATTAGAAAGGGTAGCCATGTCTTTAGGACTGCTCCATAGCTGAAAAAAAAACAACATGCATATATAAGTGACAGTAATAAAAATAAAAACTATCTGTATCTAAGTCTATCTGTGTCTGTAACTGTCTGTGCTAAGCAGGACGCAGCTGCACGCGCGTCGGGCTCTGTTTTCACTCTTTGAAAAAGATCACCGGATGTCATCGAAACTATAGTCGGAGTATCCGATTTAATTAAACGTGAGTATTCCCGTATAAATAAAACAAAAATGTGTCAAAACCACGTCAGTTTTCATAATAAAATATCTGTATCTATTTCAATTTACTAATGGGAACTTACATATTTTTTTTATAGTTTGATTTATGAACCATTTGGTATTTGTCACAACACTCTTTCAAAGCAATGCAAAGTCTTGTCTATCAGAATTGGTAGCAAGGCCAGCGGGAAAATTGCCTCTGTTTTTTTACATCTACTATTATTACCAATTCAGTATGCACTGACACTGACAAGTGACACAAACAAATGGATAATAAAAACGGGTTATCAACCTGCCGTGCTAGGCCCGCAGAATGCAGATCACTCTGAGACTCTCCTAAGATTTTTATTGCTAATGACAGTCATGCTAAGTACTTTTTGAGCCTATAAATAGTTCATTGTTATTGCAGTTTTTGTGATATCATTAAATAGGGTAGATGACTGATGTTTATATCGTAGAAACCAATAGCTTTGATGAAAAATTTAAGTAAATATAATATGTTTATTGAAGAAATAATTTAAATTGGTTAATAATGTTCTGATATATATTATGAGCTCTTAAAGTTTTTGTTAGAGCCAACTCCGTCCCTTTCCCACACCCTTCCCCATTCCCCACACACACCATTCCCGCCTTACTTGTCAGAATAGGATTTATATGGCATACAGAGAAGTGACGTCACTATTTGCTATTTCTTCTCTCTGTCTAGCATGATATTAAAATGCTTATAAGTTGCTTATTTTTGATGAGATTTTCATTTTCTTATCATTAATCAGCTATATTTATGAGCCATATTTTAATAGTACAATTTAAAAAAACCAGTCATCTAGCCTATTGTTATTGTCTAGTAGAGTCAATGGCTATGACAAAAAATTGCATAGTGTGCCTGTCAAATGACTTACCTCACATATTTAGAGAACACTGTTGTGTAAAATGCCACTTTGACCATATTCCAGTTCTTCCAGCCTCCATAGTTCATGATGTTGAGAGCCATCGCAACATGAGAGTGACAGTTGTCATAACATATGATGTGCTGGAAAAGTGTGAAGAGTTAGTACAAACAGTATATAACTTAATATACTGTCTGTTATAGGCACACAAGCATATGCTGCTCCTGAGTACATTGAACGGTAGTTCTAAGCTGAAAGGAGATAAGTACAATAAGTACTCATAATTACGAACAACTTTTATTAGAGGCTAAATATTAAATCGCAAAAAAATACTTCTGTTCCTCAGAACATTTTCATTAATTCTCGACTAAATACAACCTCGAATTCTTGCCTTGTTTATGGAACAACTAAATCTTTTCAAAATTAAAATTATTTGTGTGATTGCAACAGTACCATTCTCTTTTTATAAATCTCTGAAGCTTCAGCAACTGCTGCATCCCATCCAGCTTGACCATTGGTAGCTTGCTGAGGTGACAGTTGCCAGTATTTGGTAGGATTCCCGAACGCCATCAAGTCTTCAGACACAAAGTAAGGTCCAGCAAAGTCTCGGATTACTCCACTTGATGTGCAGATGCCCATGTGGCCAAGAATTGGGAAAATCCATCTGCGAATACAAAGAGTAGAGATAGTAAAGAAGTAGAACTTTTTTAGATGTTTCACACCACCAATGTCACTAAAATAAAATAAATAAAATAGATCGTCAACTCTACACTGATTTTGTAGGGTTTTGCTATATTCTCTGCATATGAATAGTAGAGGTACTCATATTATGCTAAATAATAAGGGTTTGTACTTCAGTACATAACTACAGAACAAAATAATAATACTACTTTCTTGGCATTCATTTTTTTATAGAATATTTTTTAGCAACTTTTAATTAATTCTTTGGAGCTTATTTTACAGCCAAGATTACATACGTTAACACTGGAATGGGGGTCCATACTATGCAATATGGGTATCTGCACCGTTCGTGGTCTATGGGATCCATGAGTACAGCTTCTTCAGGATCGTTGGTATCTTGCGGCGACATAGGGCTTTGGTCGCCGTTCATAAACTCACAGTATATGTGGTGTAATTTTGCAATGAATATTTATAAAACACAAGGAAGCAAAATATAAAATAAAATATACTTGACGAAAATCAATTCAATTAACTTTTTTGAACACAAACACTAAGAAACACACTGAAATTTTAATAAACAATTTTCCCTCTTTTTCTTTTTCTGAGGGATATTCATCTATCTCATCGATAGTGTTATTGAATGCTAAAGATTTAAATTATTTTTCATGAAGTGGAACATTTACATTGACAGATTTTTCATTTTTGTCATCGCACTTTTTTTTTGTTGTTACTTATTGTCATTGCACTTTGTTCATTCTGCCAGTGTCAAGTTTATTTTTCACGTTTATATCATTAGTATAGTATCATCATCAAGTCATGCCATGATATTGTGTGTGACTAACTGTGATTTCATCACAGTTTTACAAAATTTGTCATAGTCGAGTCCAAGTCCAAGTTATGCCCTAGTAAAGTTGTAGATACTTTACTATGAGCTTTTACGGAGTTTTGAAAACAACACGAAAAGACACGTTTCACCCCATTATAATTATCACTTGCCCACATTCGTGCATATAATTCAACACTCAATGAAAAAAACACCACCATTTTTATATTAATAATTCGCGAAAAATCACAAGTTTATCAAAATAATAGAATGCAGCGACATAATTTTTCCGTGTTCCCGCACTTCCCGCCAAAACTCGTGTTGACTGTTGTGTTTCTATCTATCTATCTTTGGTTATGGCCTCTGCGGTATGGCCGCAAGTATTGTACGGGGAGGCAATAATGTACGACACAGATAATGTACGGCATGATATTGTACAGCATAATAATGTACAGCATGATAATTGGTGTACATGTACATCAAATATCATGCTGTGCAATATCGTGCCGTGCAATATCATGCCGTACATTATCGGCTCGGCTTAATAATGCACACCCCGATTTTGTACAGACTGATATTTGATGTACAAGTACACGAGTTACTTATTTGTATAGCAGTTAGGTTCAGGTTCTTTTTTTTAAAGTCAGTTTGAGAAATGTATTCGGATTATTGGCTGTACAATATAGGGCCGTGCTTTATAGACACGAGCCGATAATGGACGGCCAATATTATACGACATGGATTGTACAGCATGATATTCGATGTACATGTACACCAATTATCATGCTATGCATTATTATGCCGTGCATTAACGTGTCGGCAAATATCATGTTGTACATTATAGACACCTATTGTACGTATTAAAATTATTTTCTCTTTCACTTGACTTGACTGTTGTCTGACAGGGTAGATATGTCGGTAGATATTAATCTTTCATAATGAGGCGTTTTCTATTTAAAAAAAAGTGTTAGTTCCAAAAACTATAATAGATGCCGTGAAGTCGTTTGAATTTGTTTATGTCAAACTTGTCAATGTGACATTGATTGTAAAACAGTTCATTTCGTTTAAAAACAAAAAACCTAATAAATTTCTCTGCAAAAAACTCTTTACTCATTGCAGTTTGCAGTTTGTTTCATAGGGAAATGAAACACTACGTTTTAGTTTGTTTTCGCTCACGAGCGTAGAATATTATTGTTATTATTTTTTTGCGCTTTCCAACGCCTCAGCTTTGTTTTCTGGGCCCATTGAACGTGACCCCTGCATTTCTACCTTCGATTCGGCTTAGATTTGCTTAGATTTTAGGAGCGTTTGCTTTAAGTTTTACCCAATATCATACCTCAGGGTGATAAGGCTACGGCTACGGCTACGGCTTATCCGGCAAACTGGTTAAGGCTAAGTGCGGATATGTAGGTTAAAAACGCCACTGAGTTTCTTCTCTAGACATAAGGCTGGTTTCCTCACTATGTTTCCCTTCACCGAAAAGCCAGTGGTCATCCAGTGGTATTTGAATTCGTACATAAATCCCAAAGAACCCATTGGTACGAGGCGCCGGGATGTAAACCGGCCAACTCACGAATGCGAAGCAGCCCGTCTATTATCCACTTCACCGATATTGTTAATTTCGTCCAAGGTAAAGACAACATTAATTAGATGTTTTCTTTACCTTGGACGCAATACTGTTTACTAATACATTTCAAAACTGTTTTTAGTGAAACGATCAGAAAATCAGAACCTACAAAGTTTATACCAAACCGAAAAAATTAAAACAACAAATAAAACATTATGTTGATTTGATCTCCTGATTGTTTGTTGTTATAAAATTGTTCATGGCCATGGATCTATTAAAAATCGTTTAGGTATGGATCGATGTGTCAAGGTTGAATCATGGTTGTTCATGTTCATGGATGGTTTGATTGGATTGTGGACTAATCCTTGAGGCAAAAACATATTTCTTCATCAATCCGTCTTACTCTAGTTAAATGAGTCTTAGTAACAGTCCAAGTCACACACAGTAAGTCACGGTCAAGTCTAATCATACCCTAGTAAAGCCATGGCAACTTTAATAGAAGCTTTTTAGAGATCTGACTCGATGGGATTTCATTCTTCCTATCGAGTCCCTGTTACTGATCAAACTTTTTTTCCAAAAGGTTTTCCCAACAAGTCTCGATGGGAAGAAAAATCCCAACGAGTCAAACTGTGACTGGTTTTGGTGTGACTCGTTACGAACCCACCACCATACGTAATCGGATTAACCGTGTTTTCGGCCGAAAGATTGGGTATCCATGGCCAGAAATAATAAAAAAATTATAAACGGGGTTTTTTGTGCTTTTTACGCCATCTAGTAAAACATGACGAACTATTCTTTTTTTTTAAACAAACGCCTCATTGTGAGGAAAAATATATCCTTTTGGCAGTTTTTGGGGAAATGAAATCCTTGGGGAAATTTCATTATTTATTGTATCTAATTTACCATGGGTAAAGAAGCTAGACGAAATATATTCTTAAATCTTTAGAATAAAGTCTAGAATATATTGGATCCACCACTACACGGGAAACTTGACATAATCGGTCGCTGCGCCGCCGCCGCGCGCCACCCAGCCAGCAGCTGTCGTCGGCGACGCAGACAGACGTTTACGAATGATTCAGATTCAGATTATTTATTCACCATATAACAATGTTGCGTTATAAACAGTGCGCACAAGTTTTTCCTGTGACAAACCTTCCTACTATAGAAAATAAATAAATAGGTACTTACACAAAAGTATTTACTATACATATTATGTATGTGTAAATGTATGTATTTACACGTACGCGTTTCGCACTATCAAGGTTGGCCCTATACAAAAAGGGGTTAATAATGATGAGTACATACATCCCCTTCAGTTGTTAAAAATGTTTATTACATATTTTATATTATAACATTTAAATTGATTTATTTACTGTTTGAAAAAAATGGGGAAAAAAGTTGCAAAACATATTATTTTGGAGAAAAGATTACTAGAATATGGGGAAATCTTAGAAACTCGATCTAGCAACCCTGTGTCTGTTGTTGTGCCTCGTACTTTTCTGTTTGCGATTATGTTTTTTCGCGCTAATTCTAAATAAACTTTTATTCCGACAAATTAATAGCAGACAGCAAAAATGCCGGCATTCCTCAAATTTATTGACATGGAAAATTTCAAGTCCTACCGGGGGCACCACCGGATAGGGCCTCTGAAATCCTTCACTGCTGTGGTGGGACCTAATGGATCAGGCAAGTTACACAAATTTAATTCTCATAATTCTTGGGCTATCACAGTATGTTCAACCTACAGGATACTGAGGACAATTCAATTAATTTTTGATTCCCCAATCATTCATTTGTTTCTAATCTCAGGAAAATCCAATTTCATGGATGCTGTGAGTTTTGTGATGGGGGAGAAGACGTCCTTGCTCCGAGTCAAGAGACTCAGTGACCTGATACATGGTGCATCCATCAATAAACCTGTCTCCAGAAGGTAAAACTTCTTGTACTGTACCTATAAAAATGTCTAATTTCGCCTACAAGTTTTTGAGTGTCTTTTGTTGTCTTGAATTTGGTAATAACTCCTTAAGCCTACTATGATAACAAAAACTCACTGAAGTTTTTTATTTACAAAAAATAAACATAGAACTATTAAAAATAATCATGCAAGGAAGGAAATAAAATAAAGATGTTAGTCTATATTTGTTAGATGATAACAAGCACTGTTAATCTGATCTATATTTTTAAAATTATGAAGCCAACTTCTATTTACTATAAAGTACAAGTAAAAAAATGAGAACCAAATCTGTATTGTGCTTTGTAATTGTCTCTGCTTGTAGTGCGTCAGTGACAGCCACATTTGTGCTTGAAGATATGACAGAGAAGCATTTCCAGAGGTCTGTTATTGGACAATCCTCTGATCACAAGATTGATGGTCAGGTGAGTTGGTATTAATATTATACATTATTATCCTGCAAGTAAGTAAGTAATTTCGTATTGGCTGAGCCCTAGTGTCAGAGTTAATGTGCCGCCCGAAGGCCTCTGACATGGCTGACGGTTGTTGTTATAGAAACTAGAACAAACAACCGGGACCAACAATTTAACGTCTCATCCGACCCACGGTAGCGCTCAGAAATAAAAGCCACTCACGGTAACCCATCCGAAGACTGACCGGACCGTCCATTGCTTAACATCAGTGATCGTTTAGAATCACCTAGACAAGCTACGCCATGAGCGATCGCATTAGATGATTGTAGCTGTAGCAATATCAGGAGCTTACTAGAACTAAAATTATATATTTAAGAATTATATACATATTTTTTATATGGTGTGCAAGCATTACTGTGTTCCGGTTTGAAGGGCAATGTTACCAGAGAAATTACTGGTTATGAAGAGATTTAACATCTAATATCTCAGGGTGACGAGCGCAGTGCAGTGCGGTACAGGATTGTGTTTGCAAGTTCACAATTCTAGCACTACTACTGTTAGTGGCAGGTGTGGCGCTTACCACCAGGCGAACGTCTTGCTGGTCTCGTCACTTGATTGTATAAAAAAAAGATCCTTATTAATCCTATCCTATAGATTAAGTAATATACGTATAGAAAAGTGCTTAGATGACTGTTAAAAAACTGATATAAAACTTGGCTTTTAAAGCTTTAATATAATATAGTTTTTATTTTTATTTGACATACTTAATGAAAGATGTGTAACTTTGGTGTTATCAATAAACTATTATATTGTATTGCATATTGGATGGACATTCGACACAGCGTCATCTAGCTCCAAACAAAGCAAAGCTTGTACTATGGGAACCAGATAGCTGATAGAATATTTATATACTTTTTTAATGATTGAATGGTTGTTTCCAGTCGGTGTCAGTGAACCAGTACCTAGCAGAGCTGGAAAAGCTTGGCATCAACGTGAAGGCGAAGAACTTCCTCGTGTTCCAAGGAGCTGTGGAGAGCATCGCCATGAAGAACCCCAAGGAACGTACGGCGCTCTTTGAAGAGATCAGTGGGTGAGCTCTCAATATGAATTTTCAACCCAATAGGGAATATGCATGTATCTTTTTTATTGACTTACTAAAAGGCTGACTGGCAACAAAACAAATCATCGAAAGTAACATTTTAATGTGCACAAATAACGAAGGTATAAACATTTTAGTTTCATGTTAGACAGGGAGGGCACTATACTAAGTTTATGACGTCAAAGTTCACGATTTTAAACAAATTCTATACTATGCACGTGTTTTGCTAGAAAGGGACAGATGACTACCTCCCAAATTCTTTGAACACTTATATTTCAGAACTTTACCAGCCGGTTTCAATTATTTTTCAACGTAAGGATCAGATTCAGTTAAACTCTCCATTTATCCTATTGTCTTTAATAATTGAAACACTTGCATATTCCCTTTGCAAATAACTTTAATGTTTGCAAAAAATAGTATTTTTACCCAAATGTACATTTTTATTATTCGTTTTTTTAATTTCCTAACCGATTGTTGATTGTTCGTTATGTGTCGCACTTGAGTAAGTGGGCGGTGCCCATCAACGTAGTACGAATTGATTGTATTAGATTTATTTGAAAAAAGAATACGAAACTTCATGGGCGTGAGCTGCCAAAATTATCAACCTAATTTAGACAAAGCATAGATACACCTGAGTTAAGAAATCGTAAGATCAAATTCTCTTTGACAAAAAGTCAACGCCATCTCTTGGATTTCGCGGTCACTACGTGCAGCGCCAGTAAGGCGTGGTAGAAAAAGCGCAAACTGTACGAAACTAGAAACGGTTTTGTGTAAAAGCAAGTTTAGTTTAACTTGAAATGTTGACTTACTGGTCATAAGAAAAGCCATCTTTTTGTTACTGCACTTTGAAATGTAATTCGCACAACACACAGTTTGGCATTTTGCACTCAAGTAATCACGTCGGACGTGCGTCACAAACTGTGCCAGCATCGGTGTCAATGCGTTTATTTGACACCGACGTATGGGCGACATTTCAAAATGGCAACCTGTCCCTACTATGTACTATGACTATGTATGCCTATGATGATACTTGTGTTTAGATCTGGCGTGCTGAAAGAGCAGTACGAGGCGTGTCGCGCGGAAGTGAACCGCGCCGACGAGGAGGCGCAGTTCTCCTACCAGAAGAAGAAGGGCGTCGCCGCGGAACGGAAGGAGGCCAAGTTTGAGAAGGAAGAGGCTGAGAAGTACACCCGGCTCAAGCAGGAACTGGTATACAAATACAACATTATTTATTTTGACACACTTGACACACTAAAATATATATATTCCACTAAAATATATAATGACCCATAGGCTCCCAAACTAGACAAGAACTGTGTCGGGAAGTTTGAGAAGGAAGAGGCTGAGAAGTACAAAGTCTCAAGCAGGAAAATTATGTAAAAAAAAACTGGCTTCTAATATGGGTATATTACATTCCTATAAACATTTCACTCATAATAATATAAAATCAAAATCAAATTAGTATCATCATCTAATATCTCAGGGTGACGAGCGCAGTGCACTGCGGCGCAGGATTGTGTTCGCTAGTTCACAATTCTGGCAATGCTCCTGTTAGTGGCAGGTGTGACCCTTACCACCAGGCAAACGTCTTGCTCGTCTCGTCACTTGAAAGTATATAAAAAAATATTAAAAAATTGGAGCTAGCCCACACTCTGCGCACCAAGGACGCGCACCGCCTGCGCATAGTCGTGTGGAAACAAACGGTGCGCGCGTCCGCGAACATGCCAGAGGCGCTGCAGAATCGGGGCAGCCCCAACAACATACTGAACGCATTATTGTACAGGACGCGGAGCACATCAGTGATGCACAAAACTTAGCCTTTCTAAACTTTTGTGATGTTATTCTCAGTAAGTTCACTGTACGCGATTTTTCTTACTATATTCAGTGACTAGAGGTCCCCCGCGACTTCGTCCGCGTACGGTAGAAATTCGGCCCGCTCCAAAAATTCACCACTTTAAATCATTCCGAGCATTTTTTTTACTATCGCCTTACGACGTTTATAATGTCAATATCATATTAGCGCGCTATCACCCGGCTATATCTGCGTACTGTATCTAAATAATGGCATTACACTGAAACTCTAGCATTATAATGCCTACCTTTTAAACGAATGTATATCATAAAATTGTCGCTCAAGTATTCTGACTTGTGTTTTCCAGCAAGAGCAGAAGATAGAGCTGCAGCTGTTCCACCTGTACCACAACGAGCGCGAGATCCAGGCCTCCGAGGAGGAGTTGCAGCACAAGCAGACCGACCTCGCCAAGGTCGAGAAGAAGAGGCAGAAGGCAGAGGACGCTCTCAAGGAGAAGAAGAAGGAGTCCGGCGTCATACAGCGCGAGCTGGCCAAGATCGAGCAGGACATTAGAGAAGTGGTAAGTAAGGGCTTGGAACACCTAATACTGATGTTTTCTTTACATGGTCGTAAGAGCAAATTAATATCGGGTTAAGACACGAAAGGTGTCAAGCAAAGCAGGTAGATAACGGTATCCATTTCAATGATGATGATGGTGATGATTTCATGCCAATTTCGGTTACGGCGACTATTTATTGTTCCGGGGTTGTGATGCGTCCACATTCACACATGACTGATATACATAATATTAGCTGTACATGTCCTGGATCTGTAATGTATGGTCTAGAAATGGAATAACTGGAAATGCATGGTCCTGTAGTTGCCTGTAAATCTTAGTTTTTAGGCGTTTTGGCGGGAACACGGAAAAATCATGTCGCTGCATTCTAATATTATTTGAAAGTTGTGTTTTATCAAGAATTAATCATTAATAATAGTGGTGTTTTATTCATTGAGCGTTGAATTACATGCACGAGTGTGGGCAAGTGATATAATGTGGTGAAACATGTCTTTTCGTGTTGTTTTGTAGTTTTCAAAACTCCGTAATCGCCCATAGTAAAGTCGCCACAACTTTACTAGGGCATGACTATGACTAATTTCGTGATTTGATGACACATTTAAATAGCTTGATACCAAAAATAAACTTGATAATGCATAATACTTGACACTGGCTGAATGCACAACGTGCGAAGCCAAAAACTAAGAAGAAAAAAAATATTAGTATAGGAAAATTTTGAATTAGTCGTCTCCTTCACGGTTTTCGTAGCCATCTCTTCTATATACTAAAATATACTTACAACTGTTAAGGATGTGTTCCTTGTTGTCTCCAGAACATGAAATGGTCGGTTGTAATTCGCAGAAGTGGGGATAGTGGTAGTTATGACGTCACAAATATGGCGACCAATTGTGCACATTTTTTATGACTATTCGAGTTATATTCACCAAATGGGACGTGAATAAGGGGGTGAACAAATTTGAGAAAATACTGTTTTTTATCAAATTTTTACCGATTTAAATGTGAAATTTATCGATCGTTAGGAACGGTACTCGCGCTGCAGATTACCAAAGGACCGAGGCAGAAGGCATAGTAAGAGATAGGCCTATACCCAGCAGTGAGATAAGGAAGGATGTGGATGACAAAACACTTACATGTATATATTTGTTCCCAGGAAGCGGAAATCTCTAAGAAGCGACCGACGTTCATAAAGGCCAAGGAGCGCGTGACGCACATGAACAAGAAGCTCGAGAGCGCCCTGAAGACGCTCGAGCAGGCGCAGAAGGCGCACGAGGCGCACCAGGCCGACATCAAGAAGCTGGAGGACGAGCTTAAACAGGTAACCGGGTGTAACATACTTTGGGTATGTACGTTATAGGTACCATGGCATATTTAAGCTAGGCTGGGATCATAGCTAGCTACATTTCACGTAGAGTGGCCGGCCCAAACGGAAGACCAGCGCCTGTTGTAACCAAACGGCATCATGCTGAGCTGGGGCCGTTATGTAGCAAAAAAACTATTAGATAACAATTTATTTTTTTCTTAATAGGGTAGATGACTGATGTTTAAATCGTTGAAACCAATATCTTTGAAGAATTTAAGTAAATATAGTATGTTTATTGAAAAAATAATTTAAATCAGTTATTAATGTCCTGATTTATATGCGTTTAAAGTTTTTGGTAGAGTCAACTCTGTCCCTTTCCCACAAAACAAAAAATTACGTCACGCCTTACTTGTCAGAATATAATGTATATGGCGTACAGAGAAGTGACGTCACGATTTGCTTTTTCGCCTCTCTGTCTGGCATGATATTAAAATGCTTATAAGTTGCTTATTGTTTCATTTTCTTTTCATTAATCAGCTATATTTATGGGCCACATTTTAATAGGACAATAAAAAAAAACAGGCATATAGCCTTTTTCTTTTGTTTGTGTGCTCTGTTTTTTGTCGTAGATAAACTATTGTCTTTTGTCTATAAGTGTTTATATGTTTGCAGGTCGAGCAGCAGAAGGCGCAGTGGGAGCAGCAAGCGCTGGGCACGTGCGCGCGTCCCGACGTGCATCTAGAAGAAGCTCAGGTAAACCACTCTCACAGATACCTACTCTCGTTTTATGTGCCATTTCGATTTGCAATGTCTTCGACATTAGTTTTTGTAGCTTCTATTAGCTCAGCCTTGCGCACCGCTGTCCGCTAAACATTATCGCTGACTGACCAACAAGAGAAAAAGAGAGATATTGAGAGATAATATCTTATCCTCTCTTTTACTCTCGTTGGACCTCTATGGTCAGATCTTGCCCCGCATTCTGTGGGCCCAATCGGAACTGTTTCGAATACTTTTCTCCTCCGTCGTCCTGAATGTAGAAGACGGAAGCGGGGAGGGTAGTTTTCTAATTTTAACTTTTCTCATTGGGTTTTGAAAACGCTCTCCGCTGTACGCTCTCTCTTCTCTCTCTTTTTCTAGATTTGTTTAGTTTTTTTGGGTTCTATCTTCGGCGGTAAAAATAAAGTTGACCTCTTTATAATAATGTCGATATGATGTATAGATCCACGAGTACGAGGAGCTGAAGATGGAGGCGTCCCGCGCGGCGGCGCGCTACCTGCAGGAGCTGGACTCCGTGAACCGCGAGCAGAAGGCGGACCAGGACCGGCTCGACAACGAGAACCGGCGCAAGGGCGACCTCGAGAACAAGCACCGACAGAAGGTAACATAAACACGCAGCGGCGCCACGCGACCACGCATGGGAACGAAACTCATTTTACGTGCCCGCAGGGCTAAAGTAGCTACTTTAGCGCCGCTACGCGGAGCGAAATGTGCCGCTTCCAACTCGCAGCGGCACGTAAAATCGTAAACACCACGGGAGCAAGTAAATAAGCCTCTGATCTCGTGTATATTGTAACCCGAAGCGAAGCCGAGGGTGACAGACATTCCTTACTTTTGCTCCCTAGGTGAGTAATCTACTGTTGTGTGGTTGATAGATCAGGTGTTTTACTGACTTATTATCAGCACAATCTTGAAGCCTGCCCGAAAACATGCTCTGCAGATGGTTTTCTACTTTGGGAATGGTGACTAAATAAACTCGAATTAAATGCCGTTCCGCCTTGGTATCAGGATTGGTTTCCTCTCAATGTTTACCTTCTCAGGCTCTTTATATTTCCTTTTTGACGTCCTCTCAAATCCTTGGTTGCCTACACCTACTTTAAATCTGCTCCTGTGGCTAAGTTGAACGCGTCAACTGTCATGGCTGTACAATTATTAAAATGAGCTTGAAAGTTATATATTTAATGTGTGACGATCAGCCCTGCACTAACATCCCGCTTCCCGCCAGCGGCTGCCCAAGTGCCGGGAGGGGCTCGGCGCCGCTGGCGTAGCAGCTCCAGTGGGTATAACGGCGAGAAGCAGGCAAGCTGTTTCCGTGAAGTAACGTGTGTTGTGTGATGTAATGTCCAGGGACACGAGAGGAACGAGGCCATGAAGCGCGTGGACAAGCTGAACGAGCACATCCGCAGCTCCGAGCAGGCGCTGGAGGAGCAGCGGCGGCTGCGCGCGGAGCTGCAGGTAACCTCCGCAGCTCCACTCGACACAATCACCTGCTACTTGGTGAACAGGCCTTCTCCGCACGATGTGCGGCTGCCTTCCATAGAAAATTTCCCTTCCAATTTTTTGGACCATAGTAATCTTCTAAAAATAGAAGGTACACAATAATATAATCAGCGTAATACCAAGCTGCAGAGGCATTGGGCTGGTTAAATGGCCATAGCCTCATAGCTATTGCAAAACCAACTACCAGTGAAGTAGATTTTACCCACAGAGTATAAGAGGAGACTTTTTTTGTTTTCCGTCTATAGGTCCTGTGACACAGGTTGGAGATATTTTTGGACCAAACATGTTGTTTTCGCTGTTTACTGTTGTTTTTTAACTTTTAACGTTTGTAAAACAAGTACACATGAACCTGCGTTGGTATTACCCATTAATATATCACAAAATGTACAGTACAATACAGTATAAGTTTTTTCTTTCTTTTCCTTTTTTCTTTGAGGTTTTAGTGTTTCTTATTTTTTCTTCCCATAACATTAATTGACAGTTATTGCTAAAACTAATTTATGCGAAAATTGGAAACTATGAATGGGCAAACGTCGCTTGTCCTGTGTATTAGAACTATGTACGTAAGACAGCTGCTGCCAGTGGCTAGATCGGACTGAGCCACGTACCATAGTGGTGTGGCGCACGTCTAGCAGCGTACCTTGATAGGCTGAGTATGGCGGTTGTTGCATATTCCCTGGCTGCACCAAGCTAGCGGTGTGTTGCGTGTGCGCAGGCGGACGTGGGCGAGTGCCGCGGGCGCGCGGCGGAGCTGCAGTCGCAGCTGGAGGAGGTGGCCTCGCAGCTCGGGGACGCGCGCGTCGACAAGCACGAGGAGGCGCGCCGCAAGAAGAAGCAGGAGATCGTCGAGAGCTTCAAGCGGGACATACCCGGCGTGGTGAGCGACTGTAGCTTGTCCTCCCCACACAACACACAAATACATACTCTCCCTCTCTCTCTCTCTCTTTCACACACTGACACATAAATATTACATAAAACTTTTTTGGCTTTGTTGTTTATATTCTTCTGTGTCCTAGCAAATGAATTTGTGATAGCTGTTTGTTTTCCAAGAAATAAATAAATAAATAATGACGATTGTATCTCTTGCCATTAAGTGTCTTGCTTGTCTCATTACTCTTTACTATTCCAATCTATTTAAAGTCCAGTGCTATGTGAAGTCGTTAGTTTTTGAGTTAGTGGTGTAAAACAACAAAAAAAGTTCTGTGTTGCGTAGTAATACAATACAATACAAAATTATTTATTCACAACAAAAGGATAGATACACATACATACACAGAAAAGAGAAGTTGCAAACACGAAAAGAAATCAAGAGAATATGAATAGGTATCTACAAATCGTCATGAACCCGGTTCCAACTCAGCGTGAAGCTGGTTATAAACAACCAGCGCTGGTTTAATGCTAATGCAGTGTTGCCTTGGATTTTGTTGCCCTGCTTTGGTCATGGACGTCTTCATTTATACTCGTATTCATAATCAAACGGACTAAACTGACAGATTGAAAGTCAGTTTTCAAAATAATGCTGGCTGCTAAAAAACCGTAGTGATGGATATAGGGTAGATGACTGATGTTTATATCGTTGAAACTAATAGCTTTGAAGAAGAATTTAAGTAAATATAGTATGTTTATTGAAAAAATAATTTAAATCGGTAAATAATGTTCTGATATATGCGCGTTTAAAGTTTTTGTTAAGAGACAACTCTGTCCTTTTCCCACAAAACAAAAAATTACGTCACGCCTTGTCAGAATATAATTTATATGGCGTACAGAGAAGTGACGTCACGATTCGATGTTTCTTCTGTCTGTCTAGCGTGATATTAAAATACTTATAAGTTGCTTATTTTGGATCAGATTTTCATTTTCTTTTCATTAATCAACTATATTTATGGGCCACATTTTAATAGAACAATAAAAAAAACAGGCATCTAGCCTATTGTTAAGTTCATATCGTTCATATTAATTAATGAATAATTATTAAATGACGTTATACATTTAAAGTGCTCAAGTGCTCAAAGTGTGCGGGTAAGAAAAGGGAAAACATATTGTATTAAAAAGTTGTTCTGTAAATTGCTACACGGAAACGTAACATTATTTTAATGTTTTTTTTTTAATTACCTTGGAAAGATTGAAATCGTACATAAGTAAGGAACTACACCTTTTATAAATACTAATAATATACATTTATCGAAGTAGTTCATTGGTGTGAAATTATTAAGTTTGTTAACATAACTTCATAAATTAATAAAAAGATTAAGTTACTTAACATATGTTAATAAATTTAATATTTGTATCGCAGCACTTTAAATTTTGCCAAAAAGTAGCAACACTTGAAATGTCATTTTAGTCCGTTTAATTAGGAATCCGATTAGAAGTAGAATTCTTTCTGGAGTTGTTTCTGGAATTATTAAATAGCAACTGACTCCAGAGGATTGGGGTATTTGACTACTATTGGGAAATTGTTTTACCCGTACCGCGAGCGGGCCCCCCGCCGTCCCCGTCCCTTGCGCGCGCACATACATTGTTTCCCGCCATAATCCGAGGGAGATGCTATGAAAACTTAGGAATTACTCGTCTTTTACGCAATAATAGGCTAAGATTTATATACCAACTGAAAGCTCTTGAACTGTACTCTATGTATAATAAGTTGTAATTAATGTATTTACTTACAACTTATTATACTATATATAATTATAATTCCTTACTATATTTAATGCATCAATATTTCCTTGAGATCTGTCGTATTTTCGGTAAAAATCGATGTGAAAGTTTGAATGAGAAAAAACGCGCCATAACACGATATGGATCACGTGACATATCCGACGTCACACCAAAGTAAACAACAAGCGAAAGAAAGCGATCAAGGATCTAGTGAAAAAGGGGTTTATGTAAGAAGTATCTGTGGTAACTCACTTGAAAATAGCTTTATTTCACTGTAATCGTGATGAAAATGCACGTTAGATCTCGTTGTTTACTTCGGTGTGACGTCACAAAAGTTGCCACCAATCAGTGTTTCGCATCACGTGACCAAACTTCAATATAAATACATTTTATTTTCGTTTTTTTTTTGCAGAGAATAAACTTATTTTAGCGTGTGGGGATTATGGCAACAGCCCTCTATTGGGAGGCCTTCGTCCAGCAGTGGACGCCTTCTGGCTGACGACGAAACTTATTTTATACTAAAAATAAATAGATTCTTATACTTTTTTACGCTGCAATTTATTAGGATTATATCAATTTGTATCATATTTTCAATAGTCAAATAGCCTAGTCGTCTATAACTTACATATAATGTAATAGATATAATATGCATAATAATGTTGTGGTTGTGTGCAGTACGACCGCATGATCAACATGTGCCAGCCGACGCACAAGCGGTACAACGTGGCCATCACCAAGGTGCTGGGCAAGTACATGGAGGCCATCGTCGTCGACACCGAGAAGACCGCGCGCCGGTGCATCCAGGTATGTCCTCAGGCCAGCTCCAAGGGGCCGAACCGAATGGCCGTGAAGGAAAAATTCCATCGCCTAGTGGTCCAGTAGGCCAGTGGCCAGTTCTGTATTTTTAAAACTTCTGTCGGCACATTAACTCTGATACTAGGGCTGGCCAGTAAGCCTATATGAACTTGGTTCTATATCATAATGCTTAAAAAGTAAATTTCTGATAAACATTCTCATGTGTTTCTTCTATTCAGACGTTAAAGAGTTCAATTATAATCGACAGGTACTGAAAGAAAGGATGTTGGAGCCAGAAACCTTCCTGCCCCTGGACTACATCCAGGCCAAGCCTCTGCGCGAGAGACTCCGGTAACTATCTAGCACTTGAAAATAATCGCCTGTCTCCCTCCCTCGCTGCATACCGACTTGTTTCCAGCCGCTCGCTCTCCTAGCTTCTCGCTAATCGCCGGCTGTCGGACAGGTGCCTTTGGCTGCGTCCACTAGAGCTGTGAAATTTGTAACTTTTTCTATCCAGTGTTCCCGAACGAGAAAATGCAAAATCGGGAGATTTTCCCTATAGAATAGGTAAATTTTTACTTTTCCAAAAAAATATGGGTACCTAAGTATCTAAAAAAAGACGACACCAAACCCAATCTCATCCTTGATCTGATGATGGGAGGAGAGAGCTATCTCGAACAAAATGCAAAATCAGTATATTTGCCCTCTAAAATCGGTATATTTGTACTTTTTCCAAGTAAAACTACATACTTTTTCCCTATTTAGGCATTTAAAAAAATCGGGAGATTTACGGTTTCTTTCGGTATATCGGTGGAACAGGCCAAAAATCGGTAGGTTCGAGACCACTGTTTTTATCAGAGTTGTGCAAGTTTCATCCTCGCGCTTCGCTTAGTTAAGCGCCTCCTACCTACTTCGCGTATCTATAACCGGTGGAGACGCATCTTTAGCCGGGCCCCATTATTTAAGAGCACGGCTCTTGTCGGTGGAGTGACTTACATCTTTTTCTATTTTCAACCGAATTTTCAAAAAGGAGGTTTTTATTCGACGAATTCGTTTTTTTTTGTATCTATGTTACGCGATTACTCCGCCAATTATGAACTGATTTTAATGATTATTTTTTGATGTTTGGTAGGTAGTCAAAGGTAGTCCCATACTAACCAAATAAACGATCCAATTAAACGATTGTCTATTGTCTATTGCCATATCAATTTTATCGAAATTGGTTCAGTAGTTTGGTTTTTAAATCAAAATTACTAGAAAATATGAAGATGTCATCTAGGTATTCGAACTTGAAGTCGATTGTATTTTTTTTAAAGGTATATTTATATTATCTAAGTATCTAGTTTATCAGTGTAATTATGTGACGTTCGTCTTTTTAAAGGTGTATTTATGTTATCTAAGTAGCTAGTATTATCAGTGTAAACGTGTGACGTTCGCCAGCGACATCAAAGAGCCGAAGAACGTGAAGCTGCTGTTCGACGTGCTGCGGTTCGAGCCGGCCGCCATCCACCGCGCCGTGCTGTTCGTCACCAACAACGCGCTCGTGTGCGAGACGCCCGAGGACGCCTCGCGCGTCGCGTACGACCTCGACCGCAGCAAGAACAGCAGATACGATGTACCCGACCCTATCACTTCTGTCAATCGAATATAACCATTCTGTCGGCGGTCTGCAGGCTAATCGTGTAACTCTTCGGGATCGCGATGCGCATACGAGTTGTCAAAAATTGTCACTTGTCACTGTCACTTGTCACTGTCACAGCTTCACGGTATCACGGAGGGATTTCTCGCGAAATTGCGGCCATACCGCAGAGGTCATAACCAAAGATAGATAGATAGAGGGATTATCATTATATATACATACTATCATTATCGAACGAATGCGTTGATTTCCTTAATTAAGTTAAGCAAATCCGTCGGACTTTTGGCGTTTCGTCCTGCCCTGCAGGGTCAAATGAGTTTTGGCGGGACATTGACCATTTTTGACAATTCGTATCCAAATCGCGATCCCGAAAAGTTACATGATAGCCCCGCTGGCTCCTATAGCACAAGCGGTCCTTGCTCTAAACTACCTAGAGCTAGGTGGCGTTGTATGCAATGTTACCAAATAAGCCAAATTTGTCTCGTAACAATACTGTGGATAATCACGTTAGTGCGTTCATCCAAACATCTTCATCTATCGTACTAGTAAGTATTAAGAACTGTCTGTGAGTGTGGCACACCAATTCTACTCACAATTTATTCTCTTTTTAGTCGAGTTATATTGCATTTTATTAACCAAGTGAAGCGAAGGTCTCCGAATCTACGGGGGCAAGTTTGCTTTTGTATGTGTGGTTGCATGTTTATATGTATAAATATCTATTCGAAGATATTTTGCGAATGTTGATCCGATCTTTATGAAATGATGTAAGCATGTAAATGATCGAATTCGAATAGGAGCCAAATTGGTCACGTAAGGAATGAAAGGAAGGGGATAAAGCACCGTGAAGATATGGGGGTCGCGCGGTCTCATTTCGCTGCGAATATTCGTTTTAGAATTGTTTTCTTTAAAGGATTTATTGTCCGAATTAATAGTAGATTACTCACCTAGGGAGCAAAGAGATCTGAGAATTCTTTACTTGCTCCCGTGGTGTATATACGATTTTACGAACAGTTATAGTGCCCGGCAAATAACTTGAGCCAAAAGCGACGTAGTGGGGGTAAGTTTGCGCATGTACACTTCTAGACATAATAATGGTCACTGTGGACGTCGAAAATTTTAAATAGTTTATTTGTAAAAAAACCTTTTAGTAGCTCTACGTCTTTACTACTACTTCTTTTTTACCTGGTGTCCTAAATACGGTAAGAATCTCGGAGTCTTTGATTTCTTTTATGATGTTATTATGTTTTGTTTTGTTTTATGACTGACAGACGTTTTTGTTACATCTGCGGTCTTTTTTATAATTTCCTTTTAATCTCTGCTTCGTATAACAGTACACATCATATACCGATTTTCTCGCTTGTCTCTGTAGAACTATGTTACTTTCGCGCGAGATTGTCCAAAACGTTTTAAGTGAGATAACACAAATTAGTAATAACAAATAAAGCTAACAAATATAAATAAACCAAAACAATAACAAGATTTTAACAAAAAAACAATAACAAAACAAGAAAAAGAAATCGGAATTCGAAATTGGCTAATAACGCTGGCACGCAAGTGTAGTCAGATGCTAGCGGGGCGTGAGTGCAGCGCGGGGGGCGCGGGCCTGCTGCCGGCCGCTGATAGGCCAGTCGCGTGGACGCGTGGCGTCGGACCTCTCCTCGCGCACCCTTCGATCTGCCAAAGAGACCGTAAAATGTTTACTGCGCAGCCAAGGTCATTGGCTCAAGTTGTTTGCCGGTTACTGTATGTGCCGCTGCGGGGAGTAACTGATTCGCGCCGCGTAGCGGGGCTAAAGTAGCCACTTTAGCCAGTAAGTAAAAACATTTAGATCCATAGGTTATCCCAGAAAAATATACGCAGTTAGTACAACATACCAAAGTGACACTTATTACCCCATAATTTGGTCATAAATTCCCTTGGCGTGTCGTGGCAGGCGCTGGCGCTGGACGGCACGTTCTACCAGAAGTCGGGCATCATATCGGGCGGCTCGCTCGACCTGGCGCGCAAGGCCAAGCGCTGGGACGAGAAGCACCTCTCGCAACTCAAGGCCAAGAAGGTAACCAACTAACAGCATCAATTGCATATTATTATCTACCTACTAGAGCAGAAAATTGTGGCAAGTTTTTTCCGAAGTCCACATGGAAAAGTGCTACTCGGTCAACATCTTTAGACTGTCTTGTAGCTCAGTTGGTAGTATGTCCGCCTTGAGAGTTGTAGGGCGTTGGTTCAATTCCCACCCAGGACAAACTGCTTGTTCTGTTTTTGAGTGTTGTATGCATTATAAGATGGTGAGCATTCTGCGATCCCCAAGCCTGCCAAGCTGGGGATTATGGCTACCCCTCCCTATAAAGGGGGAGGCCTTCGTCCAGCAGTGGACGTCTCATGGGTAATAATGATGATGATGTATTATAAGTATACACAAAAAAAAAGTTAGTAAGTCATTGTATCTGGTTCCCATAGTACAAGCTTTGCTTAGTTTGGAGCTAGATGGCGCTGAATGAAATGTATAGCTGAGCATTATAGCAAGGATGAATGTCAACTATACGCTTACCATCAGGCGAGCGGCTTCCTCTTCATGTGATCTTTAGCTTGTTGTGCTTAACGGAGCGATACTTCACGCCGGGTCAGCGGCTTCTGCTTTACAAAGCACAAGTGCGGCCCCACATGGAGTATTGCTGCCACCTCTGGAATGGCGCGCCGGAGTACCAGCTTCAGCCTTTCGACTCCCTACAGCGACGAGCTACTAGAATAGGGTAGATGACTGATGTTTATATCGTTGAAACTAATAGTTTTGATGAAGAATTTAAGTAAATATAATATATTTATTGAAAAAATATTAAATCTGTTATTAATGTTCTGATATATAAGCGTTTAAAGTTTTTGGTAGAGAAAACTGTCCCTTTCCCACAAAACAATAAATTACGTCACGCCTCTGCGCCATACTTGTAAGAATATAATTTATATGGCGTACAGAGAAGTGACGTCATAATCTCCTCTCTGTCTAGCATGATATTAAAATGCTTATAAGTTGCTTATTTTTGATCAGATTTTCATTAATCAGCTATATTTATGGGCCACATTTTAATAGGACAATAAATAAAACAGTCATTTAGCTTGTTGACGGTCTCAAGCTCACCAACAAGCTGAACCCACTCAGTCTCCGTAGGGACGTGGGTTCCCTCAGCACCTTCTACCGCTTGTTTTTTGGGGAATGCTCTAACGAGCTCTTTGACCTTATTCCCGCCTCGGAGTTCTACTACCGCACATCCCGCCATCGTCTAAAGGCTCACCCTCACATTATGCAAATCTGGAAATCCCACACCGTTCGTTTCTGGCGCTCATTTCTTCCGAGTTACAACATGGAGCGTTTTAAAAAGGGCATCTACTCACATCTCTCTGGGTTGGCAAGGCATCGACAACATTTCTAATGTTGCAGGTGACCATAGGCGGCGGTGAGCTACCATCAGGCAAGCCGCATGCTTGTTTGCCACTCTATCATATAAAAAAAAACACTATAACGTTAGAATATAAATGTGTAAAAAGACTTTAAAAATCTTAAACCATAAGTAACATTTACATACACCTGAAATTAATAATCAATACAAAAAATATAACAATTTACTTACGGGTGAAAGTAAATGGTTTTTTTTTAAACAAAAGATTTTTTTTATAAACATTCTTTAATTTAATTTTTTGTGTTATATTAACAGGAGAAGCTGACGGAGGAGCTCCGCGAGTCGATGAAGAAGTCCCGCAAGGAGTCGGAGCTGACCACGGTGGACTCGCAGATCCGCGGCCTGGAGTCGCGCCTCAAGTACGCCGTCACCGACCGCGACACCACGGTGAGCACCTAGCTTCTATCGTGTACATACTAAGTATTTTTACATTTTGCTTATGTGATTTTAACCCTGTAATAAGGTATTACAGCACCGTGGTAGGTATTACATTGCAAAAAATGGTGACAAAAACCATGCTCGCTTGAGAACAGTGAGGCTACAGGCGCTGGGGGTAAATGGGAAACTTGGCTGTTATACTTGACTTACAAAAAAAGTCTTAACACCTTTAGACTGTCTTGTAGCTCAGTTGGTAGTATAGAGCTTTGGGCCGTCGGTTCAAACCCAGGACAAACTGCTTGTTCTGTTTTTGGGTGTTGTATAATAGGCTAGATGACTGGTTTTTTTATTGCCCTATTAAAATGTGGCTTTAAATATAGCCGATTAATGAAAAGAAAATGAAAATCTGATCAAAAATAAGCATTTTAATATCATGCTAGACAGTGAGGCGAAACTGAATATCATGACGTCACTTCTCTGTACGCCATATAAATTCTATTCTGACAAGTAAGGCGTGACGTCATTTTTTGTTTTGTGGGAAAGGGACAGAGTTGTCTCTACCAAAAACTTTTAACGCTTATATATACATAAATAACCGATTAAAATTATATTTCTTCGTCGAAGCTATTGGTTTCAACGATTTAAACATCAGTCATCTACCCTATTACAATTTATATAATTATTGTGGATAATTACGAGGGCCAAATGCCTCCATCAAAAGGAGTTTCTCCAATTTTAGTACCTGGTAAAGAAAGTTTATCTGTTTGCCCCCCCTCCCCCCCCCCATGTCCCCGTCATGGAAAACTTCCGCGGTCCCTGTTTATAACTTTTACTTTAGTAGCTCCTCTATTATACTCTTATTTTGTCAAGCTATATTAAGCTATATATCTTTGGTAGTGCCTTGTCAAATATTTTATTCTATTAAAACAAATAAATTTTCAAGATATAAGTGATTTTTTCTATAATATGTGAATTTGTGTGATAATGTTCCAGCTGAAGCAAATCAAGGCGTTGGACGCTGAGCTGGCGGAGCTCGAGAGGAAGATCGAAACGTTTGGAGTAAGTCATTTGTGAATCCGTTTGATATTTCCTCAAGATATTTCGCTAGTTCATTTCGTCTAAATGTTTGCAGGGACATGAAACTCGCGGGAACATTGGTTTCACAACACGTTGTATAGAACGTGTAACTTTTACTATAGGGCCAACCCCGAAATCTCAAAAAAATAATTAAATAATATCAGCTGTTCCATACAAAAAGTTCATTGAGCTTGAACAAAATGTATGGAACAACTGGTTTTTTTTCACTATTTCAGGGTTGGCCCCGTAGTGAAAGTTGTTCATAATGATGAGTACATACATACCCTTCCGTATTGTTGAACGTTATTGTTACACGTTGTATAACTTTCCAGAAACCGTATCATATTTTTTTTATTATGCTGTTTTCGTCGACATGGCATAGATATAGTTACCGCTGTACCGTACAGGTACACTACTCCACTACTCATTGCCTGTGGATAACGCTATGTGCCATTAAATTTGTTTTTAACCGATTTCACAAATGGAGGAGGTTCTCAATTCGACTGTATGTTTTTTTTGTATGCTATATTTGTTGTCAAGTATTATGTAACGGCTGCTACCCTACATACATTTATATAATGATTGTTAGTGAGTACCGCGTGCGGGAACAATGACGAAACCGTGCGTTCACGTTAACTGCTTTATTGGTACTGAAATGTACGATGGGACCGTACATAGTTGACGTACAGGGCCTGCTATAATTTGTCGAGTACACTCTCAAGCTCAAATATATGGTGGGGACTTTTTATTAACCGACTTCATAAAAGGAGGGGGTTCTATGTTCGACGGTATGTGTTTTTTTTAATGTATGTTCACCGATTTCCCCGTCAATTGTAGACCGATTAAGTTTTTTTATTTTATTTGATAGGGTATACTTCCGAGGTGGTCCCATATTAATTTGAAGTCGGTTTTTTTTTTTAATTACTTGTAATGTTGTCACGTCGTCCCTTAGCCGCAAGTGGAAGACATCGAGCGCACGATCCGCGCGCGCGACCTCAAGATCCAGGAGATCAAGGAGAACATGAACAACGTGGAGGACGTCGTGTTCCGCGGCTTCTGTCGGGACATCGGCGTCGCCAACATACGGTAACACGCCAGGGGACTGCGCTCGTGGCGACACCCCCTTGTGTTTCTACACAGTAGTACCCATCTGTCGACGACGCTTCGACTAAATTTGCCACTACGACGAGGCTTTGGACTTGACTGTGGCCGTTTGTGTGATTTGACTAAAATTTTATTAAAGACTGAATCATCAAAAAATTTAAAATATTCGAATACTTGACTTTAGCAGGATGCGCAAAGTGTGTTGCCAAAAACGAAATCTATTTTCTAATAATGCTTGTATGTAAAAAGTCGGCTTATGGCGCTTTGCGACAGATTTTCAATAGTGGTAGTCCGCCAAGTAATAGATACCCACACTATATCATCATGCTTTGGTATTTTTACGATGTTTTAATTTACCGACCTCAAATATAAATAATGTTGTATGAAATTTTAACCTTAATTCCAAATAAACCTTCAATATACCATTGCTGGGCATAAGAGTAGGTCACTACTCTCGTAGTGTCTGATCTGTATTGAACCCACTACATCACGATTGCAAGACGCGTATCCTCCGGCCAGGGCTACCAGAGCTCCTTAACTGATTCGAAGCGAGCTAGTGTAGTGTGTTTTCGTTAACTTTATACTGCACTAGTATATAATATTATATTAGGCCTTTTCAGATATTAATGTTATTCTGTATAGAGCAGTTAGGCCTCCCACTAGGTGGACCGACGATATTGTAAAAGTCGCGGGCAACCGGTGGATGCAAATGGCAGGTTGTCGTACAGTGTGGCGGTCTAAGGGGGAGGCCTTCGTTTAACAGTGGACGTCTCCGGGCTGATGATGATCTATAGAGCAGTAGGTATGTGCTGCACTGCGCAGTGCATGTGTCCTTTGTATTTTTATTCTCAACTAATGTCTTACCAGATACAGCTCTGTGAATGTGTGTGCTCTGTGTGTGTGTTAAGGGGAGGCCTTCGTCCAGCAGTGGACGTCTTCGGGCTGATGAGTGAGTGAGCGAGTGAGTGAATGCTGTAAACACCTGGTTAAGGGTATACATATTATCAGAATTTTTTAGTCATGAAGATGTTAAGAAATTATTTAATGTGTAGTGTTGGTGTTCCTTATAAATATAAACCCTCACACACCCCTCTAGGCAGTACGAGGAGCGCGAGCTGCGCGCGCAGCAGGAGCGCGCCAAGCGGCGCATGGAGTTCGAGGCGCAGATCGACCGCATCGCCTCCAACCTCGAGTTCGAGCGCTCCAGGGACACGCAGAGTAAGACTCGTTTAGTAGTTCTTCGTAATTCGTTTAGTAAGAACCCTGAAACTTATTTTTACGCATGGAGAGACGAGCGAGACGTTCGCCTGGTGGTAAGCATCACGCCTGCCCGTATCTGTAGCAGTGCCAGAATCGTGAATATGTGAACAGAATCCTGCGCCGCACTGGAATGCGCTCGTCACTCTGAGATATTAGATGTCAAATCTCTTCATGCCCAGTAATTTGTCTGGTAACAAAAAAAAAATGGTAAAATTGCCCTTCAAACTGAAACACACCAATGCCTGCACACTTCTGCTTGAATAACTGGCAGAGGTGTGGTACTTCCCCAGGCGGACTGCAATAGAGAACTTACCAAACCAAAAAAAAACTACATGGTTGATAGTTTGGGGGTTTCTCGGCGCCTTCTCGCCTGATGTTAGCGAAACCATGGAACACGTTTACCTTGGAGAAACATATTCAATAGCGACAAGTTATCTAATTTCGGTGATTAATCCAATTTTTTTTAATATAAAAAATCGGTCGTAAAATTCGTCGTCGAATTTAAATTCAATGTATGTTGAAATTATGTTTAGATTACTATTACAGTACAGATAGTTCCGCTCTCATGCGATATCAATTTTGTTTTGTCAAGCAGTACTAAAATAACATCCGAGATATAGATAGATACAGCGCTCCCGTTTTATAATTTGGGGTTTAGATAGCACGGGTAGCGTGGCCGAGCGGTCTAAGGCGCTGGTTTAAGGCACCAGTCTCTTCGGAGGCGTGGGTTCGAATCCCACCGCTGCCAAGTTTCTTTTTTACTATTTTCCTATTATAAAAATAACAAAAATTTAAGTATAACTAGAACCCCGCCCGCGCCCGTTTTTTTACGCGCTTTTTGTTTAATTTGATCGCAATAAAGATTCTTTGCATACTACGTGTGATTGGTATCCCTATTTAATGACACGGTACTTTTTATTGACTGGCATCTTGTTATATTATATAGAACACGTCCATGAAAAAGTTGCTTATTTGTTGTTAATACATTGGTTGTGATGTCGCAGTAAATCCCATATAAAGATGGATTCGCGTCGAAGTAATAAATTATTATAGCTATACATTTCGTGTCTAGAATCAAAAGAATGAGTGCCACAGTTCGTTGTAATTTATATTTTATATAATAATTACTATTCAACTGGATTTTATCCAATTTTGCTATTAGTGAAAACTTTTTTGGCTTATATGTTAAATTTTTGTGTCCTAGCAAATAAATTTGTGATAGCTGTTTGTTTTGCAAGAAATAAATAAATTAGTACATTCACAATACGTACAATCTTTGATCTAAATAATAAGGATTATCCGGTAATGATGGTTCTGGTCTAATCTAAAAACATAACTAACTAAGCTGCGCCCCGCGGTTTCACCTGCGTGATGATGAAAAACGCTGATAGTGACAACAAGACACCAATTTAAAAACATTATAAAACATGACTGTCCTTCCAAAATGAATTATAGTCAGTGTCACTCGGGATGTGATGTAAGGATTCTAACGATGCCCCATACATCAATATCTGTTCAGACATTTGGACGTTATTGTGGAATAAAGAAACTCACATACAAGAACCCTGAAAATATTACACTCCTTTCTTTAAGCAGTCGTATAAAAAGTAGCCAATTATGTTATGCCGGGAAATAAGCTATCTCCATTCCGAGTTTCATACAAATCCGTTCAACGGTTACAACGCAACGGTACAAACACACACATACCCACAAACTTTTGCATTAATAATATTAGAGATTAACGATTATTAAATTTTTATAAAAGATGATGGTTTGATGTGTGAATGGTGTTGGTGTTGTTACGTAGAAAACGTGACGCGGTGGGAGCGGCAGGTGCAGGACGCGGAGGACGAGCTGGAGAAGGGCCGGCAGACGGAGGCCAAGCAGCGCGCCGACATCGACGGCGAGCTGCGGCGCGCCGACGCACTCAAGGCGGACCGCGCCGCCGCGCGCTCGCGCCTCGACCACGCCGACGACGACGTCAACAAGGTACACAGGACGCGGAGGACGAGCTGGAGAAGGGCCGGCAGACGGAGGCCAAGCAGCGCGCCGACATCGACGGCGAGCTGCGGCGCGCCGACGCACTCAAGGCGGACCGCGCCGCCGCGCGCTCGCGCCTCGACCACGCCGACGACGACGTCAACAAGGTACACAGGACGCGGAGGACGAGCTGGAGAAGGGCCGGCAGACGGAGGCCAAGCAGCGCGCCGACATCGACGGCGAGCTGCGGCGCGCCGACGCACTCAAGGCGGACCGCGCCGCCGCGCGCTCGCGCCTCGACCACGCCGACGACGACGTCAACAAGGTACACAGGACGCGGAGGACGAGCTGGAGAAGGGCCGGCAGACGGAGGCCAAGCAGCGCGCCGACATCGACGGCGAGCTGCGGCGCGCCGACGCACTCAAGGCGGACCGCGCCGCCGCGCGCTCGCGCCTCGACCACGCCGACGACGACGTCAACAAGGTACACAGGACGCGGAGGACGAGCTGGAGAAGGGCCGGCAGACGGAGGCCAAGCAGCGCGCCGACATCGACGGCGAGCTGCGGCGCGCCGACGCACTCAAGGCGGACCGCGCCGCCGCGCGCTCGCGCCTCGACCACGCCGACGACGACGTCAACAAGGTACACAGGACGCGGAGGACGAGCTGGAGAAGGGCCGGCAGACGGAGGCCAAGCAGCGCGCCGACATCGACGGCGAGCTGCGGCGCGCCGACGCACTCAAGGCGGACCGCGCCGCCGCGCGCTCGCGCCTCGACCACGCCGACGACGACGTCAACAAGGTACACAGGACGCGGAGGACGAGCTGGAGAAGGGCCGGCAGACGGAGGCCAAGCAGCGCGCCGACATCGACGGCGACGGTGATACTGTGAATGCTGCGCAGGAGAAAAGGAAAGAATATAGCTTAAGCTTAATATAAAGTTTTTTTTTTTTTATTATTTATAGCAAAATCAAAACTATGGGCGATTAAGAATCGATGTATTGGTACACGTTCGCCATTTAAGATCTGATTCAAATTAAATTGCAAAGTAAACCATTAAAAAAAAATACTATAAAAATATTTTTTGTTTTATTCATACGGGAATACTCACGTTTAATTAAATCGGATACTCCGACTATAGTTTCGATCACATCCGGTGATCTGCCGGCAGACGCAGCTGCACGCGCGTCGGGCTCTGTTTTCACTCTTTGAAAAAGGTCACCGGATGTGATCGAAACTATAGTCGGAGTATCCGATTTAATTAAACGTGAGTTTTCCCGTATAAATAAAACAAAAATATGTCAAAACCATGTCAGTTTTCATCATAAAAAATATTCTTGCGCCATCTATAATCTAATCGATTTTGAGTCACTGTACACTCAAATGTCGCCTTTATTTCCAGTCCCGTAAGGACCTGGCCGCGATCCAGAAGGACATGCAGTCGGTGCAGAAGCAGATCGCCAGCATCGAGTCCCGCATAGAGAGCAAGCGCAGCGAGCGACACAACATACTGCGCCAGTGCAAGGTACACGTCTCCACATCGCCTCTATGTTCCGAGAGAGCGACTGACACACTCCACTGTTCAAAGTACATCCCCTGGTTCCCAACTTCACCGTTCTAAACTATTCATTACAGTATTTTCATCACACTTGCTCGTAAAGTAGATCTTATTACATCGCTTTTAGGCTCATAATCCAAGCTATTATACACGCGTGCTTTTTACTTTACATTACGGCACTTGTACTATAATAGGTATAACCCGGTAAAGTCAAGTTTGTACGTGACTGCAATTAGACGTACGTGTACGAAGCACTCTTAATATAGTCGGGTAATACTTACAGTTTTTTTGTAATACCAACAAAGAGTTCTTATGCCGCTGAAGTAAATGTCAACCTGCGCGCGCATTACTGATTTGGGCGCCATTTTCCGCAAATGTTTGTTGACGTTTCCGCTGTGTGGTTGATTATTATCAAAAAAAAATGGTTTTTTCCTCGCAAGTGTGACGAAAACAGTCGTATGGAACTCTTGTGCTATTAGTCATTACGCTCTCGGCTTTCTTATCGCGCTCGCCTGCGGCTCGCGCGCATAATACCGCCTCTAGTGTAATGACCAACATAGCACACTCGTATCATAATGTACTATTACAGGTCTACGATTATTCACAGGATTTTTAGTCTGATTTTGTTGTGAAACGAGCCTACGATACTTCGGCGGTTGCATGTCACATTTCACGGGCAGACTGATGAATACGGGTCGTAGTCTGGCTGTCACAAGATTACACATAGCAACCCACGAGAGAAAGAGAGAGAAAAGTTTCGCTAAGTGGTAAAGTTTTAGATTATGGGCTCAAATGCGGTGACGTATAAAAGGTTCAATGGCATCGTATTATTTCAATTATGTTTTTTTTTTATTACAAATAAATCTATGTTTGGCCTCCAACTCGCCATTGGTAAGCGACCGTGTGGCCGGGGATGGAAACCCTCGATAAAAATAAACTAATTCAAGGTGAATTTCCTTCCTTCTTGTTTTGCCTTGAAGAGGCCCAAATTGTTTAACCTATGGTATAAGTTCGAGATTTTTGTACCTTTACGCCAACACTTTCTACAATATGCATAATTAGCAATATCTCATTTAAAAATCCCTGTTTCTTTAACGGGTAGTTTTTTGGGCATTGACTCACAGATGCTGCTAAAAGTTTAAAACTATTTTGATTTTATTTTTCGTTTCATTAGTGACTGTTCTAGATCTGATGTAACTAATACACCCTTCTTTTAAAATGCTCTACATAATAAATGCGCGTTTTTTTTTATCTAAAAATCTTTTCTTACATTTTTTAGCCATAAAAAAAATCGCGCGCACCTTTTTTCGAAATGTCTTTTATACAGTCTGTAACAAAGAGGTTTAACAATACGGAAGGGTATTATGTACCCTGTAATCGCAGAAAAAAAAACAGCTCTTCCATACAAAATGTTCATTGACCTTGGACAAAATGTATAGAACAGCTGATATTTTTTTCACGATTTCAGGATTGGCCCATACTGAAAGTTGTTCATGATGGTGAGTACATACTATATATTCCGTATTGTTGAACCTTTTTGTTACACATTGTATATCTGAGTAACGTTGAACGTATTGTTGCCAGATGGACGACATCGTAATCCCGCTGCTGGAGGGCAGCCTGGACGACACGCACGACACGGAGTCCGACCCCTCCTCGCTGTCCACCACGCAGCAGTACCGCAAGGAGGCCAGGTAACAACTCGAATGGCTTGCACTTCTCAATATATATAAATACAAGACATCTAATTTAAAAAAAACTACTACTGCCCTTCCAAAAAACTAACTAAAACGTAAAAAACTATTTTCACTTTTGAAAATGGCGCCTAAACAGCCGCCATAATATGGCCAGAATATATTCTCTATTTTGTAGCCAGTGTCACTCAGGCTGTTATAGTCAAGTACGAGTATGTAGTGTATGTTTATTTTTATACCAGAGTGTGTTGGAGCTCTGTTATCTCAGTGACCGCTCCATTAACGGTGTTAAAGAAAGAGTAAGGAAATGGCTCCTCACACTTGATTACGATGCTACGGAGGTTTTTTTTTAATGTCTTTGTTATTATTCAATACATACATGAAGTCATACGTTTGATACCTACTACAATGTGAAATCAGTCTAGAACGATCCTTACTCACACACTCGCTATCATAGCTATACTTGCAACCTTTCTCGCCCCATACACACACTCACACACGCAACCTCATACACTCACAAAACACCCCCACACACCCTCACACAATGACAATAGAATAATGCTTACTCTTTTGGCCTTAAATATTAATAGTAATTAAAATAGTACTAAGTTATCTTTAAACCACAGTATTTTGTAATCGGTCAGGCTCCCGCCATACAAGTTAGCCCTAGTCCCCTACTAGCAAACTAAAAGTTACTTATATTTTTAAGGTAAATAATAGTAGATTGTTTACCAAGGGAGGAAACAACTATTTTTAAGGCGAGAGTGTTTCTTTGAATCCAGAGCGTAGCGAAGGATTCTAGAGTAGAATCCCTCGCTGCGCTCGGGATTCAAAGAACTCGAGCTTAAAAATAGTGTTGATCCCGAGGTGGACACTGCTTTTTATCACCCTCTATGAGAAAATAATTAAGTGCAGCTTATGAATAAGAATAGTACCTACGTTTATTTCATTCTCACTACTCACACTCACTTCTCACTTTTTATTGAGGAAGATACACAGAGTTAAAATAAAACAAAGTAAAATCTGAATTTGAGTAAACAATAGGGAATATCCACATTCCAAATTCAAATCACCGCCCTCCTCCCTAGGGCGGAAAAGAGCTAATTTCTGCCCTGTTTGCGAGGAACAAAGTACGTCGTCTTTTTGAATAGATGTGATAAAAAGATATTTGTTGTTTGTTATAAACAGTATTTGTCCACCCCCCGGCAGGATCCGCGTGGACTACAGCTTGCTGGCGGAGCCGCTGACGGAGCTGGAGGAGGCGGACGAGGTGAAGCGCAAGGCGGACAAGCTGCAGAAGGCCATCAACTCGCTGCAGAACACCGTCGACAAGATACAGGCGCCCAACATGCGGGTACGCACACGTATACAAATATTGTACACATGGAGCTCAGTTGGCAGCACGTCCGCCTTTAGAGCTGTGGGGCGTGGGTTCGATCCCCGCCCAGGGCAAACAATAGACAATACTTTATTTATGGCAAAAAATATAAACAAAATAACAATCATATTGAACACGGAAAAGTAAAACGTAACAATAAAAATAAATTGTTTTACCCTTTACAACATACAAACATTTATGTGACGAACATAGATGTTTGTTCTGTGGCTGGGTGAAGTATGTATTATTAGTTTTTTAAATTTACCAAAAAACAGAAAAGTATATAAGTATTCTACCCCTCTCTATTAAGGGGGCTCTTCGTCCAGCGGTGGACGTCTACGGCTGATGATGATGATGTGATAAGTATTCTATCAGCTATCTGGTTTCCATTGTGCAAGTTTTGCTTAGTTTGCCACTAGATGGTGCTATGTGAAAAATGACCACCGATATGTATTATTCGCGTATCATCATCATCATCAGCCCGGAGACATCTGCTGCTAAACAAATATAGGCGTACGGCCGATGATTGATTGGGCCTTATCCATTTATGCTTGGCTGATTTACATAACCAACCACACCAACGGTTCCAACGGAAGACCAGCGCTGGCTGTTCGTAGCCAGCATTATGCCGAGTTGGAACCGGTTTGTGGCGAAAAACTATTTTGTACTGTTTAAATTTGTTATGAGTTTATATTGTCTTGACTTGTGTACAAAATGTGTTTTTTCTACAAATAAAATATTGTCTATAAAATAAATTAAAGTAGTTTTTTTAAAGTATTTTTTTAAATACTACAGGTTACGAGATGAGCAAGACGTTCGCCTGGTGGTAAGCGTTACGCCTGCCACTAACAGTAGTAGCTGTGCCAGAATTGCGAACTAGCAAACACAATCCTGCGCCGCACTGCACCGCGCTCGTCACCCTGAAAACGACGTTAAATCTCTTCATACCCAGTAATTTCTCTGGTAACATTGCCCTTAAAACCGGAACACAGTAACGCTTGCACCCTACTGCTTGGCGGTTGAATAACTGGAAAAGGTGTGGTACTTACCCAGGCGGACTCAGCAGTAGAGTCCTACCACTACACTATAGTTGAAGGTATCATTATAAATACGCATGTTGTGGTCCGCAGGCGATGCAGAAGCTGGACGAGGTGCGCGAGAAGGTGAACGCGACCAACGAGGCCTTCGTCGCGGCCAGGAAGCGCGCCACCAAGGCCAGGCACGCCTTCGAGAAGGTAGGTGCGGTGTCGGCGCCCAGCGTACGTGGCCTGGCTATACTCCACATTAGGCTGCGCTCATCTATGTTTCAAGCTATTTTTTAATCCGATCAATAAGTATCCTAAAGCTGAAAGAGATAGGGCCACATTTAACGGAGCAAAAATATGGCAGTTGCGCAGATTCGTGCGTGTCAAGATTCGATTTTCTATTTTTTTACCCACTTTTAATATACTACAAGCATAATATAAATATTTTTTTCAAAATTTAGAGCTACATATCGTGACAAACTATATTATTTACAAGTGAGTACATTTTCGTGCAAAATTAGTAAAAATTGAATGGTTAAAACTGTTGTATTGTGTAAAAATAGAGGTGTTTTGTAAATTATTTTTCTTCATATCTTATTTTTTTTACAAAGATTACAAAAGCGCTACCTCACTTCTCACATCTTATATATACACAACACAAACTCATAAAAACCGTCAAAAAACTGCTATGACTGCACGTGTTTTTTTTAACAGGCCCCTTAAATTAAATTAACTGAGTTATGAATGATACTAACATACTAAACATTTTGCATGCCATGCTGCTAGAGCATGGCAATCTCAACGTTGTGACTTATTTTGTCTGTCTAAACCCATACTCCGCAAATAAATATTTCGAAATTTAATACTTGTAAATTGAATTCATTGACAATGATTTTCGGGGGTAATTTCTCATCTAGGACAACTTGTACCATGAAACCATACCTGTCAGCTGTCAGTCTGTTAGCAGTCAGTCAGTCTGTTAGCTGGGACATTTCACGTGAAGCGGACAGGGAAAAAAAAGTGAGGTTCTGAAAATCGACCACATTCGGCCCATTTGTACTTCTAGTAGGTATGAATGTGTACGCAAAATATTTTTTTTGTATAGTGTATATTTACCAAGTTATAGGTTTCAAAAGAATTGTCGTTGATTGGTACTACAGTTTTTCGAAAGTAATTTTTCGAATATAACAAATCTACTATAAAATATTTTACATAGCGATACATATTAAAAATATACTGTTCTTTTTGACAGTAAAAAAAATAAAAAAAAATAAAAAATAAAAATGGCCAAAACCGGAAGTAAACTTTTCAAACCAGAATTACAGTCACTTCGACCAATTTTTTTTTAATTTTTTTTCTTTCAAAATATTGCTTAAATGATAATGAAAGTACACTAGAAAATTTAAAATGGGATCTCTATTAGTTTAGGAGATACGTTGAATAATATACACCCGCGTCGCAAGGGGCGTCATATGTAGCGCTTGCAAGGTTGAGCAGTTTGCGCGATATTGCAACTTTATTAATATTTTATACCGTTTTAGCGTATATTTAACCTCATTTAATGATATGAAATAAGTTTTATTAATATAATATAATATAAATATAACTACATAATACAAATATAAGTTAATAATATATTATAAAGAAAAAACGTTTTTGGAGCAGTAGAAAAGTTTTATTATTTGCGAAACGTGACTAATAGCGCCATCTGTTAGTAACGTGTAGTACTTTTTTGTCTCAGATAGAGTCAAACGGTCAAACCTATCTACAAGAAAGAGATAGAAATATGACGCCTAGCGGTTTTAGTGTTGCTTTAACCGCTCAGCGACTTGTGCACGTTTTAATCTGTGACAGTTGTTATTATTAATGGCGCCGTACGGTGATCGATGTTTTAACCCATTTCACTTGGTACTTCATCGAAAATTTAAAAATTTAAGGAAAATATCTAAATGTTTAGCTCAAAAGTGGAGTTTTTCACAAGATCTTTACGTATGTGCCTCCAGTGCTAATGAAGACATTGTGCAATGCAGTCAAACATCTAGTGAACCTTCGCAAAACATTGAAGATGAACCGTTTATTCCCGAAGATAAGTTTAAACATATTTCCACCCAAAGCGACACATCCATAGAAAACGAAGAAATTTTAAAGCTTTAAAATTTCTTAAACATTTAGATATTTTCCTTAAATTTTTAAATTTTCGGTGAAGTACCAATTGAAATGGGTTAAAACATCGATCACCGTACGGCGCCATTAATAATAACAACTGTCACAGATTAAAACGTGCACAAGTCGCTGAGCGGTTAAAGCAACACTAAAACCGCTAGGCGTCATATTTCTATCTCTTTCTTGTAGATAGGTTTGACCGTTTGACTCTATCTGAGACAAAAAAGTACTACACGTTACTAACAGATGGCGCTATTAGTCACGTTTCGCAAATAATAAAACTTTTCTACTGCTCCAAAAACGTTTTTTCTTTATAATATATTATTAACTTATATTTGTATTATGTAGTTATATTTATATTATATTATATTAATAAAACTTATTTCATATCATTAAATGAGGTTAAATATACGCTAAAACGATATAAAATATTAATAAAGTTGCAATATCGCGCAAACTGCTCAACCTTGCAAGCGCTACATATGACGCCCCTTGCGACGCGGGTGTATATTATTCAACGTATCTCCTAATCTAATAGAGATCCCATTTTAAATTTTCTAGTGTACTTTCATTATCATTTAAGCAATATTTTGAAAGAAAAAAAATTAAAAAAAAATTGGTCGAAGTGACTGTAATTCTGGTTTGAAAAGTTTACTTCCGGTTTTGGCCATTTTTATTTTTTATTTTTTTTTATTTTTTTTACTGTCAAAAAGAACAGTATATTTTTAATATGTATCGCTATGTAAAATATTTTATAGTAGATTTGTTATATTCGAAAAATTACTTTCGAAAAACTGTAGTACCAATCAACGACAATTCTATTGAAACCTATAACTTGGTAAATATACACTATACAAAAAAAATATTTTGCGTACACATTCATACCTACTAGAAGTACAAATGGGCCGAATGTGGTCGATTTTCAGAACCTCACTTTTTTTTCCCTGTCCGCTTCACGTGAAATGTCCCAGCTGTCACACAAATATAATCAATTACATATGACAAAATGTATGGATCAGCTGATACATATACACGATTTCCGCGTTGATTTCCTAGAAAAAGTTGTTTATGACGATGAGTTTAATGACCCTCTAAGATATTGATAATTAATTCAGTATTACTCTGTAGATAGTCTTCGTGACAGAAGCCTTTGGGCGAACATATTAATTCTGCAACTTGACCTCTCAACCTATAGGAGTTAACTTAATTTATATAGATGCTGAAAAACGAAAATTCAATTTGGTCTAAAATAATGAACTTATGACAATATTCGTTTATTGAATATTTTAGTACGAAGTGTTACCACACTTACATTACAGATGACCCAGATGCATTGCATTACTGCATTGGTCGTATGCAGGTTCAAGTCCTGCCAAGGGTCATCAATTTTCTTACTGTTTACGCTTTTAAACGTTTATTTTTACACATTACTTAAAACACGTCGACTGAAAACCCTTAATGATTTATTTTTAAGTCGAATTTTGCTAAGATATTTTTTGCTTAGACACTACATACTCGCATTTTACTGAATTCATATCATATTTTCAGGTGAAAAAGGAGCGGCACGATAAATTCGTTGATTGCTTCGACCACGTCGCCACTGAAATTGACGCTATTTATAAGGTAACTATACCATACGTGTAACTTCCCGTGTCGGCTGATTCCGATGTGATAAGCAGTTGTAAGATATATGTTTTAAACATAAATGTTTTTTTTATCATTTTGTTTGCTTGCTACTTATTAACCAAGGGCCCTTTTTTATCATAACACATATTATTTTTTCTGAATACTATATTATTCTGTTAGTAAGGTAACCATTTTAATTTGTAGACAACTTGATCACAATCCAGCTAAACGTTGGTCCGCCGTAATACAAAACGGCTGTTTTGTAAAATGGCTAGCCATTATGTAATACGGCAAATTCTGCAATTCGGCAGCGACATTATAATTATACATAAATAAACTTTTGATGTTATCTGGTTCACATCCAAGCTTTGCTTGACTAGATGCCGCTGTAAGATATGTCCTACTATATCATATATTTTCGATTCTCAGGCGCTGGCCATGAACCAGTCCGCGCAGGCCTTCCTGGGGTCGGAGAACCCCGAGGAGCCCTACCTGGACGGCATCAACTACAACTGCGTGGCGCCCGGCAAGCGGTTCCAACCCATGTCCAACCTCTCCGGGGGGGAGAAGACCGTGGCCGCGCTCGCGCTGCTCTTCGCTATACACAGGTACCTACTTCATAGTTATTTAGGGCTCTAAAATACAATAATAAAACCCTATTCTAACAAGTTCATTAGGTACAACAATATTGCGCCTCTCGGTGTGACGTCATCTAGCTAAGCTGTTCATATTCCCTTGAACAGCGGCATGGTCTGATGCGTATATACGGTAGTGAGCATTCTGTTCAGATTATGGCAACCCCTCCATATTAAAGGGGAGGCCTTCGACCAGCAGTGAACGTCTTCTGGCTGATTAGGGTGTGTGAACATAATCTTCTTGTTGAGAAAGAAACACCTAAAGCTTCCGAATTTGTTTAGTAAACGTTTAAAACCGTCCCAGCTACCAGCCGGCGCCGTTCTTCCTGCTGGACGAGATCGACGCGGCGCTGGACAACACCAACATCGGCAAGGTGGCTTCCTACATCCGCAGCAAGAAGGGCTCGCTGCAGACCATCGTCATCTCGCTCAAGGAGGAGTTCTACGGGTGCGCAGACGCACTTGTCGGGATCTGTTCAGAGGTAATCTTACCTTTCTTAAAGCTTCACATCCGTACTTCCTGACGGTGCAACGTAAAGACACGAATAAATAGCCGCAGCATAATCAGTCTGCAACACTGTCCTTTTTAATTTATTAAAAAAAAAACTGGTTCAGCTTCCGCATTTTAACCGCAACGGGATTGGATTCAATTCAAATACTACTCTCGCCACCTCTGTCTTCTGACGGAGACAATTGTGTAGTTTCAGTGGAAACCTTTGTCATTGTGTATATAATAATGGGCAGCGTTTTCTTTCATGAGATGCCTGGAAGAAATGTTTTTTGACGATAAAGCCCTTGTGCTCCTGTATATTTTATGTACCCTGATTAGTTTTAAGGTTTACTTTATTTCCGGTGTCTTGTAAATATTCCGGTTTTTTTCACACTTGTTATAGATTTGGTTCGCGATAAAAAATAAGGTGACATAATAATCCTTTCTCTTTCCCTCTCGAAGGCCTGAGAGCACGAACCGCATCCGCAGGTCTAGTAACACTATTATATGGTAAATGAAACAAGATTTTTATTTACTTTGGAATAAAGCTACAGTTGCAAATGATGTATAAGGATGAAGCCCCTAATAACGGCTCAATTAAATAACATAATTATATACCATCAAGCCATGTTAGAAGACTTCGGCACAGAATAAATAATAGTACTACGTACAGAAAGTTCACTCCGCAAAGGAATTGAAATAAATAAAGACAATAAAGTAGCAATTCAACTCGCATAGCTCTGGATACCGCTCGCTAAATTCACCTAGATATACCGCTCTCTTTCGTACGTCTCTTTCTTACGTATGCTTAGTTAAGTGCGACGAGGCAATGTCCTCTCGGAGCGGAGCGCCGGCCAAACATACCTACACTGCGGAGTGACACCCCCCTGGCTTCGGGCGGCACATGGACTCGGACACTAGGGCTGGCTACTCATCCTATACGAACTTACCTATAAGAGGCATGAAACCTTAGTAATGGCTCATCTAAATGGCAAATATAAGTATAGGAGATTCCCTAATAATTTGTGGAGAAATACTAAAGTAATTGTTTTCTGTTCCAGCCGGCAGACTGCCTGGTGAGCGACGTCATCACACTCAGTTTGGAAGCTTATAACGACTGATCTTAGAACACGCACTTTCTACTGAAATCTTCAAAGGAAGCAGCAGACAGGTCGATCCAAAAGGCTAACTATCATTTTGATTACAATACATGTATTACACGACTGTCGGGTTCTGGATTACCTTTATCTCGATTACTATAAGGTTTAAAATAAAACTGACATTTTAATTTCGAGCTCTTTTATTTACAATAAAATATTTTCATTTTATTCTAAGTGCGTCTGTATTTGGCTTTCAACTGACGGTCAACCCTAACGTCTAACGTAATATAGCGAAGTAAGTCCTTATCGCTCAGTCATAAACATCATTTGCGGTCACCGAATGACTGTCGGATCGTCCGTTGCTTACTTCGATGATCTTTTTCTATAGTCTATACAATGTGTAACAAAAAGTGTGGACAATACTCAAGGTCAATACTCAAACTATGTACATTTTGTCCAAGGTCAATAGGCTAGATGACTGGTTTTTTTTATTGTCCTATTATAATGTGGCCCATAAATATAGCTGATTAATGAAAAAAAAATGAAAATCTGATCAAAAATAAGCAACTTATAAGCATTTTAATATCATGCTAGACAGAGAGGCGAAACAGCAAATCGTGACGTCACTTCTCAGTACGCCATATACATTATATTCTGACAAGTAAGGCGTGACGTCATTTTTTGTTTTGTGGGAAAGGGACAGAGTTGTCTCTAACAAAAACTTTAAACGCTTATATATCAGAACATTGCTAACCGATTTAAATATTTTTGTCAATAAACATACTATATTTACTTAAATTCTTCAACGATTTAAGTATCAGTCATCTACCCTATTAACTTTTTGTATGGAACAGCTGATTTTGTTTTCGCGATTCTGATTTGGTCCCGTAGTAAAAGTTGTTCATAATGATGAGTTCTCACTAACCTCCCTTTAGTAGAGAATCATTTATTTGTGGTTTGTTGTGTGTTCAACCTTTTTGTTACACATTGTATAACGTAGAATTACAACTATTTTGAATATATATGACCGAGCGTCAGTTGAACTCTAAATACAGCCCTATACACAGGTGTATCACTTGTCTTTATCCTAATTAACAATTATTAAATAATACATCTAAACGTCCTAGCTACTTGACCTAACGAACATTGGAGACTGTAGAGGCGAGGCGAGGACAATGGTATAAAACTAGCTAGTTATTACTAAATAACGAAACGAATGGAAGAGTTCCTCGCTCTTCTTACAGCCCTTATTGACATTGGAATATAGTTATTGCAAGCACAACGCAAATCTATGACTGATTTTATTGGTTGATAATCGTAGCGGTGAAAACTCAGTGATTGGCGCGGACAAATAACGTCACAACATGGGTTTTAATTTTAACACAAATGAGATTGAGCTGCCGGTAAAGGAGATTTTCGTGAGGAAACAATATGTAGCGTGTTGATATTTTCTACTACTCTGTTGGCTGAACACATAGCTTCGACTGCCTCACAGTGCCAGCCAAGCTAGACGGTCAAATCAGTCGACGCCATCATTTATACTACGTGTAACAAAAAGGTTTAACAATACCGAAGGGTATGTATGTACTCATCATTGTGATCAACTTTTACTATGGGGCCAACCCTGAAATAGCAAAAAAAATCTGCTAATCCATTCATTTTGTCCAAGGTCAATGAACTGTTTGTATGGAACAGTTGTTTTTTTTACGCTATTTTAGTGTTGGCCCCATAGTAAAAGTTGTTCATAATGATGAGTACATACATACCCTTCAGTATTGTTGAACCTTTTTTTTTTACACATTGTATAGCGGGTGTTAGTTTGAACACCGTTATCCTTCTAGGATATCATTGTACTCCTCATTATGAACAACTTTTACTATGGGGCCAACCCTGAAATCACGAAAAAAAACCAGCTGTTCCATACATTTTGTTCAAGATCGATGAACCTTTTTGTATGGAACAGCTGTTTTGTTTTGTTTTGCTGTTTTGTAATGAAGAGTACAATGATATCCTAGAAGGATAACGGTGTTCAGACTAACAGCCGGTATAGCATATTTAATGTATGACATTTTGTTATTTTGTCTAACCAACAACTACAGAATTTGAATCAATTTAACTGAAATCAACAATAAAAGTGTTTCTAGTCTAGGTGTCCACACCTATTTGACAATTGAGGCATGAGCGTAACAGTATCTACTATCTAGTATATGTATATGGGTGGACGATACAATGACAATTATCTAGACAAAAGTGCTTCTTTAGTACTCATACATTCGACGCACTGTTCATAATCAGTACGTCAGCCCTAACTTTGTCTCGGCTTAAGTAAGATTAGATATACATTTTGGAAAGCCGATCACTTACAAATGTAAGTATAATGAACACAGACTTAAGACGGGCGACACGGTGGGCGCCAAAGAATTTTAAAACTATAACCCTCTTACCACAAAAATAATTTAAAGCAACGCTTAGATATCTGTTTAGCTAGACAGTGTCTAAAAGTTAGATACCGTTTAAACAGATGTTTTATTTCTCTTACCACAGAACCATGTTTAGCATGTGTTGTTAAATTAATTTCACAAGCAAAACTGATTAACGTAAAATGACAAAACTGAGTTAGACACGTGTTAAACCAAGGTAAGGCACTGTTTAAACTAAAGCGTGTGGCTAAGGCATGTTTATCATTAACGACTGTTAGGCGCGGATTTGTGGTACGAAATTTGTAAAACATCTGTTCAACACTTGTTTATGGCTTGCCTAAAGCTTTTGTGGTAAGACGGACACGTTTGTTTCACAGAAATAGCTAGAAGTTAAAGCAAAATACATTGGGTAGAGACATGTTCTACTACAGAGGTTGCTAAGGTAGTTGATGTTAACTAGATTTAAAAAACGGTCCCGTATTCTGTGCTCACATGGCGGGAAACAGCTATTACTCACAGCAGCAGATTTAAGAAATACGTAACAATACCCACAACCACCCACGTCCACCGATATTTGTTTATTATTTATTAATATAAGTATGGCTAGTTGTTGTGAATGCTAATTAATTTGAAAATCGGTACAGTGTGCAGATTTAAAGATCTTTGGCGGCAACATTATAATTATCTGCGAGTGAAAGGTATTGTACCGTCTAAAGGTCTAATATATATATCGTGTCGCCTTGCGTCGCCTCGCTGAGGGACAGTAACGCGAGGTGATGCCGAGTACGATAGTGTAAGTATGCGTTGCAGTACGAAGTTTCCAAGAAAGTACACAGAGTCTCCACTCATCCATTCGAATCTGGTGACGAGGTGATATGTGTGCAACGACTTTTTTTAATGGTCGTCGCACAAGGTGCAATTACAAATAGGATACAAACAATGACACTATTAGCTTCGATCCGGTTGGTTATTTGTTCGATTTCATTTCCATCTCGTGTTTTATACTATCAACATTAAAGACGAGCGGGCACGACCACCGACAAGTGCAAAAGAGAGGGAATCATTTAGTTTCACCCTCGTTGGGCCGACAGCCGGCGGTGCGCCGAGCCAACACCTAAAGTACCCGTAGAGAATCAGAAATTGTAGTACGTAAACTGCTCGCCAAGTTTTTAGATATAGCCAAAGAGCCAAACAAGCCTTTATCCCGTAGAGGTAGACGGAGACTACATATTTCTTCTTGCTGCGATCCCGACACATCTTTCGTTTCTGCAGCTTCCATAAATCAGTTTCATAAGCTCCTCGTTTGCGAGTACACCTGAGCTAGCTTTTTTTAACCGACTTCCAAAAAAGAAGGATGTTCACCAATCTCTTTGTCTATTGTGGATTTTTTTGTTTGAGGGGTTTATGTTTCTTGTGTGCGGCTGCAGCAGCGTGCGGCACACGGCGCACTCGCGCGCCGGTGGAGGAGGGGTAGTGTAGTGGCGGCGGCTAGTCGGGCGAGTGCGGCGGCGCCGTGCTGAAGTAGGGCGCCGTGTGCGGCTGCAGCAGCGTGCGGCACACGGCGCACGCGCGCGCCGGTGGAGGAGGGGTAGTGTAGTGGCGGCGGCTAGTCGGGCGAGTGCGGCGGCGCCGTGCTGAAGTAGGGCGCCGTGTGCGGCTGCAGCAGCGTGCGGCACACGGCGCACGCGCGCGCCGGTGGAGGAGGGGTAGTGTAGTGGCGGCGGCTAGTCGGGCGAGTGCGGCGGCGCCGTGCTGAAGTAGGGCGCCGTGTGCGGCTGCAGCAGCGTGCGGCACACGGCGCACTCGCGCGCCGGTGGAGGAGGGGTAGTGTAGTGGCGGCGGCTAGTCGGGCGAGTGCGGCGGCGCCGTGCTGAAGTAGGGCGCCGTGTGCGGCTGCAGCAGCGTGCGGCACACGGCGCACTCGCGCGCCGGTGGAGGAGGGGTAGTGTAGTGGCGGCGGCTAGTCGGGCGAGTGCGGCGGCGCCGTGCTGAAGTAGGGCGCCGTGTGCGGCTGCAGCAGCGTGCGGCACACGGCGCACTCGCGCGCCGGTGGAGGAGGGGTAGTGTAGTGGCGGCGGCTAGTCGGGCGAGTGCGGCGGCGCCGTGCTGAAGTAGGGCGCCGTGTGCGGCTGCAGCAGCGTGCGGCACACGGCGCACTCGCGCGCCGGTGGAGGAGGGGTAGTGTAGTGGCGGCGGCTAGTCGGGCGAGTGCGGCGGCGCCGTGCTGAAGTAGGGCGCCGTGTGCGGCTGCAGCAGCGTGCGGCACACGGCGCACTCGCGCGCCGGTGGAGGAGGGGTAGTGTAGTGGCGGCGGCTAGTCGGGCGAGTGCGGCGGCGCCGTGCTGAAGTAGGGCGCCGTGTGCGGCTGCAGCAGCGTGCGGCACACGGCGCACGCGCGCGCCGGTGGAGGAGGGGTAGTGTAGTGGCGGCGGCTAGTCGGGCGAGTGCGGCGGCGCCGTGCTGAAGTAGGGCGCCGTGTGCGGCTGCAGCAGCGTGCGGCACACGGCGCACTCGCGCGCCGGTGGAGGAGGGGTAGTGTAGTGGCGGCGGCTAGTCGGGCGAGTGCGGCGGCGCCGTGCTGAAGTAGGGCGCCGTGTGCGGCTGCAGCAGCGTGCGGCACACGGCGCACTCGCGCGCCGGTGGAGGAGGGGTAGTGTAGTGGCGGCGGCTAGTCGGGCGAGTGCGGCGGCGCCGTGCTGAAGTAGGGCGCCGTGTGCGGCTGCAGCAGCGTGCGGCACACGGCGCACTCGCGCGCCGGTGGAGGAGGGGTAGTGTAGTGGCGGCGGCTAGTCGGGCGAGTGCGGCGGCGCCGTGCTGAAGTAGGGCGCCGTGTGCGGCTGCAGCAGCGTGCGGCACACGGCGCACGCGCGCGCCGGTGGAGGAGGGGTAGTGTAGTGGCGGCGGCTAGTCGGGCGAGTGCGGCGGCGCCGTGCTGAAGTAGGGCGCCGTGTGCGGCTGCAGCAGCGTGCGGCACACGGCGCACTCGCGCGCCGGTGGAGGAGGGGTAGTGTAGTGGCGGCGGCTAGTCGGGCGAGTGCGGCGGCGCCGTGCTGAAGTAGGGCGCCGTGTGCGGCTGCAGCAGCGTGCGGCACACGGCGCACTCGCGCGCCGGTGGAGGAGGGGTAGTGTAGTGGCGGCGGCTAGTCGGGCGAGTGCGGCGGCGCCGTGCTGAAGTAGGGCGCCGTGTGCGGCTGCAGCAGCGTGCGGCACACGGCGCACTCGCGCGCCGGTGGAGGAGGGGTAGTGTAGTGGCGGCGGCTAGTCGGGCGAGTGCGGCGGCGCCGTGCTGAAGTAGGGCGCCGTGTGCGGCTGCAGCAGCGTGCGGCACACGGCGCACACGCGCGCGGGCTGCCCCCGCGGTCCGCTCGCCACCGCATGCGACACGCACGCCGCGCAGAATATGCGCCCGCAGTGTCGGCAGTGCACCTGCACACAAACACATTTATTCATTGTCATCATACTTGCTCGTAAAGTGCCCAGGGCAAACTATTATGCGACGAACATAGATGTTTGTTCTGTGTCTGGGTGTAGTATGTATTATAAGTTAGTATTTACAAAAAAAAAATATATAAGTATTCTATCAGCTATCTAGTTTCCATATTACAAGCTTTGCTTAGTTTGGGGCTAGATGACTGTGTAAAAAAATGTTTTTTTTTTATAATACAGATAAAGAGTTTTTATGCGGCTAAAGAAAATGTCACCTGCGTAAGCATCGCTAGTTTGCGCGCCATTTTCCGCAAATATTTGTTGATGTTTTTGGCTGTGTGGTTGATATTTATCAAAAAGAGTGATCTCAAGTGTGATGAAAATCGTCGTCTGGAACGCGAGTGCTATTGGTAATTACACTCTCGACATCCTTGTAGCGCTCGCCTGCGGATCGCGCGCATATTACCGGCTCAAGTGTAATGATCAATATAGCACACTTGTATCATAATGTACAATTATTTTTTTCACACTTCACAAATCCCAAATCACAAATTCATTTCGTTAAGACACAGAAAAGTATGAACAAATAAGCAAAAAAAGAAGTCTTCACTAAAAGCAAATTAGATACAATCCGGTTAGTAAACATTTACAACGAATCTATTAATCAGTAGTGGTAGTAGTCTGTTACAGAGTCCGCCTGGGGAAGTACCCCGCCTTTGCCAGTTATACAACCAGCAATTTTATATTATTTAGTTTTTTTCGATTTCATAATTAAAATTTGACATTATTTAATTTTTTGGATGTGACTTATGACTTGTACCTATAACTTTGATTATTATCATATACGTATAACTTTGATAATTATCATATACGTATAACTTTGATAATTATCATATACGTATAACTTTGATAATTATCGTATACGTATAACTTTGATAATTATCATATACGTATAACTTTGATTATTATCATATACGTATAACTTTGATAATTATCATATACGTATAACTTTGATTATTATCATATACGTATAACTTTGATAATTATCATATACGTATAACTTTGATTATTATCATATACGTATAACTTTGATAATTATCATATACGTATAACTTTGATTATTATCATATACGTATAACTTTGATTATTATCATATACGTATAACTTTGATAATTATCATATACGTATAACTTTGATTATTATCATATATGTGTATGTGTACCTTTTTCTTGGGGTTGGGCAGGTGTGTGTGGCAGGCGGGGCACTGCGTGACGTCATCGTCGTGCTGCCACCGCACCTCCGTGTCCGCCTCGCGGATGCGCTGCAGCTGCACCTGGGAACAACAACCAACCCGCAGCTAATACTATCTACTTCCCTTCTGACAGGATTCGCCTATCGAGGCGTCGCACACGGCATTTGCCACTGTCAAGTATGTACATACTTAATTTTTCGTTTTCGATAATATCGAGTCGCATAAATCTTAGTCACATTAAAAGTTATACAAAGTAAGTCACGTTCATGTCTAGCAGCCTTATCTTGGACGTTCGTGATTCTGTTTGGGACCGTGCGCGAGCGGGAGGGCGCGTAGCGCGAGTAAGTTGGTACGAGCGGGATGGCATGCTATTGCAATCAGAATCGCAAATGTCCATGATAAGAGTGCTGGTCGTAAATGGTGGCGACTGCTGGTCTTAAATGGTGGCGACTTTACTATAAAGATAAAGATAAAAAGAACTTTATTGCCAAATAAAAAATATATATATACGTAAATGCTATATAAACAAGAGAACAATAATTAAGCTTAACATTTAAAATTAGTATTCAACCGACTTCAATTTTTTTTTTTTTTTTGATAAGCTCTTATGGAGTCGAAAACATCACAAAACGACACGTTTTCCCACGTTTTCTTGTTTTTATTTTAATTAATTCATGTAGTTCTAAAGATAAAGATATTTTCATTTTCATATATCATTTGCCAACACATATACACATAATTAGCACTAATAAATTTATCTGGACGATCTATCGATAGGTAGCATATACCTGCAAGCTCTGCGAGAGGCGCACAAAGTCCTGCTGCACCTTCTCGCTGTTATCTAACTCCTGCTGCAGCACCGACACGCGGCCTCGCGTCTCCGACACCTCGCCCTGGAGACGCTTCTGGAAACCAGTACATCATCATTATAATAAAAACTATTAGCTTGACCGCAAAATATGATCTGTAACGTTCCAGAAATCGAAAACGAATCTAGCGACATCCTATCTTGGAAATCTGACGTTTAGGCTACAGAAGGTAATTTAGAAAGACTGTTATACCCTACCTTTATGGACAGGCGACTAAAATCATTAACAAAGTGACTATTTTGGATTCAGCTCGAAGGACCAATATATTGTTCTAACCATTTTTCTTTACAATTAGAAGGTTTAGTGGCCAAACGATTATTATCGATTAACGAATCAACAGAAGTTTTTTTTTTTGTTTTCTATCTTTGCAGTATTTTATTTCAGACTAACAGTATTTTTTTACTATACACTTAGTAGGAAAAGTGAACCGAATTTGAGGTTCGTATTCTTTATACAACGTCATTGCAACGGTCAGATGCATATTGGGTGTGGTGTCAGATACAGTATAGTAAAAAGTAGGGCAAATATAAAATAAGCAGTCAAAACCGGCTTACTTTGTCGTCCAATAACCGCTCTATCATATCATTCGACTGTCGTAACTTGTTTCCTAGCTCCTTCATCTGTTCGTGTTCAGTCTGTAGCCGGTCCAGCTCTTCCCTGGAAACCAAATGCAAGACTAGATGAACAAGTGCAAATACACAGTAGTTTAGGAATACGGCAGTGCTGAGATGGATCAAGCAGAGTTGGTTTTGAGTTACTGATTTTCAGTAACTTAAAACCAAATTTTCGCGTGGGGCGCTCAAAGACAGTTTTACGGGATCGGCAGCGACATGGCGCCCAATGTGGGGTAAAATTGTAAGAAGATTTTAAGGGTACAGCAGCGATATGGCGCCCAATATGGGGTACAAATGTAAAAAAAAATTAAGGGTACGGCAGCTATGTGGCGCCCAACAGGGGTACCATTGTAAGAGGATTTTAAGGGTACGGCAGTGATGTGGCGCCCAACAGGGGTACCATTGTAAGACAATTTTAAGGGTACGGCAGCGATGTGGCGCCCAACAGGGGTACCATTGTAAGACGATTTTAAGGGTACGGCAGCGATGTGGCGCCCAACAAGGGTACCATTGTAAGATGATTTTAAGGGTACGGCAGCGATGTGGCGCCCAACAGGGGTACCATTGTAAGACGATTTTAAGGGTACGGTAGCGATGTGGCGCCCAACATGGAGTACAATTGTAAAACGATTTTATGGGTACGGCAGCGATGTGGCACCCAACAGGGGTACCATTGTAAGACGAGTTTATGGGTTCGGCAGCGATGTGGCGCCCAACATGGGATACAATTGTAAGACGATTCTAAGGGTACGGTAGCGATGTGGCGCCCAACATGGGGTAAAATTGTAAGACGATTCTAAGGGTACGGCAGCGATGTGGCGCCTAACAGGGGTACCATTTTAGGACGATTTTATGAGAACGGCAGCGATGTGGCGCCCAACATGGGGTATCATTATTATGCATTCTGAGGGAACGATGGTATGTGGTGCAAAACATGAAGCACCATTGCAATACTTGCGGGTACGGCAGCGATGTGGCGCCCAACGTGGGGTGCCATTTTACGACGATTTTACGGGTACGGCAGCGATTTGGTGCCCAACGTGGGGCACTATTGCAAGATGACTTTATGGGTGCGGCGTTGGGCGCCAACGTGAGGTGTTATCTTGTCGAAATATGCTGCCTTATATCTAACTATACATATTCCCACGGTACATTCGCTTTTTCTTTCGGCTTTTACTTTTACTCGTATCTAATATAGCATGATATGACTTATACTTATGAAGTAGGTAAGTGTGTAGGTGTTTTAAGCAACAACAAAAATCTTACTTGATTTGTCTATTTTCAGCTCGCACTGCGGTCAGCTCCGACTCTTGTTGGTGGAACATCGAGCCTTGCTCTAGTAACTGGAAACAAAATAATTTTATATTCCATTGAGTGTTAACACACTTGGGCATATACGTTTTGTTATAGACGACTCGGAAATGAAGTGACCGACAGGAATCTTACCTGTGTAATCCTTCCTGCAAACTCTGACACAGAATGAATCGATTCAGAGTTTGCAGGAAGGAAACATTAAGCAATGATAGAGCTGGATACCTGATTCCTAAGCTCTCTCTCCGCCTCGGCGCACTCTTCCCGGCCGATCTGACAGAATATCAACTGCTCACGAAGCCGTAACGTTAGCTCTTGCAATTCCTGAAAACATAAAAAACTATAACATTAAACGACAATAAACGTAGCCCATGGGGACAGGGCGCTTCGTCAAACAGAGTCAGGATTACATTATCAGCCAGAAGACGTCCACTGCTGTACGAAGGCCTTCCCCTTAATAGAGGGGTGTTGCCATAATCCCCACGCTTGGCAGGCGGCTTGGGGATCGCAGAATGCTCACCACCGTTAACCGAGAGGACGCTGCTGCCCTTCCTGGGGCCGTACCATGAACTCTTTTTGCGTATCGAATAGGCTCGGCTGCCGACGCTGAGACACCACAAACCGTATTGCAGGGCGATTAAATTCACAGTCGCGCAGCGTTGGCAGCTGAGCCTATTCGGTCCCGCAATAAGAGTTCATGGTATGGCGGATCCAGGAGGGTCATGGGGGTCATGACCCCCCCCCCCCTGGGTGTAGGTCGATTACTGATAGCTTTTGTAGTTGTAATGGAATTGGACCCTGACTGCTAACTAGACCTCGACTCGACTATATGACCCCCCTCCCTGACTTAAAAGCTGGATCCGCCCTTGCTGGTGGCCCTGGACGCAGTTTTAGGACATACCAAGTCCAGACAGACAAAAAGAGTAAATAGAGTTAGGATTACCATGTTCTTAATAAAGATTTTTTATCATGTTTACAAACACGCGTATTAAGAAAATTCGGAAATCAAATTTTATTTATTGCAAGTTACCTCTACGTTGTCGGGTAGATCGATGATTTCGTTTTGCATCTCTTCTGCTTTCTTGAGGTACTGTCCTATTAACATAGCGTTGTCTCGTTCTAAGCTGAAATAAAAAATTGTCTTTTACTTAGCACATTATAGTAGGTTATTACATTACTTGCTGTAGTGTGGCTGGGTGATTCCAGCCTTAGTGCCCCGTGTGTAGGACGCTATGCTCGCTAATTTGCTAATTTGTACACTATTTGTACAGGACAGTGTCGATATTCCACTGCAGCTCGGAACCGCGCGCGCAGCCGGCGGGAGCCTCGTGACGTCAACGAGCCAAGCGCTACACTGGAAAATCAATAGTGTCTAATACAAATAAAGTACAAATTAGCTTGCACTGAATATGATAATGTAGTAGTTATAGGTATATATATATATATATATATATCTATGTTAAGACTCTAAGACGCTATTTTAAGACGGTCATGAGTGGTTCCAACCTTAGTACCTGAGATGTCGCGGACACTACCTCTAGCCACTAAATAGTTTTATCATTTTCCGTTCTTTGGTTAAAAAAATAGTACTAATGTGTAATGTTTTACAGTGAGTGCAATAATAATAGTAGATCGTGTCGGTACCCGTCGAGCCGCCGCTGCAGCGTCTCGCGGTCGACGGTGAGCTCGGTGACGTGCAGCAGCGCGCGCTCGCTGGCGGCGGCGGCGGCGCGCGCGCGCGCCTCCACGGCGGCCTGCGCCTGCGCCACGGCCTCGCGCAGCGCGCCCAGCTCGGCGGCCGCGGCGCCGCGCTCGGCCTGCCAGCCGCGCACGGTCTCGTCGTGCAGCGAGCGCACGCCCTCCAGCTCCTCCGTGGCCTGCCGCAGCGCCGTGTCCAGCATGGCGGCCCGCTCCCGCGCCGACTCCGCCTTGGCTTGCTCCGACACTAGCTGTTTCTCGTAGTTGGCGCACATGTCGCATCGCCGGCTCGTTTCTGTAAACATTCCAAATATGTGTCGATAACACTATTCAAACGAGCCCTATGATTTATTTACGGGATAAATACCGTGATTATGTTATGAAACATTTCGGCGCAGTTCAATGCACCGTGTTCACGGGCAGACGAATGGGAGCTCGTATAATCACGGTAAATATCCCGTAATGATCAACCGTGGTCGTCTCAAACGGAGCTCCCTGTATCCTGTCTACGGCGGCATGTACGTGACCGGGCCTGCCCGTGCCCGTGGTGCATCAGTGCATGTGCAGCTCGTATCCGTTTCGTACCATAAATGTAGCAAATAAATCATAGAACTTTAATGACAACCTCGATCGAACAATGTTTCACTATAAACACGTGTTGGTATGAAGGTGGTATTAAGATAATTGAAATAATCGTCAATCCTGTGGCTTTTATCCTTGTGCACTTCTGATTGAACATGAGTTACAAGTAAACTATTTCCAGCTCAGTTGGATGCGCTCACCTAGTTCGGTTTTGGTGTCTCCGCTGGCGGGAGCCGCGCTCGTCACCGCAGCCGCTTGGGATCTCTGGAAACAATAAAAACAACTCATTATTTTATGGAAACAAGATAGAAATCAACGGTATAGTTGTTTTACAGATTGTTTAGCTTACAAAATGCTATCGTATAAAAAAAAACTCCAAAATGAGTCTACCATCGTATTTTTTTTTATACGTTTTAATGACGAGACGAGCAAGACGTTCGCCTGGTGGTAAGCGTCACGCCTGCCACTAACAGTAGTAGCAGTGCTAGAATTGTGAACTTGGGAACACAATCCTGCGCCGCACTGCACTGCGCTCGTCACCCTGAGATATTAGATGTTAAATCTCTTCATACCCAGTAATATCTCTGGTTAATCGTCATACGATTGAGAATTTTGTAAACTGATACATTAGTAAGACAACTAATTAAAATTGGCTTGGGTGTAGGTGAATTGTTCCGCTGGGACATGCATATTTTGACTGAGCTACGAATATATTTATAAGCTCTATAGCCGTAGATGAAATAACCTATTGATAGGTCATCAGTCTTCACTGACCCGGGCCGGGAGGCGAGGCAAGTACTTGTTATAGAGTTCATTCAAGCCCCAGCATCTGTGATCGCGGCAGATGTCATTTCTGACAGTACTAGCGCGGAGTTGCTCGAGCATGGACTATGTTAGGCGTAAGGGCGCATTATTTGGTATCATTAGCCATTAGGTTTTTTTTTTATACGTAAATTAAATTAATATAATTTAAAAAAAAATATATTTTTAGTTTGACCACGCCCTGCCTCATGTTAAAGCAATACTGTCCGAGATGGAACACTCTTACCTAGAAAGAAAGTTTAGATTTGAAATAGTGAAGACACCTGCAAACTGTATGTTCCGGGGATACATACTTTGGCAGAGTTTAACAACCTCGCCGTTCGAATTTAAAAAAAATGGAACAGAAACGCTGTCTGCACATGAGGACTGTCCAATATCCTTTCATTGACCCTGATTAGCCCCCGGGTAGGGCATGGCGTCAAGAAGAAGAGTGGTGCTTACCAGCGCGTCCTGCAGCTGTGTGTCGGTCTCCCGCAGCTTGTGCTTGAGCGCCGCGAGCTCTAGTTCCATGGGCTGCAGCATGGAGCGCGCCAGTTCATTGTCGTCGGGGGTCTGCGGGGCACATACAAACTTACTGTCCACATTGCTAACGTAAATCAAAAACACCAACAGCCAGAAGACGTCCACTGCTGGACGAAGGCCTCCCCCTTAATACGGGGGGTTGCCATAATCCCACGCTTGGAAGGCGACTTGGGGATTGCAGAATGCTCACCACCGTCAACCGAGAGGAAGCTGCCCGTCATCCGGTGGTTCTGGGTGCAGTTTTAGGACATACCCAGGCCCGCCAACGTCAATATCACATCACATCAACAGCCGGAAGACGTCCACTGCTGGACGAAGGCCTCTCCCTCAAAGGGATGTGACGTCAATACGACTATGTTATATTGCATACAGTATGAAAAATTAAAACTGAAAAAAATCATTAAGTTGATTAGCATAACAGTTTGAGAATTAGCGGAAAATAGCCAGAAAATGGCGAGTATGGCGGAGACTTGTGTAGCTTAATTGGCAACATAAATATTCACTTCAATATTACCGTCGGCACTATCAGAGTGCCGTATTAAAATTAGAGCTCGTGATGTTGCTTCACTATGTGTTCCGAAAAGATCGCTGATGAGCAAGGGACAACCGTCCGGGTATATTCGTAGCCGGGAGTCTTCTGAAGGGTGACAACGAATGGCATTTACCGGAAAACACGATTCACAAGACGTTCACGGCGCGAAGCTATACACAGCTTCAAGTGAGTTATTGTTTTGATCGTTACACCAATTTTAAAGCCCATTTGATGACGAGATGCGTACCTTCCTAGCCGGCTGGTCATCGAAGTCCGTGCCCAGCTTCCGCGCCAGGTTCCGCACGATGGTGGCCGGCGCCAGCGACACCTCCTGCCATATGGAGCCAAACTCCGATCTCAGCACATTCATCGTCACTTCGTTTAACACTATCTTACTTATAGACACTCATCAGTTTGGATCTAAGCAAAATAAGCTACAACAACTGTACTGTACTTTTGTATAATACACAAAACGCAGAATGCGTAGCACACAAAAATACTTTTCCTTGGATTATTACAATTTTAACATATCGAAACTTGTTTTTTTGGTGGAACAGAGCAATGATTTTAAATATGTAGACACGATTTTAAGTACGTATATAAATCTAGTAGTAGGTTTACTTTGTGTTGTGAGCTTTTTTGATTAGAAAAATAAGGTCACATTAGGTAATAGCCCGTAAATAATCATAGCATAGAACTGTAACGTCAAAGGTTATTCAAATTTAGCCTAGACAATCAGATAAAGCAGATGGGCCGTTATTGAAAACTTCCGAGTCACAGAGTAAACTAAATACAAATAACATCAAATTTGTTCACTCTACTTTGATTTAACTTCACTTGCATTAGACATATACTTGTATTTCTGTACACTATTTATTAGCCTCACTATAAGTAAAATACCGCTGCCATTGTAATAGTTATTCCGAAAGAGGACTCTGATATCAATGGTCACGTAATTTAAGGTAAAGTTAACAAGGAAAACCAAACGTAAAGGCCAGTTTGCAAAAAGTTGCTACCAAGTTAACTATCGCTATTTAATAAACTTGCCAATCCAGAATGTAATCACTAAGTTTTAGGTTTACATATTAAAACTTTATAACCAGTTAACCATTTCTATAAAATTCACTAGAAAAACATTATAGTATTTAGAACAGTATGGTTTCGGAGTAAGTGGCTTTGCAGGGAAGAAATATAAGTCGCTATGTTACAGTGAATGGTGATAAGAAAACAGTGATACTAACACCATGCCGCATACGAAGTGCATGTAAGTTTCAAAGTACTGACAATAATTTTTTTTTAAGGATATCATTGTGTGCAAATGTGTTACAGCATTGGCGGAGTCTCCTTCTATAAATTAAGAGTGAAATTTAGTGAGTGACCAGCTTTCTTTAGCCGCCGCAACATAGACAGTGTATATTTTTAATATTGTAGCTAACGTGACACCAAACAGGTTCATGTCTTAAGTACAATGTTATTAATTTCATAATTTATGCCGATGCGAATACGATATTTTTTGCTACCCTACACGTGGGATAGCTTAGGCTCTCCGATAAGGGGATGATATCCTGAAAGTTTTTGGTATAACCTGAACATAACTTTATTATAATAACTCCCGGGAGATTGTTACCATTTAGTTATTTTGAACTGAGTTAAAAATTCTTCAGGAAACCAAGCCGCCCGTGGCCGTCAAGCGTGGGGTTTATGGCAACCCCCTACCTAATAAGGGGGAGGCTTTCGTCCAGCAGTGGACGTCTTCCGGGTGATGTGTGTGTATGAGTTAAAAATTTAATTCTATTGATTGAGATTTAACAACCGGATTGTTTTTTTTTGAGTTCGAGCTGTTACTAACGATGATGAAGAATACTAAAAATAAATAAAAAAAACAAGCAACTTTAAATAAAAAATTCAACCGACTTCAAATTAATATGGGACCACCTCAGTATACACTTTCAAATAAAATAAAAAAAAGTCGGTTAAAAATATAAAAGGTCGATCCATTCATTCCATAGATAGAATTCTTCTTTGCGACAGTACTTTTCGAGGTTATAACGTTTTCCGGTGTAGATAAAATGCTGCACCGTTTAATGCGTAACATATGTGTAACGATAACCGCTGAATATATTACTTATGGCTACTGAGAAGTGCGTGTTCTGTTCTAGTAGACTGTGCTAGAAATAAATAATGCTAATGCTCCCGGCAAATCATATTTTTAATGCTCTTTTTTCCACAATATATGCAAACTTTTGTGAAGATTTGTGTCTAGGTTCCAATGTTAGGATAACTGTGGTTATTTGTTAACGGTTAATGATACACAACACTATTCTTTTGTATAGTTGGTGGTCTAAGTAAGGATCGAAGATGATAAGCACATCCAGCCTAGGATGCGAACTGGCTCTCAAGTGAGGCTGCCGGAACACACGTAAATGTTGAGGGTGTTTAACTTGAGGGTGATAACTAACCAGCCGTGTATTAGAATTTCTTGCCAAGTTTTCCTTCACTGACAGCTTAAGATTATTGAATGGATTTGAACCCGCACTTTGCAGTGTGCAAACCGAACGCGCTAACCACTGAGCTAGCATCAAACATTGCATATACATAACAGTGGTCAAATTGGACTTACGATCCGGAACGCATTTCCCTTCAAACCTGGCGATATTTCTACAAGCTTTTTTTTTAGCGTAAGTGTGGGTCTAATCGTACAAACCATTTTTCAACCACATGTTTTGTCCAATTGACTTGAAACGGGCTTTTACAAAACAGAAACGGTTATTTCATGAACCGGATCAGCGTTCCGGTGCGGTTTTCGAGCACTGATATACACAACACCTGGTATCGCGGCACAGACCTGTATTGAAGTATATGTCGTCACTCGACCTGCCGAGCGTATCTCAACCCTGATATTTTGTCAGGAGTCGAGTACTATACTGCTCTTGTCACGTCATAGTTGGTAGGCAATTAGCCACGCTCGGGTACCATAGTTTTGATGGTTTACTTCAACACAGGTGCATGACCCCGGGAGCCCCGACCTGCTGCTGCTGCTGGAGACGCAGCTGGCCCAGGGCCTGCTCCAGCTCCAGGGTCCTGGCGCGCAGCCGCCGCACCTCTTCGGTGCCCGAGGAGGACGCCTCCACTGTCTCTGCACAACACACATCACATGCACATCAACTACAAGCAATCCTAAAGTTTAGGGTGGATTGCACAAAGACATATACAGGGTGAAATTAAATTCATCAGCAATATCTTAGAGGGTCATTAAGCTCATCGTAATGACAAACTTTTACTACGAAATCAATGCGATAAACGATAAACGCAGCTGCGCATTTTTGTATGGGACAGCCGATTTTTTAATTTTGCGTTTCCAGGTTTAGTTTCACGGTACAAGTTGGACATAATGATTTAATTTAGTGACCAACTAAGATATTGCCAATGAATTCTATATCAGCCTGTATATGTATATATGGGTATGTAGGGAGGAGTAAACGCAGAGCATAGTTACACAGGTTATATCACTTTATCAGGGTCCAGCGGAGCGGCGAAGGGCAGAAACCGACCAAACACATTGTTTGAGCCTCATTTATCTACTCTCCTTTCGGTGGAAACGCACACTCATGCCTCACTCACGTCTGCTGGACATTGGTCTCTCCCAGGGCCTCTCTACTCAGCCCAATATTCGGCTTTCCGCTTCCAGCCGCTGCTATCTATCTATTTTTTTTCGAATATCATAGACGGCGACGAAGCGTTCGCATTATACTATGTTTATCTCGAGGATTTAATCGCACACAATACATGTTTATTCACCTCGAAGTGTCGGTCACGAAAAGACAAATCACAGTATTGACATAATAGTATGTTAAAAAAACCTATACATAACATGATTTGTCCCTTTATTTAATAATAAGTATCAATGTCATAAAACAAATTGTCTCGTAACCACGCTCTCAGCTTGGTTTTGAAGTAGTGAGCACAGAACATTTAAAATCGCTAGTTCTATAACAAACAACCTCGGTTCTGCTGAAGATTATAATATGTAATTATATTTATAACCGGGACTTAATCGCGCACAAATAAATTTATTTAAATTTATTTTTATTTTATTTAATTAATTTTCTTCAGTCAGCTCGTGTCCACGGCCATTGGAACATGGTCGAAACGTCGAGGTAAATAAAAATAAATTTATTTGTGCGCGATTAAGTCCCGGCTATAAACATAATTATGTGTTCAAATCGCGAAAGTTTAAAAGTTTCATTTGATTACAATATGACCAAAAGTGCATTAAGTAACACCAACATGTTCCCACCTTCAAATCCCCAATTGAAACAAAGCCACGAAGGTAACATTGTAAAATGAAAGTTGAATATGAACAAACACTGGCTGCTTATTAAGTATCACTGAGAGTGATTCAGGAAAATGTAAAAATAATTATTATTTTAATGAGATGGTCTGATTAATTAGTTCGTAAAGTCATATCTGTAATCTACACCCAACTTTATGACTGTTATGACCTGTGGTAGCGATATACTACACGCCACCGTATACCGCTACCACACGTGTCGAGAGAGACCGTAAAATTTGGCGCGAATTGTACAGCAATATAGAAGTTGCAATATATTTTAATCCAAAATTCATTGCTCAAATTTAGGTGTCCATTGTGCCCCTTGACGCGAATTAGGATGAAGGCTACTTAATAACACTGGGCATTGGAGGTGTTACCTTACTAACTACGCCCCGCGGTTTCACCCGCGTGATGTTGATATACGGTGATGATGTTGATAAAAACTAGCCTATATATTATTCGGGAAATAAGCTATCTCCATTCCAACTTTCATCCAAATCCGTTGAGCCGGTTTGGCGTGAAGAGTTAACAAACATACACATACACAAATATCGACGAACTTTCGCATTTTTTTAAACACAGATCCTTACCATTATTTACCTTAATTAATTAAACATGCGCAGGCAATGCGCCAAGCATGTTAGAGCAGCGGTCACCACTTAGTCTTTTAGCATAATCAGATTAACCAGCCTTTTGAATTGTCCGCTGGGCTTAGGCCTACCCTCGAATGGCAAATGGGCTATATTCACCATGCTGGCCCAGTTGCAGGTTGGTGAATTCACATACGCCATTGAATTTTCTCTGGACGTAAGCAGGTTTCCTCACGATGTTTTCCTTCGCCGAAAAGCCAGTGGTACGAGTATCCGTACATAAACTCCAAAGAGCTCATTGGTACGGGCCTGGGTTTGAACCTGCTACCTCACCATCACAAGTCAAGTAGTCTCCCTATTAGGCTACCACGGCTTATTAGACTACCATGGCTTCTTTTAACACATTGAAATTGTTAAAACAAACCGTTAACAAGTAGCTGCAAGCTTTGTATCTCCGACTTCTGGTTGTGTGTGAGGGTTTGAAGCTGCTGCAGTGAGGCACGAAGCCCCACCACCTCAGACTCTAGCTGCTCCTTGTCCGCCTCCAGCTTCCGCATCATCTCTGGAACGAGACCAAGAAATAAGGCTAGGTAAATTCATGTACAACCTTGGTAATTCATTTGTGAGCCAAACTTTTTACGTTGCGGACATAGGATATTATGTGAACAGTGCAGGTATTACATTGCAGCAGCCCTAAGCTTCTGCCTGACCTATCCTCAAAGGGTGATGGAGTATTGGCCCAGCATAAGTTGGTGCATTCATTTACACCTTTTAATTTCGGGAAGTTTAAAAAAGATTGGTGGCGATGGCACAAGATCGAGACAGCTGGAAGAATTTGGGGGAGACCTTTGCCCAGCAGTGGGATAACACAGGTTAAATAAAAATAAAAAAAATATTCTGCAGGCCTAGTTATGCTGTCTTCTTTACCATGTTTTCTTTTAATATCTGGACTCGGCCTAGTTGCCTATGCTGGTTTGTTTTCTTTCAGTGATAAGCCAGTGTCACAACTTTACATAAATTATCAATTATTATTGAACTTATAAACCTACCTACAACAAAAGCTCCATATTAAGACAAACAGTTTGGAAAAAATATATAAGTTAATATAGGTGCTAGACTATCACAAATAATACTCATCATCATCATCAGCCCGGAGACGTCCACTGCAGAATGAAGGCCTCCACCTTCGACCGTCACACTGTACGACAACCTGACATTTGCATCCACCGGTTGCCCACGACTTGTACAATGTCGTCAGTCCACCTAGTGGGACCACAAATAATACTAAATGCTATCAACCCCAGAGCACATCAGAGGTAGATGAAGTCAGCTCATTGGATGAAATCACACAGGAAAAATTAGTTTCAGTTTCGAGACTTTTTAGCCAAACTATAATTGTAAACCATTCTTGGGCTAGGTGTGTGCACATATATTTTTTTCAATTTTCCCTGTACGTCTGATGAAATCCAAATAAAACGTAATTTTAGCATCAAACCCACACAAATCAGCCCAAAACCAAGACATTAAAAAACTTACCAAACACATTATTACAAGTTTCTTAGTCTTATGCATAAAACACTAAAACATATTTTAAACGTATTTCAGTTAAAAAGTGTTTTGTCAATTTCTTTCGAATTACGAATTGAGTTTAAAAAAAGAAGTCTAAACACTTTTTAACTAATATATGTTATAGTGTTTTATGCACATGATGGTTACTGTATATGTATATATTTAAGCGACTGTACGGTTACCTAAAGCAAGAACTATTATACCTAACTGTTAACAATGTAATTCTAGCCTCAACCTTGCAATCACACAAATTATGATCAATGTTTTATGCAATCTGATTACTACACCCTGTAATAACAATGAAAAGTCATTGGACCATTGGCCATCACTTTGAACCATGTTTACTTACTCTTTTTATTCAGAAACACCCATAAGCCTAACTACAGTTAATTTAAAATGAACTTCCACAAGGTAACAACTGAAATAATAACAATAACATATTTTATCTGAAATAATCTGAACACACAGAACAGAAATGAACAAACACAACTTTGGAGATCATTTAATTTTAAAGAATAGATTGGCAAATGGATAGTTTTTGAATAAGAAGTATAAGTTAATAAGTTTTTTGGGTTGAGTTTTGGTTTTAGTGACCCATAGCTGCTATTGATGATAAATGACATGAAACTTAAATAACTTCTTGTTACATAAATATAATTAAAACATAACAGCCTAGTTATGGTTAGCTACACCTACACCAAACTCCACTCTAGTTACAAAACACATTCACAATGAGCAGGACTAAATTAAAGTGGTAATCGATTTCAACACATGCAAGCTACCGTCACACTGTCTATTACAGTCCCAAACCCGCAGCACTGGCTTGACAACAAACCTTCCTTTTGCAAAAACAATTCTTTCATTTTGGCTCGCTGCATGTTAAACTTCTCCTCGAGGTCGCGGCGCAGGTGCTCTGGCGACGGCTCGTCCCGGGCCTCGCCCTCCACTTGAAACAGAAACTATGCTCAACGCCTTCGACCTCCATCATCTCACGAAACAATCGCACTGGTAACACACCTTTCGACCCCTCTGCAGAGTCACAAGACATCTTGTACTGGATGGTTTGCTTGGACAATCTAAAAATGATACTGTCTTTCTATTATCTGCATGATACACAGATTTTGAAGAGGTATTCTAATCGTTGGGAAATATAACAGCAGCAAATTACAAGGAAAACAATAAAAATGAAAAGAAATAAGTTCATTAAAAATTGGTTGGACGTTAATTTTGACATTGACAGTTTATCTTGACCTAACTCCTATTTCATAGTGACATTGACAAGATGGCTGGATATGACAGTGAATATATATTTTTTTACAAAAAATACAGTGCGCTATTATATTTTCTTATGTATCAGGCCAAGTTCAACCCATGCAAAGAGATTTGAAACACTACGTTATAAAGCCATGGAGAGTTCAATCAAAACAAACAGGTTAGTCAGTTATTCATTTATTGAATTCGAGGTGAATAGGGGAGCATAGTGACCTTAGTTAACGGTGGTAACACACTGCGATCCCCAAGTCGCCTGCTAAGCGTTTAGGGATTATGGCAACCCCTCCCGTTTAAGGGGGAGGCCTTCTCCTAGTAAAATTATTCTTTGGAGGCCTTCGTCCAGTAGTGGACATGTTCCGGCTGTTGATGAGGTGAGCACATATTTTGGATAACATGTAGGCCCTAGATAAAAACTGTTATTATAAATAAGCATGGGCGTATATAAGGGGGGTGGGGTTGGAACTTCACTCCCTCGTTTTTGCATATTTTCAAGTCAAGTAGTAGTAGTTTTTATATTCTGTGTAATCGGTTCTTTACGAACTTATTAATTTTAAGTAGGTAGGTAGAGGTACTCCTAACTAACTTCCAGGATGCCCAGTAGGAAAAAGAAACAACACTTTAAAAATACTTTTATAAATAATTTATTCATTTGGTATGCTTCGATTTTCACATTATAAAACTATATAGATAAGGACACAAAATAAGTATTGCTTAGTCAAACTAGGCACATATTTTTTTTCATGTGAAGTCTCTGATTATAGGTTTTATTTTTATACAAATTAAACCACCTAAGTATTTGAAAACGTCGAATCATTGTCGTGGACATTGGGTAAGAATCAAGGCACATTATTAAACTTTAGCAATATTTCTGTTTCACAAGAAAATTACAACGAAACTAAAAATTTTATATCTGAACAAATAAATAATTATCTTACAATTTATAATTTTTATAAAACACTATTTGTTTTACACACAGCGCCATCAACTCACATAAACATTCTAGTACATTTCAAGGCACAGACGTATCACAGTTTGATGTCTAACTTTAATTAGAATAAAATTTAATTAACAATTTAAACATTATTTACAACAAGACACACGAGAATTTTAAATGCAGACATAGCTTAAAAATCTGTGCGGGGAATGTGTAACATCACAACAAATGGATGGCGCTGTTTATGTAATTCCTCTAGTTGACGATAGATGTCGCTAGAAACCCTGTTTAGCGTCTCTGAAGCGGCGGCCGAGGGTGGATTGGTCCTCGAGGCAAGGGACTTGAACCAGGTTAAAGTAGATGTGGCCCATGAGATGCGAGGCGGAGGTGTTGGTAGCCTTCAGGCAGTCGAATAGCATATCGTCACAGACGCAGTGTGATTTGCTGTAGATCGAGTTGTTGGTGAGGTTATGACGGCGCGAAAAGGCGCGCACCTTGGTAGGGCACAAGTCGTGCGTGCGACAGCAGCGGTCGAGCCGCCGGTCTGCGCCCAGGTCGTGGTAGTCCGCAGCGATGTCGCCAGTGCCACACCACTTCGTGCCTAGAATAAATATAAGTTTAATATGTCATATAAATCAATTTATTTAGTGGAAAACCAAAAGCTATAGTAATGTTAGATTCATTAAATATTATAATTATTTGACCAATCACATTTTTATTTATTTTTATTTTTTATTCTTCTCTCCACAGATCACAGTGTAGCCTGTTGATGGCTCGTGAACATAATTTCTCATTTCTCCTACATACACGATCTTTGTACACGATTTACCGTTGCGGGCAGGGGGTGAGGTAACGTTCTATGCTTGCGATTGGACAATCACTGTGATGACTCAATCTGAGTTATGAAATACAATGGGATTCTGAAGTAGGTGCTCGCAGTGGCTAGCTAGCAGTGGTTTTTAAAATACTAATTTTTGTATGAGGGGTCTGGATAAGTCGGACCAGCAGTCAACAGGATTGATACAAATACAAATAGATTTATTTGACATAAATAAGTAGGTACAAAATTTGATTTGAACCCAGTGGCTCTAAACTAGTATTTACTGTATTTCATAGCCATTGGCCTCTCCTATATTAGGACACAGTAAAATGTATGCCTCTATACAATTTATATAAAAAATATTAATGTTAAAAATGTTTTAGATTTATATAGAACAATAAGAAATATATATATATATATTTATATAATTAATAGAGTAAAACACTTTCTTATATCTATTATACATATAATAAAGGGTTACATGATAGTCTTTGTTCTCTCCTCTCTTTCATAATAATATTTTTTGTAAGGTAGGTATTATGTTTATCGGGATCATGCGGTAGGACTCTTGCAGAATCCGCCTGGATAAGTACTACACGTTTGCCAATTATTCAACCGCCAAGCAGTAGTGTGCAAGCATAACTGTTTTGGTTTGTAAGGCAATGTCACCAGATAAATTACTAACCATGAAGAGATTTGACATCTAAAATCTCATGGTGACGAGCACAGTGCATTGTGACGCAGGATTTTGTTCCCAAGTTCACGATTCTGGCACTACCTACTCGTTTAGCACTCGTTTCGTCACTCCGTTGCATTAAAAAAATAACATTCACCTTATTGCACTAGGAAAAGATCTAGGCTGCGAGAGAACTCTGAATAATTTGGTTGTAAAAACGAGTAGGTACTCACACTATCTGCCACAAGAAACTATCATAGCGACACTATGGATTCAGCGCAATCGTTGAAGTTCATTAGGAAGGGAGATGGAAGTTATAATCCATCATCAATTATAACTTACCAGGTATAATGCCTTGCAGCAGCGTAAGTGGACTACCACCGAGCAGGCCAGCATGGGCGCCACCCGCGTCAAGCCGCGCGCGTGCCGCCACCGCAGTGCCGGCTGCCGCCCGTGGAATCTCCTCGTTTGCTTCTACGCCCTCCACCTGAAAAAAAGAACATCCCTTGTCATTTGCTGAGCAGTTATGCTCTTTACCTGATAATCTGTTTTATAAGTTATCTAATATCAAAAATAAACATTTTGTAAGTCTCTCTACTTATTGAAAACTTTTTATGGCTTTTACCTATAATCCTCACTCTATATTTTATTAGTTATAGTTATAGCTGTTAGTTTTCCAAATATTGCAAAATAAAATAGGTATTTAAAAGATATTTTACCTATGCAAAATCGCAACAAATTATTTTGTATGCACAGCTGCTACTTAATAGTTGTAGCTACCGACTTCTACGATTACCTACATTTAAAATAGTAGGTGGAAATGTCAAGTCTCCATATGTACCAATAAAACACAACATACAAATTAAACCTTTAAAATTGTGGGTGGAAACACGAAGTCTCTATGTACCTTTCTATCAAATAAATTATACAACATTGCAAAAAAAACAACAATAGGCATCATTCTGTGTTTTTCATATTTCATATTTATTTATTTGCAACTAAGTGTACAGAGGTCTTAAATTAAATATATTATGCACTTTCAGACTTAGTTGCCCTTGTCGGGCATTGCAAAACATAGATGCGAGGGCGCTTAATATAACAAATAATTATACAACTTTAGTGAAAGATAAAATGAGCGTTAATGTAAAAAGAGCAGATCGTCCTATTTTTATTTTATAGTAGCTTTAAAATATTCATCTAGTGAATAGAAACAATTTTTCATTAGAAATTGTTTTAATTTTGAGGTAAAGATTGGGGTAGATTTAGTTTCATTTCTTAAGCTTATTGGTAATTTATTAAATAATTTAATTGCCATGTAGTGAGGGCTTGTATTTAGCATTTTAATTCTTGAATATGGTAGGCTTAGGTTATTTTTATGGCGTGTATTTAAATTGTGCGTATCTTTTGTTTTGGCAAAGCTGTTCTTATTTTTAAATACAAATGTACACAATTCTTGTATGTAAATAGAAGGTAAAGGTAGTATTCCATATTTTTTGAAGAATGGTCTGCAGCTGATGGTATTGTCTATTTGAGCTATTATTCTTATACACTTTTTTTGCATTATAAATACTTCTTCCGCATTAACGCTATTACCCCATAGCGTCACCCCATATTTGAGCCATGAATGAGCGTATCCATAATAGGCGGTTATTGCTGTTTTGGTGTCTGTGCTTGCTTTAATTTCAAAGAGTGCGTATTTGAACCTGGACAGTTTAGCTTTAATATGTTCTATGTGAGTTTTCCAATTTATATGTGTGTCTATATTTATTCCTAACAAGCTAAACGTATCTACTTTTTCTAATGGTGTGTTTAGGTAGCTTAGGTTTAAGTTTATTGGTGGGCTATTGTAGGTTCTGAATTGCATTATTTTAGTTTTGTTGTAATTTATTTCTAGATTATGTTGACGTAACCAATTTGATACTTTTTCTAGGGTTTCTTGTAACAAAGTATTAGGGTTTTGATCTTTTTCACCTTTCACCAGTATGGAAACGTCATCAGCAAACAGTATAGGTACCTCTAAATTTTTATTTAGGATTTTAGGGAGGTCGTTGATGTATATTAGAAATAAAATGCATCCTAGAACGCTACCTTGTGGTATTGAGAATGTTAATGTTTTTTCTTCGGATCTCACTATATTGATTTCGTTAGTTTGGTGATCTAGATGTTCGATTTGGACTATCTGTTTCCTGTTATCTAAATATGATTTAAACCAGAGATACGCAGGTCCACGAACGCCTGAGCCGTAGAGCTTCGAAAGTAATATGGGGTATGAGACCTTGTCATATGCTTTGGTCATGTCTAATAGAAGTCCTAGTGAAAGCTTTTTGTCGTTAATATGTTGGAGGGCCGTTTGGACGTATTTAAATACTGCAGACGTTGTAGATTTTGCCTTTCTAAATCCATTTTGACTATCATCAAGAATGTTGTGTTTTTCTAAAAATGTGTATAATTGATTGTACATTGCCTTTTCGAAAACTTTTGAAAATGTAGGTAACAATGATATAGGTCGGTAATTACTAGGGGTTTTTGTGTCTCCTTTTTTATGTATCGGCTTGACTAGTGACGTTTTAAGTAAGTCTGGGAATTGGCCATCACTAAAACTTTGATTGACTAAACATGTTAAAGGGATGGAGAGTTCCTCGGCGCACTGTTTTAATAGCATTGGTGGTATGTCATCTATCCCACAGCTCTGTTTGTTTTTGATCATTTTTATGATTTTAAGAGTGTCTTTCTGATCTATACTGTGTAAGAACATAGAATTTGTTGGTGGATTTATAACAGGATGTCCTAATTTTTCTGTATTGACGCATTTATTGGTTTCACCAACTGTAGCAAAATATTCATTGAAGGTGTTTGATATTGTTGTTGGGCATTCAATTAATGTTTTATTTACTTCTAAGATTACATTTTTTTTCTGTATAATCTTCTTTTTACCTGTTTTTGTGTTTATTATATTCCACATTGTTTTAGTTTTGTTGTCAGATTCTTTCATTTGCTTTATAAATTCTAGCTTTTTTGATATTGCTACACTTCGTTTTAATATTTTACTGTATTTTTGTAAATAGTTTCTTATAACGGGACTTCTACTTTCATTTAAAATTATTCTTAATTCTCGTTTATGTTTGCAAGATTTCTTCAAGCCTTTGGTTAACCACCCTTTTTTTAATATAGTCTTAATTTTTACTTTCTTTTTTGGTATATATATATCTAGTTGTTGTAATATTAGGGATAGGAAAGAATTATAGTTATCATTAACATTTTTGTTTGTATCGATAATTTTTTCCCAGTCAATACCTCTTAATGAATTTTTAAAGCAACGTGTATTATTTTTTGTAAATAATCTTTTTTCTTTATACCAGTAGTTTTTATCTCTATATATATTTTGTACATTCATTTCGATATTTATTGCCTTATGGTCTGACAAGCCATAATCTTTTACGTATTTTTTATTGATAAGTGACTTGTTGTTTGTGAATATAAGGTCGATACATGTAGCACTGGAATCAGTAATTCGTGTAGGTTCGCATATAATTTTTACTAAATTGTAAGATGTCATAAAATTTAAAAGCTCTCTTGTTTGTTTGTTTTTCTCTAAAATGTTGATATTAAAGTCACCGCCTACAATTATATGTTTATTTTTATCTTTTTTATTTAGTTTTGTTAATATTTTACTAATTTGGTCATAAAAAATATTTATATGACGATCTCCTCTATATAATCCTACAAATATACAATTCAGTTTAGGAACTTCTATTGCACTTATGTCAGTAATATATTCTTTGGACTCATTAACAATATCTACTCTCTCAATATATTCTAAATCTTCTTTCACTATTATACAAGAACCCCCTCCTCTACGCTCTTTCCTGCAAAATAGTGATGCCATTTTATATCCAGGTAGGATAATCGATTTACAAAAGTCTTCGTTTCTCCATATTTCAGATAGCGATATTATATCAGGCTTAACTTCAGATAGCATATGCTCTAGCAAATGTATTTTATTTCCTATACTACGCATATTTTGAAAAATTACAGTGAATGACTTATCGAAAAAATGTGTCATTTTCTTGGTTCGTCTTTGGTTGGCTTATTGGTGTAGTTTGCTTTGAATGCTTCTTATTGGACATGTCTTTTACTTCTTCTTTTTTTTGAGTGGTTTCTTCTGGTGTTGTTGTATTGTTTAAAACTTCCCTTCCGTTGATGAATAATTTATTGTTTTTTATAATAGCATGGTCCCCATTTCTTCGAGCTAGTTGAAGAGATTTCCTTAGCTCATTTCTATCATGTAACAAATTTCCGGTCAAAAATTTTCCAATAGCCAATCTACTGTTTTTGAAAGCACGACCATTTTCTAGTATAAACTTGTTCATTCTTTTACTTATTAATTCAATCTCCAGTGGTCGTTTATTCCCTCGTTTTCCTATCCGTTTGATGTCTTCTATGTACGGGTCAATATTTATATTTAAAATCTCCTGAAAGGCTCTAGTGACTTGCATGTAAAGGTCACTCTCCGATTCATGATGCTCTTCGGGTAGTCCGTATAGTACAATTTTTCTTGTAGTTTCTAGTTTGTGAAGTTCCTGTTCGACTTTCTTTATCTTTTCATTTGCAGCGTTAATTTCATATTTTAAATTTTTTTGTGCGTCGGCGAGGTTAGATGTTTTGTATTCCATGTCACTTTGAAGTTTCTTGATAGCGTCGTTCAGCTCGTCCTGGATTGCACTTCTTACATCTGTGAGTATAGAAGCTCGCATCCCCTCCAATTTGGTGTCTAATAACAAGCTGAATTGTTCCAACGTTATTGATGCGACATTAGGTTTTTTTTGAGGAATTGGCATTTGTGCTTGGCCGATAACAGACTCTATACTGGTATCATTTATTATGGTGTTGCCAGTAACTTCATCTTCTGAACGGTCACTCTCGATACTGCTGATGTTTAATCTTTTATCGGCATTTTTTTTGTTGCGGATCGCATTGGGTTTTTTTGTGGATTTCGACCTTAATGTAATACTGGCTTCATTCATTTTCATAGCAGTCGGTGATACCTGAATGAGACTACGAATTGGCGTATCATCGCTTCTAATACGACGTGTCGTGTTACAGCACTCTGGACAAGTCCATTTTCGTTGCAGGTCATGCAACTGCGTTTGGTAGTGATCCTTAGTAATTTTTACGCATGAGTAATGATACTGGCCGTTGCATTTAGTACAGTCTAAAACTTCATTTATTTTTATATGCTTGGAGCAAGCTTTGCATTCCCTCATTGTGTAATAGAATATTGTAGCTCACTTACTTGCCGATTCAGGTGGGCTCACAGTAATCAGTGGTAGTATTTTAATTTACCTGAGGCCATTTAATTTCGCGCATTCTCCATATTTCGGCACGGGGTCAATGGCCTTTTCCTAGAATTCGAGTCGCGAGCTCGAGCCGCGAAGTCCGCGAATACTTGCTTGTATTTTGAACCTTATTTGACGCAATACAATCTTTGAATTTTACACTTATCTTGATATAAACTTATTAGTGTTGCAGGTATAACTGAATTTAGTTTCAGATAAGTATGTTTAATTGGTATTATCTGCCAAGCAAGACAGTTTAGATGTACTTGTATTTGACATTGTTTTTGTATGCACAAAAATACAGCAGCGGCTTTTTAAATTGGAAGAAAGTTAAAAAACAGCCCAGTTAGTCATGTCATCTTATATTTCACAAATTACAGAGTCAAATACTAATAAAAAAACGTCAACTAGAGTAAAGTCTATATAGTTCGTTTTCGAACGGCACACTAGATGGCGCACATAAACGAGCAAGCTTTTCTGAATCGCGGTGACGAGATTCTTCGAAAAAACGTGAGGCGATTTGAGCGAAGTCGCCTATGCATACTTACCTGGCGTAGGGGACACCGTGATCAAGAAGGCGGTTCCCCCAGAGCGAGACCCTTCCATTGCACTGCGGTCGGGTTGACCTCTGCGATTATCCCTAATGTGGATAACTCGGACGCGTAATTTTTTGTAGTGGGGACTGCGTACGCGCTGTCCCCTACATAATTATATAATCAATAGTAATATGCATTCATAGTTTTGCGTTTTAAAAACAAAATCGCAAAGATATCGCTCAATCTGTATAGATTTTTGTTTTTGCGACCCGTGCCCTTATCATGGACGTTCGTGATTCTGATTGCGAGCGTGCGCGAGCAGGAGGGCGCATGGTGTTTGGTACGAGCAGGATGGCATGCTATCGCAATCGGAATCGCGAACGTCCATGATAAGGGTGCCGACTGAATCCTATGGTTTGCTTGAAGTGAAGCTTCATTCTGTAGGTTCGCCTTATTTAATATACTTACTATAAATCTGGCATTTCACATTCATTGATTACTATAAATCTGGCATTTCACATTCATTGAATTTCCATTAAAATTCAGTCTAAGAGAAATTAGTCTTGTCGTGACACACCAATTTATGTATGAATAAAATTTAAGTATAGTTATTTCACAACATTGAATGATTTCGTGCCAGTACATAATTTAAAATAGTTGACTTATAACATGCAAACTACAATACATAAATAAAGGCTCAGAGTAATAACGGTCCCATATGTATCATATCCGTGATTCCTATTTATGAATCACATAAGTAGGTACTTAGAACAAAGACGGATGTAAAAAAAGTCTATGTAAACTAAACGTGTGTGCGCAAGTTCACAATTCAGGCAATGCTACTGTTAGTGGCAGGCGTGACGCTTACCAATAGGCGAACGTCTTGCTCGTCTCGTCACTTGACTGATTAAAAAAAACTCATTAATATGGAATATACGTAGTAACATTTATTATATCAATCTACGATTTATGGTAATTACCGAAACCTTCCATGAATACCGATAATGAATGTTTGATAAAGATATGGATGTTAAAAATTAACAAAGCGCGAGCCATGGTGACACTAGCTAAGAAGGTTAGGAATGGATGGTCCGATGTGACTTGAGGCCATGATAAGTCAAAGAACTTTGAATAGAGAATATACTAAACTAAAGCTCTAAGCAGATAGTTAAACCTATTAGTCCCACTAAGTGTTTTCTAATATTAATAACGTTTTTTTTCTATTCTGGACTATGTTACTTACTAAGACATAATAACCTATTACTTACAACGCAGGCGAGTTCTTGTTACTTACATAAATTAAGTTTAATATTTTTTAGTAATCATACAGATATTAAAAAAAAAGTTGCTCCGTGCACAGTTCAATAACACTACCAAAACTTACCCGAAAATGGCACATAAAAAGATCAGATAGATTTACAATCTGTTTGAACTTGGCTCTGTACAATTTATTTAATGCACTATTTTAATAATGTTTGTATTAATGCTTTTTTTCATTTTTGGCATTGCACTTTGCCCTCGCATCTATGTTTTGCAATGCCCGACAAGGGCAACTAAGTCTGAAAGTGCATAATATATTTAATTTAAGACCTCTGTACACTTAGTTGCAAATAAAGAAATATGAAATATGAAATAGCATTCTGCCAGTTTCAATTCATAGGTATAATAAGCATTTTATAAATTTCTTTTAGTACTATGTGGTATTATGTCCAATAGGTAGGTAGGTCATAAAATCACAGCCAGTCATACGAAATTATAATCAGAGTATCGGATGAGAGTAACCGTCAAGTCATTCTTTGGTCAAGTCCAAATCATGCCCTGGTAAAGACGTGCTCGTGGCAATTTTATTTTACTAGGTAAGTATAACTTTTACGGAGTTTTGAAAACAACACGAAAATACACACTCGTGCTCGTAGTTAATAATTTGACATCACATCTGCATTATACAAATATTATATGAATAAAGGTATCCTTCTTCCTTTGTAGTCATCCTAAGATTTTTTTCCATCGCGCAAATTCTAATCTAATAATCTATTAATCTGTTTATTTGGAACAATAACATAAAGAATCACAAACAATGAAGATTGATGACACCTGCGCAGAACATGATCCTATATTTTTTTCTAGGTTCATGGCGTAGAAGTATAAAACTGTGTGCAGATATCCGTCGCAGAAGTTCCGTAATAAAAGCAAATTACAATTCAAGTTTAGAGTAAGAAAACTACAAAAAGTAAGAGAACTATAAATAAAAGTTACTGTTGAATTAAGTATATAAAAACACGAAACGAAATTAAACTTGTTATTTTGATATCAACGCTCTGAGAGGGAGAATCTTGTGTAGCGTACTGCCACTAATACATATTTCATCAAATTATGTGGTGCACGAATGTTTAGGTACTTATAGGTAATATCGCGTGCTCGGTAAACTATATATTTCCTGCCATGGTCATGGACTTATATATTTATTTCCTGTAATAAACAGTGATTTGAATATCTAGACTTTATATAATAACGTCGTTTGACGTCTGGTCGAGGTATTCAAAACGTATATGGTAAAATACCAGTCGGCTTTCCATACTGGGTTCTTTTCAATCATATAGTCATCATCATATATAGCCTGAGTCTTTGTTTTCAATAATGTGCATATTATAAGAAATAATTCCAACAAAGCTCAAAGTTGATGTTGATAAGAATCTTCGACCTTTTAGAGATAAATATACCTTTTTATAGAGGAATAAAAATTACATAGAAATAATTAGGTTAGTTAGTCATTTACCTACCTATTTCGTATACGTAATAGGAACGTTTCTATGTACCTTCGTATAATGTATACGTAATTAGTAATGCACTTGAGTTGCTGGTGAAGAAAAACTTCGTAAAGAAAGCGTAAGGTAAGCCACTATATATAGGTGAGGTACTTTCTAGTAGCTGGTTATCTGCAACCAAACACCTAACCGGTGTGTTTCTATTCGATAGCCTTACTTGAAAGCCAGTTCCTATTCCAGTGCTGCGTTCCGTAATGCGCTAAAAGTGATAATATCGCGAATCCGTCTAAATTTAATAGTCACAAAATATAAGGGCTTTGATTTGGTTGAGTAATACTTCTGACTTTGGTCGGATTCGCGATATTATCACTTTTAGCGCATTACGGAACGCAGCACAGGATAGGTGTGTTTACAACATCTAGCCTGTCAATCACAAAAATGACAAGATGGGTACCCTACTCATATCATATATATTATATTCTATATTGACGACAAACTTGAGCTACACAATCATTGGCACACCGATTTTTAACGTCGTAGTCGGTTCTCGCAATCACTGCGCGAAGGTAGTTAGCAACTACTGTGTATTCTGTCGGCTCGTTTCACGGAACTGCATGGAATTGCAGCTACCATTACAAAGTACGTTACCTACATATTGACAATGCATACATGTACTTTTAACAATTAACTAGTTGCACCCCGTGGTTTAACCCGCGGTCGGGGATTTTGCAGGCATATTGATCATTCGCCACAAAGTGAATTAGTGTAAAGTCGAACTTGTTTCAAAAACATTTTTATAAATTTGGCATAATAAGCTTGAAATCTGTCTATTAGTCCACTGCTGTTTTCCAGAAAAAAGTATTTTATGTCCGTATTTATTCTTTGCTTATGTTGATATACACTGCTGCACATCAAAATTTCTTCAAGATCGATTTATCTACCTTATTTACGATAACATAATAAAATAAAAAGATAGAATTAATACATCATTAGGTAGTGCATTAATTATAGATTAATTCAGAGTTACCCGGAACGGTAGTAAGTATTACCATTATTTATTCTGTGGTAGTACCTGCTGACCTAAATTGTACCTACTGACCATTCTGAATATTTTTTACCCTGGGCCTAACCCACTGTTGGACCAAAAGTAAAGTTGTTCATAATGGCGAGTACACCAATAAACTCCTTTCGGCTTACTATTACTGTTGCGCGTAGTCTTGTAATAAACAAACCACATAGGTTTATACTATTATTATAAATGCGAAAGTTTGTTTAAGTTTGTTATCTCTACGCCAAAACGGCTGCACAGATTTGGATAAAACTCGGAATGGAGATAACTTATTTTCCGAAATAACATACAGACAACTTTTGTCATCGCTAGGTACGCTACGGCATTTTTTTACATCGTTTTTCGTTTGTCAGCTAATATTTACTAAACTTAATATTTACGATTGTAGACACCCAGTCAAGATGAAATGTATTTTTTTTCCGATGTTCGTTTCTTCCATCTTACAACATGGTGATAGGGCCCATGGTGTTGATCAAGCACAAGCAATAGCCACAGAAACATAGAAGCAGTAAGAAACGTAGACAAACCTGGTAGCGCGTGGTTACCTGCTGGCACTGCGACATCAGCTTCACCATCTGGCCGAAGGACACGCCCAGCGGCCGGTTGATGCGGCTCAGCTGCTTTAGTAGCCTCTCTGTGTCCTCCTCGTCACTGCAATACAACAAACGTGAAGTTATTTCACTATCTACTTCAATAAGTGGTTAAACTACTTGTTTAAGATACTTATATACTATTCATTTCAGTGTTAGTGCCCTTTTGGCTATTGTGACGGAAATGAAAGTAAAATCAGCGTGAAAGGACGCGTAGTGACTTCGGAATTTTGGAATAATATACCGGTCAAGTGCGATGAACTGGTATACCTACTGAGGATTCCGTATCAACACACGATATATTGTGTTTACAATAAAAGACCTTCGAATGTGTTTTTTAAATTATTATTAACAGGCGTTTGTCTGCTATTTCATCTGATGTTAAACGAAGACCCGAACCCTCCTGGCTGGTCTGATGTTGTGGTTCTTAGAAGCGCCGTGGTAGCCTAGTGGGAGACCACTAGACTTAGTGTCGTGGGGTCAAATCCTAGGCCCGTATATTCGAGCTCTTTGGAATTTATGTAAGGCTTTTTATACCATTAGGTTTAGAAAAAACAAAAGAAATCGTGAGGAAACCTACTTACGTACGGAGAGTGGTGTATGCATGAAATGCGCAACCGGGCCAGCGTGGTGGATATGGCCCAATCACCCTTAAAGAATGTCCAGCGATGGACTATTAAATGAAAGAGAATGCTGCTGTTGTTGTGCTGCAGTTTTTTAATATATTGCTGATAACAAAAAAGGTTAAATAAAAAATGCAACAGGCTAACTATTATCTAGGCCGGACAGACAAACTGACATCGCAAACCACGCGTTAGCAATACTTAGACATTTTTGTTCTTTGTCCCGTCGAGTCTGGCGGTGCAGGCAAGTGTAGAAAACAAACGATGTTGACAAGATTCGACACAAGATGGGTGGGTGGGTATGTAGAGCAAGACGCAAAGACAAACGTGATCAAAGCGCCACCCGTATAAGGTGGACATTTCCCTGTACGCACAAAGCATTTCGATTTCAGTTGTGAAATTCTCAGCTGGAGACTGTATTCCCTGGTCTCATCAAATCTAGAGCAAATAGGTTGCTTAAGGTAAGTATGGGGCAGGGTCCACCCTAGACCGCACCGTTGCCTAAGGTAAGTAGGGGGCAGGGTCCATCCTAGACAGCCCCGTGGATTAACATCAGCAGATTAATAAAAAAAATATATGATGGCCAATGGTAATAGTATGTTACTCATAAGATAGTATCTACATTATAGTTATATTATTATTTACGGGATATTTACCGTGATTATGTTGTGAAATTAACTCCCGATATTTCGGCTCAGTTGCATTTACCATGATCACGGGCAGACAACATAATACGGTAAATATCCCGTAAATAATAATAGAGCTGTAGTGAACAACCGTGACAGTTTATAACGATGTTTTAAGATGTATCTGTTCAAGTGCTAGTCATAATGTAAAGAGCAAGGCTAGCAATCATACTTCAATTTTATAACATCGTGAATACCAACCAAATAAAATAAAACTTGACGAAATAGTTTTTCTAAGTAGATACTTAATGCATTTTATAATGCGGTCTGCATTAATACAATCAAGGTAATCTCCAGCATCTAAATCAAACGGAAGGCCAATACGATATGATTCTGGATTATGTAACGTCCGGACATTGACCTTGCACGTCACTTTCACCGACCACAAATGCAATAACATTTGTAATGTAACGATACATAATATTTTTGATATAACGCCATAACAGTAGAGAAAAATCACTTGAAAGAAACTGTGGTATCGCACCGCGTTATTTTTATAACGAGCTTTGGTACTGGGAAAAGCTACTTTTTAGGATTCTAGGTATATAGGTAGCTATATACCTAGAATCTTACCACTACCTAGATTAACTGTAGCTTAGTTTTTTCTAGACTAGGTAGTCTAGGTGTAGCTAGACTACCTAGTTTAGGAAAAAACTAAGCTACTAAACTCTAGTTTTACTTAAGTATAATTTATAGTTAAAAATATATATATATATATATATATATATTATTATTATTATTATAGTTTCTTGATGGCTGTCTGTATGTCACGCGGTTCTTTTTTCTCCGAGACAATTTTAAAGAAACGCGCCGAATTTAGTAAAAGAAAAATGTTTTTTATCCCCGTTTCTCTCATCTCTTTTGTAACTTATTAGTTCCCATTTTTTTTTTGTTATTTCAATAGTGAAATCATTATAGTCTAAGTCTAGGAGTAAGAAACCACGACAGAAAAACTATAAAGGTTTCTTAATTTGCTACGGAACCTTAAGAAGTGTTTTGAGTTTTCAAGGCATCTATTTATCAGTTAGTGCCGTAGCTTGTACCAACTACAAAACGAGATACAATTTCTAACTCAAGAAGAATATTAAGAAGGAAGTCATTTAGTCCTTGTCAGAATGTCTATAGAAGAGTCTGGATAGTCTATAATCCTAGATCCTTTCTATTGGCAATTCATTGTGTAATATTTGTCAGACACGCCGGGTCTGGCAGGCCGGGGTCAGCCAATTGGCTCATTCAGGGGTAATGTACCCATTGTGCTTTCTGCCCAGATCGGTCTAGAATCTAAATTGAGATTCGAATGCCTAGGCTCAGAAACTTCTTGCGCTGGTATAGGAATCTACATGTTTTTTCTACCTTTGAGGATGAATCATATTATAAATGCTGAAGTGTACCTACTTCGTTTACGCGATGTTTTAATGGAACAAAGCTATTAGTTTTCCGAGTCGACTCTAAGTAAAATACGACAAAATGTTTGATTTAAAATGTAGGAATGCAAGGAAATAATGCATGACCTTAATTAAACAATACGCTTTAAAAACAAAAATACAACCGACTTCAACTTCGAATACCTGGATGACATATTCATATTTTCTAGTAGTTTTGATTTAAAAACCAAACTACTGAACCGATTTCGATAGAATTTATATATGACCACCTCTGAAGTATACCAAACAAAAAAAAACATCAAAATCAGTTAATAAATGTATAAAATGCATTAAAAAAACATGCAGTTGAATTGAGAACCTCCTTTTTTGAAGTTGGTTGATATAAGAGGCTGCTCTGGGACAGCTGCTGTCCAAGACTTTTATTCAAAAAATATGTTGTTATCTCATATTATAATTAAATCTTTTTATCATATCTTAGGATTTCAATAATTTTAATATATAGGTACTCATTGAAAATGTAAGATTTCAATGAATAAAAAAAAGGTTACTGTAAAAGGCCAAACTCAAGTCTATAAGGTGATGCTCTTAGCTCTAATACCGCATGTATAATGCATAAATATCTAATGATAAAAATAACAGCGTAGTCACGAAAACCTCGTTGGAATTTCAACTCATCAAGTGAGCCAAGCTATGGTTTTCTATTAGCCGACTGACATAATGGCATGGCCATTATGATGAAATTGGTGTCGCTTCGATAGCTCCATATTTATTTTAGGAAACCTCGTTTGCCCACCTCTTGCTCGTGGCTCGACTCACGTACTACCACTACTAAGTATTTCTTCTGTGGTAGCACATAGAAATAAAAAATGATTTAAGTTTAAATTATATACCTATTTTTGAGTTCTCTCGGCCTCCAAGAAAAAATGCAGAGAAAATCATGAATACCACTGGCTTTTTTCATTAAAAGAATATATAGGCAGGTTTTCCTGATTAAATCCGGAGAAGAAACTCCATGGAAACTCAATACCACGTTTTCGATGTAAACATACCAAGTACTATGGGATAATTGTACTTCGAGGGGAAGCCCGCGAGGTATCCGTGGTCAGATTGATTGTTAGATTGATGTGCTGGTATCAAGCTCGTGTCGTGACGCAGTAAGTATGTAAAACCAAGAAAGTGGTTCACAAGGCAAAACTTAGCTATATTAGTATAGTATTATAATATCTTTGGCTATATTTATGAATGGAAAGCGTACTTTTTGCGTCGGCGCGCACTAGTGCAGCCATAGTAATGTAATAACCGAGTTCCAGTGCAGTAGGTTACACACACATTCATGTATTGCATGTCATGTTTCTGTATTTACATATTATATTAGGTATGTACATAAGGGATGTCTCCGGCGGGTACATACTTACCCTAACAGTAAACAACGCTTAGAGTAGCTAAGTAGCTAACAAGTTATAAGATAAATTAGAGTTTTTTTTTGAATCAAGACTCTCTCGAACTTAGCAAACTAATGCTCAAAAATGTTGTACACTGTGATGGGTAGATCAACTCCCTAAAGAATTGTTACACCTGCCTAAAAACCCTGTATAGATCTCAGGTGACACTGTGTGACTTTCACGCCCCAAACAAACACTTTGATTACCTATTGAAACGAGTAGCGCGTTACGAAACCTTGTCAGATTACATGCCACAGGTTTTCATATGTGTGAAGCCGGGAAGAGTCGCTAGTATTGTATATGTATACATTAGGTATAATTAGTTTTGAACCCATTAGGTTCAAAGCTCTCTTTTAGCCGAATAGATGAACATTGTAAGCAAATGATGATTCATTTATTATGTGTACACGTAATAATAGACAATAGCGGCGCTAAACTCAGTGAAACCGTAGAAACCATGTAGAAACTAACCGCTAAAGGCGCTAAAGTATAATACACGTGTTTTAAGTAAAATAACACACCGTTGGATGTCGCGTTCAATCACTCACAATGAAAATTAGATAGTGGAAACCTCGGCCACAGGCTGCTCAGTAGTTACTTAGTGTCGTGGTGGTAACCGTGGAAATGAGCGCTTTCTACGTCTTGCGTTGCATTGTTGAACTTGTTATTTTCCGTTCGCGAAATTGTTCTAGAGCACCTATTTTATTTTTTATTATTAATTACAATTTGGACATACATATTACATTCATGTAGTACTGAAAAACCACCGCGTGGTTTGTCTCGGCACCAATCACATCGCGCTGACAAATAAATACTTTATTTTGTAGTTGCAAAAATAATAATTTCAATTCAATTTATTCATGTAAAATGCTGCTTACAGGTTTATTCCTATGCGTTACATTTTTTATATTGTATTAAGTATATTCTATTATTATACTGAATGTACCATTAACGAGGATACCTATCTAAATGACTAGTATTTCAAGAAAAATAAAAAGACTTAAAACTTAGATATAAATATATGTACAGGTTGTTACGTGCTAAACTATAAAAGTAGTGAATACTGAATAGTTAGAATAGTTCGTTGAATAGTTTATAATAAGTAATACTAGAAACTTACCTACAGTTTTGCCTATAACTAGTAAGTAATTACGATAGCACCAGGTATATTTAATCAAAAGATAGCACCAGGTGTATTTAATCAAAAGATAGCCCCAGGTATATTTAATCAAAAGATAGCACCAGGTATATTTAATCAAATGATAGCACCAGGTATATTTAATCAAAAGATAGCACCAGGTATATTTAATCAAAAGATAGCACCTATATAGCATATTTCCAAAATAGCACCAATAAAATATTGGCTTGGTGCTATTATAGGAACAAAAATATAAATCAGATTTTATCCCATGGTAACACAGCTAGTGATCTAGTATCTATCCAGATCTAGAGTATTCTAGTGATAGGATAATAACAAAACTTAGCAGATTTATATTTTTAACTATACGATAACATATATTTACAAATTGATAATGTATTTAAAGATATAAACTCTTAATTGTACACACCAAGAATTAAACCTACACAGTAACAGGAGAAACTTTATAAATGACCAAGTGGCAGCCTTATCGCTAAAAGCGATCTCTCGCAGGCAGCCATTTGATGGATATAAAGAAATTTGTAGACTGCGGAGTTCTAGCACACGTCTCTCATTTATATATACAATGTGTAACAAAAACAACGTAAGCATCTGTTCCATACAAAAAGTTCAGTGACCTTGGACAAAATGTATAGAACAGTTGTATTGTTTTTGCGATTTCAGGGTTGGCCCCATATTTAAAGTTGTTCATAATGATGAGTACATACATAGCCTTCAGTATTGTTGAACCTTTTTTTACACATTGTATAGAGTTATAAACGTTGTCTATCAGAGGTAGCGGTTAGATATTATGTCTTGAGATATAATTGATAAATGTGGTTTTTGATAATAGATTTTGATTATAATATATACTTACATAAAATAAAATAAATTCGAGAGTTTCCATACAACAAAACTTTTACACATGTTTTTGTAGGGTTCTGCACCTTACAAGGAAAATAGGAATCCTTATAAGATCACTTCATCGTCCGTTTGTCTATCGGTCTGTATGTCTGCCTGTCTGTCAGCCTGTCGGTCAATCAAAACTCTTTTTCACAAAAATGCTTGGAAGTATCAAGCTGAAATTAATACCAAACACTTCTGGCAAGTTTAAGGTAACTTAAAGCTGTAAAAATATCAAGTCAATATAATAAAAAATATACTGACAAAATACGGCCAGTTTTGCCCAAATTGACAATAATCTATATATCTGATGATGATGTTGGGACTCCCTCGCTGGTGCAGTGCCTCCGAAATGTTTACGCAGACATGTACTGACGGTTTCCACGACGTCATACGCAAAAAAGTCGCGTCATTGATGAGGAGGGTGTGAGGGAGTCACAACAGCATGCAAATTGTTGCGGAAGACCTGCGTGCGCCTGTGCTGAGGCATTTCGTCGGAGTGACGATCAGATAAGATCTTTATGTTATTCTGGCTTCGTTCCGGCGGAGTGCCTCTACGCAGGGGCATATCTTTTATTTTGTATTTAATTTATATGTATACTAACAAAATAGTTTTGTAAGTTTTTAATTTTTTGTTACTAACCCCTGGATCCCAGTTATCTTAATAAATAAAATTTGAATTTGAATATCTAAGTTAGTGTCTAAAAACTCTGATTCCTCCAAGATCGAAGTCAATGTATCCTGTTAGGTTCCTGGCATTCGTTTTATGCTCTGTCTCTAGTCCAGGCGGCGCGTTGATGTCTTTAATTAGAGCTATATTCAACGCGTGCGCATATATACGTAACTTCTATTTGATTATGCTACTTAGTTTTAAATGTATATATGTGCATATAGTTACTATAGATACCTCGATAGTAAGTGTTAGATGCGTTTATTATATAAATGTTGTGTTTGTGGTGAAGACAGCCAGTATTCCAGAAACATCCGATGTTTAAGCAACAGACGATCCAGTCGGTCAGTTTGGAGTTTTGGGTGATCGTGAGTGGCATTTACAACTGACACGTTAAATTGTAGGATGCCTTTCTTAGCCCCATAAGAAGACTTTGGGTGGCATATTAAGGACTATGGCCTCTCAGCCTATACAAACCCGCTTACATAATGTAAGTAATGCAAAATAGCATTTAATTTTGCTATAAATCATGAGTGTGTTTTGTAAATTCTATGAACAGCTGAGAAAATAATAACAACGATTGTTTTCAAAGATAATAAATAATTATAGCGGGTTAATGTTTTACGTAAAATTGTTCTATATCACCTATGTCAACAAAATAAAGGTGAAAGGGGGGGTAAAAACTGGTGAATTTTGTGAGCGGGTCGATTTTCTTTCGATCATAAAACACGGAAAAAGTGTTTGAAATATGCAGAGTGGAATGGTACGGCATACCTATGCCTTATATTGTACTTTCCTGTCTATTGATAACGACATAACGACAGAGACGTCGCGAAGTATTCATGTGCAATAAAACACAAGGTTGGTCATTCCGGGGATCCAACAGTGGAATCACAAGTACAAGTTTGTAAACAGTAGAGTGGCAGGAACCAAGTTAATTGCGCGACTTCCATCGAACCAATAACCATTAACCAACCGACTCCGTGTTTCGACACAAACATATTAGATTGTAAATCTTGTTATTGCATTGTATTTAAAGAAAGGTTGTAAGCTCATGGGCTAGAAGAAGATATACAATGCTCGACCGAGATTTGAACCGTGTATTTACATACGGTAGGTGCGGAACCTTATGTAAAACGTGCACTAGAATCATGATCTAGATGTCGTTAAAAATTAGTCATAATAAAGTGCTAATATTCAGATTAAAACAATATTCATTACGTTGTTTAATTAAACGCATAAACGTTTGCGTTCGCCCACCAACTGTTGGTAAGCGAGCTATTATTTCATTTATTGGCTGTACAAACAAGAAACGTTTGTCAACATTTTTGTTCCGTATAAGGGAAATCCGCAGTGTAAGGGTGGTAGTGTGCCGTCTTTCTACTTGTCTTTTAGGATCCATAATCAGCCTCATCATCATCATTATCAACCCGGACACGTCTGCTTCCTTCTTGCTAAAGGCTACCGCCACACTGTACAACCTGCCGTTAGCATCTACCGGTTGCCCGCGACTTCAAACACCGACCCGCGACTTTAATCAGTAATTACTGCTGGACCTAGGCCTATCCTCGAAGGGCGGTTGGGCTGTCTCCACCAAGCTAGCGGGTTACATACGCCATTGGATATCTTCTTGGGACGTAATCAGTTCCCTTACGATGATTTCTTTCACCGATAACCCAGTGGTATGGAAATCCATCACACAAACTCCAACGAGGACATTAGTATCGGGCCGGGATTTGAATCCATGGCCTCACGACTCCAAGTCTAGTTGGCATTACTTTGTCTTAGAAGATTTTTTTGTTTGTGTCAAACTCTCAACCTATTTTGGTGTATCTGTGGTCGGATAGGATGGATGTACAGGAAATCAATTGTTGGACGGTACGTGTCGCCATTGTCACCTTCACAACAACCTGTTTCCGATGTTACCAGCATAAAGTAGAGCAAACATCCGCGAATTGGAAATGCAGATTTATGATAATTATATCCTAGCTTTACCTAGTTGGAAATTTTTATAATAGAGAAGCATTTGAAATGGAGCCTTATTATTTTATCGTACGCAAGAGTCGCGCATGCGAGCGGAGCCGATATTGTTTGAAATAAGGTTCAATATCGTTCAACAAACTACAAAGACTACTTAGCCTACTACACAAAAAAAAACAAAAGGATTGTATCCAGACCGATGAAAGTCTAGAGACATTCCAAATGTTCAAACCCACTTAAGTTGAAAGTTGGCTCCGGTCGTATGCGACCAGTATGTATCGCTATGCGAACGATTCAAAAATCAGGCCCCTGATCGCGTTCAATATGCGTTCGATCGATACGTATTTATTTCAACCTGTTATTATGTCTCTAGTTTATTTATCATAACGACTATTATCAGGTAGAAGGGACAAATCACAAGGCGAAATTGAGGTAAGTACTTATATTAGGTTTAAATATGATGGTGAAATAAACTACGGCGAAGTAACGCCTGAATCTATCACATATCGTATTCGTTTTGATACAGCACGTACTTCTAGAAAAGAAGCCAAAAAAGGTAGCTGTAGATCACGTTCGTTGCGCAGGATTCACGTCGCGTCGTACTTCCTCTGTTAAATATAACACTGATTACAATAAATAAATATCTGAATCTGAATCTACACACTCAGATAATACTTCATTACGAAACTAACTTAGTTTTTGTTTTTGGCTTCATTGCGAAAGTAACCTAGTTTTTGGATAGCTTGCTAGTAATTAATCAGAATCAGCATTTGTGTAGCACTTAGATTCATATAAGTAAATAGAGAGCTATAGCCAAAATATAGCATATTTTCACCATAACTTTTTAAATTCAGAAGAACACATCTGCTATTCCATACATTCGAAAAGTTTTTTTTGTACTGTCAAGTGACGAGACGAGCATGACGTTCGCCTGGTGGTAAGCATCATGCCTGTCACTAATAGTAGCAGTGCTATAATTGTGAACTTGCGAATACAATCCTGCGCGGCCGCACTGTACTGCGCTCGTCACCGGGATATCAGTTAAATCTCTTCATATACCCAGTAATATCTCTGGTAACATTGCCTTTCAAACCGGAACACAGTAATGCTTGCACACTACTGCTTGGCGGTTGAATTACTGGAAAAGATGCACCACTACAGAATACCGTTTTATGGACCAGCTGGATACATCAGCTGGGCTGATGTATCACACAATTTTTTGGAACGAAAGTTGTTGCTTTACATAAGTTGATCGTTAGAGGTTACTAGCTAGTTACTAATAACTAGCTAACTGGTTACTAATTATGTATCATATATTTAGTTAGAAGATATAATTATGTTTAACTACACATTGTGGTCGATTCTGACGGTTTTAGTTGACAGTTCTAAACTAATTAAAATATTGCTGTCACTTTTTTATTAGGCATGTTAGCTGAGGACAGCAATACTTTAGTTAGTTTAGTTCTGTCAACTAAAAGCGTCAGAATCGACCACAATATTATACTATACCACCTTATATTATACTAGAGGTCCCCCGCGACTTCGTTCGCGTGCGGAAGAAATTCGGAACGCCCCCAAAATTCTCCACTTTAAATCATACCGAGCAAACTCTACCGACTCGACCGAATCTACCAACTCCTCACCCCCCTACATCTAGAAGGGTGAATGTGCTCGTTATTTTTTTCTTAATTACTGGCCATGTCAAAATTCAAAATGTTGACACAGTTTAGTGATCTATTAAAAAAAACTAAATTTCTCACATAAGTGAACGAGTTACAGTAAAGCCACCAACTCCAAACATGAACTGCAGCATTAGATTTCGCCACGACGTTTCGGGCACAAGGACACTGGCCTTTCTGATCACGCGCTGGCTCACAGAACCACAACATAAGTGCATTAGATAGTAATATTTTATAATTATTAACTTTTTGGTAGCATAGGTCGAGGGTTCAATGAGTACAAATTAGTTCTCTGAAATTTGTCTGGTTCTGATTATCAAACCACTGGCTTTGATGAAAAATGTTACTGAGGAATCCTGTACGTCTAGAAAACAAATTCAATAGCGTATTTGAATCCAAAAACCCGCGGCTGGGCCAGCGTGGTGGACATTGTAGCCCAATATCTAACGTTATTTTGAATTGTCTTTGCAATCGCGCTTCGAGGGTAGACCAATATATAATAATATAATATATATATATATAATATATGTCCAGCAATGAGTACGATATCTGTATCAATGAGTACAAAATCTGGCCCTTGTGCGCTTGAAGGTACGCTGCTTGCATGAACGGATTAGGAAACCCGCATAATTATGTCTGGATAAGGAATCCGATGGCGTGAGTGCACCAACTAACATTGGAACTGCTTTGTTGAATATCAACCTTCGAGGCAAGAGTCTTGAGAGTCGTCGACCTCAACAAATGGTGCTTACCCAGCAACAGATCAACAAATTTATCTGTATCTTGTCCAAATGATGGAACTTACGCTTTCCGCAGATGTCTGTCAGTTCTTCTGAGCAAATACCATTGTGGCTCCCTCATTCAGCTGCACGTATAAGTTGGTTGCCCTGTAATTCGACTCGTGGTCGAGTCCCGAACTCGGCAGACTCACGTGGCGGCTCCCACTCGCGAGACCAATTTGCGATTGTGCGATAACGAACCTACACTGGGATAACATTCGTTGTGATTCACATCTGACCGTTTAAGGTTTAGGATTTTTTCTTCTTCCCTGAGAGAATTATATGACGTCGTATATTTGCGAGTACTTGTCACTGAAATTACTTTCGGGTTCTCAACTGACGCGCTCTTCTATATTCTTATACGGCTTCTTTTGAAGATAAGGTTTTATTAAATTATTCCTATGTTTTTAGTCTCCTATGTTTGAACGAAGCTATGCTTTTCGAGACGATACACGTTTTAGAAGACCTCTAGACCGCAATGGCTCAGTGCCATAAATGGTCTTGGGTTCGATTCCCAGTCGAACAAAAGTTTAAAAATAAAGAAATTGGATATCTGACTTGCGTCGGGTTTGCTTTTTGTCCATATTTTATTTGTGTTAGATGCTTTGATTATATACCCAGCCGAGAGCTAGATCCTCCAAGGTTCGATGGCATCTCCGACACTGCGCATGCTTCATTGTCAGGGGTGTTTATAAGTTTTCATTTGTTTATCTACTATTTATAGCTTACCCAAAAAACGTTGTACTGTCCAAGTTTCAATTGATAAATTACCCATAGAAATAAAGCTTTTGGTCTTCCCGGGCTACTTTTTTAATTTTTCTTCCTGTAAAAAGGATCATAACGATCATTTAAAAAATTAAAATTAGTCCTACTGCCGTTTTTAACTCATGTTCTTACCAACGATTTTTTAATTTAAACGTTCGCCGTCAAGTTTCCACGTTTGGTATGCGGTCAAAGAGAAATACAAACATAAATATATTTGCACAATAGTATTAATTAGTTAGTGCCAAACAAATCTGCCTTCTAGTAAAATAGCCATCCAAGTGCATTTCGGACTTGCACACCCAGGTTAATTTGTTCCGGTACACTCGGAGACTTTCGGCTCACTCTGCCAACAACGACGATCAGACCAGAGCTCAGTTGGTTTCAAGAAATGTTGTGGAGGCATTTGGTCGGCATTGATACTAATTAACCTGGTCTGCTCACGTGGCGGCTCCCACTCCTCACCTCGCACCGGTCGCGAGATGGTAATCACGGATGCTGTTATACAATAAGTAGCCAACGCCATGAACATTTCTAGACTATCTATCTATTCTAGAAATAGGATACTGTAACGGCGTATTAGACTTATATGATCTATAACTGGGCCTGAAATAGACTCAGTATACGTAGTAGACGTAGTAGTACCTACTAAGCTAAAAGTCTGTGGTCCATTGTAAATAGTGGTGTTGTAAGTAAAATGTCAGAAAGTTCCTTACAGCTGTTCTGAGAATTGACGTAGCTTTGACACATTCTTGTTTTCGGTAGGCTCTATCTTTGCTCTTTGAAAAAAGTCACCGAAAGTGATCTAAACTACTATAGTTTCGATTCGGGGCATTCGTAATTTGGATAAAACGTGAGAGTGAGCGTGGGGATTATGGCAACCCCTCCCTATTAAGGGGGAGGCCTTCGTCCAGCAGTGGACGTCTTTAGGCTGATGAGTGTGAGAGTGTTCCAAAGTAGGTAAATTTTGGTGCAATCCAATTTTCGATTTGACTTTTTATTATTCGGTATAATCCCGAATCCCTCATTATGTTCTTTTGTTTTTGTTACAAAGAAACGCAAAAAAATATTGAAAGTTATTGAAATGGAAACAAGGATACATAATTTCATACATAAAACGAAACAAAATAAAAATTACCAAGAAATACATCAAAAGATCAAAAAAAGAATACACTCTAAAAAAAAATTTACAATGGGTCCCTGTGTAGAAATTATTGCGCTGTTTATGTTTGAAATAATTATTAAGTGTCGAAGTGTTATTTTCGTTTTTTTTTAAATTAAATGGTTTTTTAAAATCATGATTTTTATTTGTCTAGGTTCACGATCAGTACAGTTACCAAAACGGCACCGAAATTCTTATTTAATAATTGATTACGAAAAGGGAACTGTAATTCATCTATAGCAGCTGATTACCAAACTTCAGTTACCAAAACGGCAACAAATTTCTTGTTTAATAATGGATTAAGAGTCAGTTAAAAAATCTATCATCTATCGTAGTTATAGTTACAAAACTCAATTACCATCAAAACGAACCAAACCCTTCCAACAGTAAAAAGACCGACGCGACGACAATGATTGAAATGTTACTGTGGAGACCCTTGGAATCAATAAATGCAACCTTGGTTTCAACGTTTCTTTCAAAATGTTTGTAAAAGAAACCCTCTAATGTCTAATTTTGATGCTATGCACGTGACGCACATCGTCATGCATGGCACGGGGGCACTAATACTAAATCTCGAAGCCAAATAAGAGCTGGCAAGGCTTATCGTAAAGGCTGACTTACAATTACATCCTATTGATCTTCAGATCATTATGATGATCGAGTGAATCCGGTGTTTGATGCCGATCATCTTCAAAGACTAACTCGAAAAATTAAAATCTTAAATGTGGCTGTTGGGCTGTTGGCTGAAGTTCCACGGCAGGGCAAAGGCTTTCCCTCGACTTTTCTAGAGATCAATTACTATTTACCTATTTGTGACTACGCATTTTAAACTGAAACAGACAGAAATATAGAGAAAACAACTGACTTCAATTTCGATTACCTGGATGATATCTTTTTTCCAGTTATTTTAATTTTAAACCAAACTGCTGAACCGATTTCGATAAATTTGTATATTTATTTATTTAGTAATTAATAGTAATTAAAACGGCTACAAGCTTATTACATTAATTAACACGGTGTTACATGTTACAGTCAAAATACCTTAAAATAATTCCATTAGTAAAATATAACATTTCAAGTAGGTATCAAAAATTTACAATATAAAATATTCAGATTGAATTAAAATAAAACAATAAAAAATTAGAATAGAAAAAAAAACTAACATAGTCATGCATTCTTCTCACAATACGGTAAACAACCCGACATTAAACTCGACCACCCATCCTCAAACACATTGCATTCCCTATTGTCCTTCAAGAGAGCGTTGAGGTCAGTGAGAGTTTGCGGGATAAGTAGGAGAGTTAGAGTGAGCTCTGCGGCTACCAAGGTATATGGGAGCACCTTGTCTGAAGTATGGCCTACCAAACAAAAAAACACAACAAAATCAATTCATAATTGCGGAGTAATCATTGGTAAAAAAAAAACTTCCAGAAGAAAACAGAATATTGCAATACAACCTTTTGTATTACATTACACTAGAACAGTTAAAATCTGTATTTATTAGCCGTAAAACAATTTTCATCACCACTTTGTTCACTCTCCTTTATCAACATCCTGTTTATATCTGCAGGTCACATAACTGTTTATTGTTGCCAAAAGCGTGATATTCTTATTGCGAAAACAAAATGTATTATACAACCTGTTATATCAGTAATTATTTATGCACAATAAATTAAATGTATTGGTGACTATACGTAATGTATCTTGCCGTATGGCCTGATGCGTCCATCTTGCATAACTTCGACGGAATCCGGCAGGCAATTGCTCAATGATCCAATCAGTGAAGTCTCCTCTCCTCTCTACCCTTCCCCGCACCCCAGTCTATCTCCTCGAAGCGCCTTGACACTTCTAGAAGGAAGAATGTAGAGTAGGACCTAAAACTTATTTTTTAGCTATGAACTAAACATTTTTTACCAGGTTACGACGAAGAGCTCTTGTAAATCGAGTTATTTCACCTGGGTATTAGAATACAATATCGTGATAGGAATTCTAGAAAACGGGACCTTGGACTTGTGGGTCAGACTTATGTTATGGCATTGACACGTTCAACTACTACAATCGCATTGAGTTATTTCATACTTCGTAAGGACAGGGCAATGGATTATCCTCAATGTTATCGAGACAATGGTGTGCACAAGTATATTTCTAATCAAGCTAGTTCGTATAGTTGTATATTTGTATAGTTGTATCGTATACAAACTTGAAATAGGATATAATAATATAATTCTATAGGATGTGCCGCCCGAAGGCCTCTATTTACTTTCTTGATGTTGGTATATTATATTCCTTTCTAAAATAAATAAATAATTTATTACTTTCTTTTTCTTTCTTACTCTCCAATGTGAAGTCGCACGAAGACTTTTTTGGTGAACATTCGTTGTAGTTTCTTGAGAAGAGAGCTATTGAAATAATGCAGTACAGTACCATGCCGTGAGAACAAATTTAATGAACTTACCTACCTACGCTACGTTTGGAAATTTTGCTGCAATTTTTTTTTTCGAATATTTAGTCATATTATGTCTTTCACGCCAGAATACTGAACTTAAATGTTATGAAGAGCATATCCTTACTCTTTAGATCTATGGATAGCTGGAATAAAACGAATGCGGCCTACACATGGCCTACATTATCCAAGCCAAGCATACAACTCTCTAAAGAAACGTCGACAAAAAGTTGTCAATTATCACAAGCAGTGCAAACTACTAATAATGTTACTGTATCCAGACAAACTACTCTCTCTACTACCATGGTTTTATAATTATCACCTATATAATTATTTTGATTGTCATATTTATATTTTCTAGTAGGTATGTTGACATTATATTAAATGGTTTTTTTTATTCACTTCGCACGATTTTCAACTATAAAATAATCTAAGTACTTTACTTTTTACACAAGAAAGAGACAAGAACAAAACCGACGAAACTAAAGACAATCCTCACACAACCCACTACCAGTCGGCAGCGTAGTTATACCCAGCGTGCTGGCGGCACTGCCGCACTGAATCTTTAATCCGTAGGGTAATGATACGCGGCTAAATATTACACTATATATATTTATACTTCTTATATGTACACTTTATAATTTTAATCAATGTATAGGTAATTTCTATGATACCGGATGAATTTTAAAAAGTGAGTCGGCGGCGCCTGCCTATAGCACTGTGCGCCGCAAACCTACCCCCTCCAAGCATCCTTTGATTGTGGGTAAGTTTTTTTTTATACTGTCAATTGACGAGACGAGCAAGACTTTCACCTGATGGTAAGCGTCACACCTGCCACTAACAGTAGCAGTGCCAGAACTGTGAACTTGCGAACACAATCCTGCGCCGCACTGTACTGCGCTCGTCGCCCTGAGTTATTAGATGTTAAATCTCTTCATACCCAGTAATTTTTCTGGTAACATTGCCCTTCAAACCGGAACACAGTAATGCTTGCACACTACTGCTTGGCGGTTGAATAACTGGCAAAGGTGTGGTACTTCCCCAGGCAGACTCTGCAGTAGAGTCCTACCAAAGTAAGTTGTCCCTGATTGGGCGATGGTGCTACGACAGCGCCCACTAGGCTAAACTTAATTTTAATCAGGTGCATAATCAATTTTAACAACTAAATCTATATATTATATTGTACTAATATTATTAAAATCGATGGAGGCGACAACACAAAATAGTACAGTAGTTTCCCCAACATGCCGTTCTTCTCTGTGGTCTTACCGAAATAAAAACAATTTGTTTACTATGCTGCGCCCCCCTGTTGCACTCGTGATTTCTGGAATGAACCTATGTTTTATTCCAAGGTATATAAGCTACAAAATTTCTCCTAAATCCGTTCAGCCGTTTCAGCGTGAAGAAATGACAAACATATACACACCGACAAACTTTCGTATTTATAATAGGTATATAGGATAGGATAAGATAGGATATATCAACACACCTCACACCTCAGACACACATACAAGACGTGTACCAGTGAGTGTGTCGCGTGGAGAAAGCGTCTCGCGTGTAGTCGAGTCGGATCGTATTTGTTAGCGACGCGACGCGACATGCGCTGTTACCGCGGCTCTGATTACTGCTAACTGCCTCATTATAGAAAGATACTTGAATGTGGGGCAACGAAACTTGAAGGTGGAGAAAATCCGTCAAGTACGGATCGGACTCATGCCCGAGAGGTCCGTACCACTAACTCAATAAAATATATTTTTATTTCTTAACAAAAAACCTTTCCGTTAGAAAGAAGAGAGAGGTTACTTAGTTTATTATTTATTGTTGTTATTTTTATCGCGGATATGGTCCGCACTTGGCCATCAACTCACTTAAAATATTGGTAAGCGATGATGTAGTCATAAATAAAGCACGCCAGATTTACAAAAAAAAGCTTAGAAGTAATCTATTCCCTTTGACCTACAAATTACTGCGCATGAAGAGATTTGACATCTAATATCTCAGGGTGACGAGCGCAGTGCTGTGCGGCACAGGCTTTAGTTCGCAAGTTCACAATTCTGGCATTGCTTGGAGGATTTAGGTCTCTCTCTCTGGCACTTCTACTGTTATGGATAGGCGTGATATGTACCAACAAGCGAACGTCTCGCTGATAAACAAGTAATCGTGATAGTTTAAAACAGAATTTTTCTTTTCGTTTAGTATAGCCAGCCGAGCTGACTCCTAAATTTTTTTTATACAATCAAGTGACGAGAAGAGCAAGACGTTCGCCTAGTGGTAAGCGTCACGCCTGCCACTAACAGTAGCAGTGACAGAATTGTTGTTGTGTTGTCTCCAATTGTTTTTCTTCTTTCTGTTTGTTAATCTTTGGCGAGTTACATTTGACAAAGGAGTTATAATTACGGACCAGGTCTGCGCACAGCCTATGGCAACTGGAGCCAGTAGGTAGCTAATATCCAGGCGGCGCGTTTCACGATCCATTGTGCAAAGCGGACGCCGCTGTACGATCAGTTAAGGTATACTCTACAATACATACCTACAATCAGTAGCGCTTGCACGGCGGACAGTCAGACAGTTGAAGGATTTATTTTCAATCTTAAATCTAGGTTTTTACTATAAGAATATAAAACAGTAAGTTTTATACAAGGTTACGCGTATGTGTTATTAAGCCGAAAGCTGGTCCTTGCATTGTGATTTGTGAACTACTTACTACGAGAACAACCCTGAAATTATGTAAAAACAGCTGTCTTAGAAAAAAACATTCACTGTCAATGAAATGTATGGATCAGCTGATTCTTTAGCGATTTCAGGTTTGGCCCCATATTTGGTAGTAAAAGTTGTTAAAAATCATGACTGACCTCTTTTCGGCCTAGTATTACAACCCTAACCGCCAGCAGGAGCAAAGCTGCCGGTGGTCAGGGCTGTAAAGTGAGGAACCTTCTGACAATGCGTGCCGTGTCAAGGATCACAGCCTTTTGGATTTGATCTTTGACCCAATTTTTGATTATATTACTTTATTCTATCGAAAACCGACCCGGCTATGGCCTAAAACTGCATACAGAACCACCGGAGGACGGACAGCAGCGTCCTCTCGGTTAACGGTGGTGAGCTCTGCGATCCCCAAGCCGCCTGCCGAGCGTGGGGATTATGGCAAACCGCCGCTTTTAAGGGGGAAGCGTCCAGTAGTGGATGTCTTCTGGTTGTAATGTTGATTGGAGACCGCATATTCGCTTAGTATGAGGCGAGATGGATCAAACGTAAGCCTATAACTATAACGAACCGTTTCTCAAACTTGGTTTTCTGCGGTACGTTAGCCACTGATATTCGTAATTATTACGTAGTGATCATTACGCGCATATTTTAAATCTTGTCCCTGTAATTAGTATCACAGTGCACTGCACTCAGAGGTGATCAAGAGAAGATGGCCAATGTCAAGAGTAAGGCCGGTTTCGCGCGACCCGCTATTGTGAGATAAATGCTCTACAATGAGCGGTGCGCGCGCGCAACTCTTTGAAACGACGCTCTGGTTGCTTTAGGTAGCTTCGGTTGTATTTCTTCCTACGACCTGCCCTCTGCCCTGGCTTTGTATGAGTGTAATGTTATACTATTAAGCGATTAGTTAGTGAGAGAAAAAAAGATTTCTAACTAAAAAAGTACCTGGGGAAGTACCACACCTTTGCCAGTTATTCAACCGCCAAGTAGTAGTGTGCAAGCATTACTGTGTTCCGGTTTGAAGGGCAATGTTACCAGGGAAATTACTGGGTATGAAGAGATTTAACATCTAACATCTCAGGGTGACGAGCGCAGTGCAGTGCGGCGCAAATTCACAATTGTAGCACCACTACTGTTAGTGGCAGGCGGGACGCTTACCACCAGGCGAATGTCTTGCTCGTCTCGTTACTTTAAAAAAAACTTTTGACTTGTGTAAAAAAACAAAAACAAAGTGAAGTACGCGTAGTACGTGAATATCGAAGAACCCGACAGAGAGTACTGGCCCGGGATCAAACCTGTGATCAAGCCCACTGAAATGAATGTAAAACGTTTTCTTTAACTACACTAAGCTATATCTAGCACAGTATTATTTTATCTGTAAATTTTATCTTTAAACAATTATTTATTTCCGTAGTACAATTTGGGTGTCTTTAAATCTAGAGTACCTAAGCAAGACCCTTCTAAGTAAACGTGCTTTATTAGAGATCAAATCACAGTTTAACATCAACGTCAAAGTCAAACGCAAAACTATTCCATATTAGAAAAATTATAGGTAAGAATAAGTCTATTTTGACATATACCGGGTTTTTACTACTTCATTCGCTACGCTACAACTGCACCCCAAACCCTTCCAGACATCTTTAGAACTTTGAAGAATCCTCGTTAATCAAAAAAGAATGCCAAGAATTGTATCACAAACAGCACCAGTCATTGTACATCGTATAATGTCATGAGCACATGACTGTGCTTTCACTTTCTTTATTATTTCATCACTCTGCATAACCACTAACATTAGCGGGTTTTTATGTAGTCTGCGTATCACTGGCCAGTCAGCTGAGCCGAGCTGTTGGGGGACTACTGTCGTTCCAAAACAAGATCTTAATGCTTGTATCATTTTTGTGGAGAAGAAAGAAATATAAATAAAAAAGTAGGAACTGGTAGTGGGCTTGAGCATCTGGATTGTATCTCTAGACTTTTATAGGTCTATATAGGTTTTTGTGTAGGCGTTAGGTAGATAGAGTATATAATACAGTTATTTTTTGCCCTACTTAGCCTACTACACAAAAAAAACAAAAGGATCCAGACCGATGAAAGTCTAGAGACAATCCGAATGCTCAAACCCACTACCAGTCCGCAGCGTACCCAGCATGCTGGCGGCATTGCCACGCTGAATGGCAATGCTTATGCGTAGGGCCAAATAAACGCCAGCATTTTGATCACGCGTCGCGTCAATAAATTAAGTTAGTTATAAATTAAATGTAGGTATTTTAATATAAAGACAAATAGAAGAAAAAGAGAAGAAATCGAGTTCCCGAGCTTCTTTCATTCCGTGAAGATCCTAGTGCGAAGCTGACTTACATTTCGACCGTACTTTATATTTGGACTAGTTAGGAGGTCGCATTTATATTTGTTAACACCTATTTTGGCGGTTGTATGGGCCATATATATTACCCGTATTACCCGTTTTTATTTATTATGTGATTATAGAGAGCTTAAAAACGGTTTCAATAAATAAATATTAATATAAATCAGCGCCCAGAAAAAAAAATACTGTAATTCATAAAATTATTGGAGTTTGTAAAAAACTAACGGACCAAAATTTATAAAAAAAAAGGAGATCCTCGAAAGCTTATTTCACATAAATAAAATATATGTATTAGATCGATTTCTCACATGTTATAGAGTAATCGGTGTTAGGTAGGTAAAAAGTACGAATCTAATAAGATTTTTTTCTCCTTTGTGATATCATAAAAAAAGGACTTCAAGAGTTTATTCTGAATAGGTATAAAGTAATACCTACAACAATTTTAATTTGCAATAAAGGGGCGTGTCGTATGAAATTAGTCGAGTTCTACAACCGTCAGTCATGTCAGAGGCCTTCGGGCGGTACATTAACTCTGACACTAGGGCTGGCCACACAGCCTATACGAACTTACTTTTTAGTCGAGTTCTGATTTAACTTCCTTGTAAGTCTTTTGAAACAATAAATAAAGATATATAAAAAAACATGCACGATAAATACAGCACCTAAAACCCTCTCCGCATTGTTTGTTGCGCCGGATAAAGTCATCGACATGAAAGAATTCCAACGAAACTAGACACGTAGTCTATGTAGGTAGTAGAAACCTTTAACATGTGGCAAGGTTGCTAGTGTTGCTAGTTTAGTAATCGATCAATCGATAGTGCTCCATATTTAAGTGGTGTCAAGTCATTTAGTCGGCGACTCATTTAGTATTTATGAGCATGTCGCCGCGTGTAACTCGCTGTGGACTCTAGATAAATAGATGCTAGGTTTGCGAACACTGAATACCTTCTTTTCTACCACTGTCCCTCCAATTTTTTTTTTTTTTTTTTTTACTGTTAAGACATTAATATCGGCCAAGTCCCAGGCCTGGCGCACTGAGGGTTCCGTTACTACACGATACTATTGCAAGATAAAAATGTTTGTCTACTAGTTAGTTTTAGTTAATTGCAGCGCCGTAACAGGGTCTATGTACCATGCTCTAGTTTCTAAAACTGTATGTAATGTATGCATTGGGCAATAAATATATGAACAAATTTGTAAAATTGAATATTTTTAATATATATAAGTCCGACATCGGTAGTGAGAGCCCGAAGCTCTAAAAGTGCATTAATCCGCCACAGAAATGCGTATACAGTGAGAATTTCAACCAGCTTTCTTACAACAGTTCGGAAGACACAGGTCAAAAAAAGTAGGACAAACGGACAGACAGACTATCAACGGCGTTAGAAAAAAAACTAAAAATTGTATTTAAATCCCTATATCATTATGTGACAAAACATGATCACCTGTGCTAAACGAATGTGACAAAAATACAAAAAATGTGGCACCTACTAAATGTTGTTTTTTCGTTTTATTTCCTAATCGTATTTGTTATAAGTATTTCCTGTATTATAAACAGTCTTTGTTTTCGGGAGGTTTCCTTCCCGGAAAATATGTAACACCCCAAATTACAAAAAACAAAAATAATAATATTCACTTTGAAAAAATCTTGACTTGTATCATAGACCACTTGAAGATACTCTACGTATGTAAGCATGAGATACTGAAACAAATACCTAGGTAAGTAAATATCATACCTACTAGGTACAATAATGATTCAAACAGAAAATATTATACTGTATGTGTAACGAGTACCTAAACCTAAACTGCATTTATCATTCAAACCCTTGGACCATTGGATGAGGCACACAAGGAGTCGCGCCTACTCTCCTCTGCCAAAAGAAGGAGGTCCCTCTGCCAAAATAAGACCGTTGCCATATCCAATGGTATGCCAACCCAATGCTCGAAGTTCAAACATATACATACATTTAAGTAAACCTACGTAGATGCATACGTACTTTGGTTGAACTCGAGCAGGTAACTTACGTAAATTGTGTAAGTTTGTAACTAAAAATGCCAAAGTCTGTGTTCAGTAGTTTTGAAACCACGTCAAAGTTTAACCTTTAGTTGTTATTGTTATATTTTATAACAATAATAACTAACTAACTATAAAGTGACGAGCAAGGTTAGCCGAATTGCGATATTCGCGAATACACAGGATTATGTTATTTCATCCAAACTCATATAGCTATTTTGACTTGTATAAGAAACACATAATATTCACTCACGCACACAAACTTCCGAATAAGTAATGTTCCATTTTATTTGACTGAATTGCAATTTTTAAATTTTAGCCAATCAGGCAAAAATATCTAAAAAAAACAAAAGATACTTACCTATGTTAAAAATTGTAAGCGTCAGGACAGCTGGACCAACAAAGATATTTGATGTGTGGTAAATATCAAACTTTACTACTGTTTCGGACCTAATAATGAATCGGACCTAAATAATGAGGACCTGGATAAATAGCGAAGCAAAGTGTTAGTTTTTTTACTTATTAATGAATTTGTCACTCTTGAAAATATTACAACTAAGTATATCTAAAAAAGCTCATTGATGAGAGCACATTTATAAGCACCACCGGACTGGTGAATCTGAGCAAATCAAAATAATAATTTAAATTGATTCTCTTGTGACCACCTACACCTATATCTATATGCCTATACTCGTAATACCTATAATAACGGTTGTGCTCAAGGTTGATCAAAAGACACTATGAAACTGTCGCCCGTGCAGTCCGATTATATGAACATATGATTACCGAGGTGCTCAAAGTATGGAATAGGCCATCACCAAATACCCAGTTCCAAGGTTTCCAGTATTCTTAGCTTTAAATGTAGGAAGCTAGGACATGAGACAAAATTACAAGAGCACAAGTTCATAACGAGTAATGATCCACGCGGCTCCATATAGCAGGTGTTTACGTCTGGATGTGTGGCAGCACTCTGCGGCGCAGTTATTGAGATTTATTATGCACCCTTCCTGACTCCTGCGCTGCGCACTCCAGGGTTACTAACTCTACTAAATAGAATTATTCTACTACATCTAGGAACCCGAAAACTATAATTCTAAAACATACGTATCTTTACTATCATACTATCACACTATTATAAATGCGAAGTTTGTCGGTACGTGTGTATGTTTGTTACATCTTCACGCTGAAACGGGTGAACAGATTTGGATGAAATTTGGTATAGAGGTACGTAGCTTATACCTGGGAATAACGCATAGGTTACTTTTTATCATCATCATCATATCACCGTTCCTCGCTATCATGCGGGTGAAACCGCGGGGCACAGCTGTATTTGTTAAATTTAATATTTTTTTTGTTTTTTTTACTATGTATGTTGCGTTATATAAAGTAACAAAATAATTCTGTGAAGCTTGAGCCGTTTATAAACATTGAACCATCTATAAGATGATAACCGCATATATATTAAAAAGATGGAAAATTCTATCAAATCATCCCTTGAGAGATCGACAGACAGGCGCGGATCTAGCCCTCAAAAAAGGTTGTGGGCAATGGCACCCAAAATTCGGCTAAATGCGAATCGGACTCGCTTACAAACTATGGCGTTTCTGTACATAAAACAATATCTGCAATGGATATAATAGCATATCAATCTCAATTAGGGTTGTGGGCTTGCCTACCTTGCCCACAAGGCTGGATCCGCGTCTGTCGACAGACCGATGGCGTAGCTCCGTTTGAATAAAATTGAGAATGAAAATATTGATCCAGAATTTCGATGTCCATTCTACTCACATTATAAGCTAGCAGCGCCAGCGCATCGATTTCAAACAATTAGTTAATTAGACGACCATTCTGCGTTGTTATATTATTACCCTACCTTAATAGCTCTTTTATTTATCATTACGGTAATCGGCCAATCTCTTCGACGACGTTCATTAACTTAAGTATGATCTCTAGACTTTCATCGGCAATCATTGGTAATTCGGCACGTTTTTATGTAATCAATTTTGTTTTGTAATATATATTGCATTGCATCAGAATTTTATTCGTGCATTGCTCTTCTGGGCATAGCACCTTCGAAAGTTGAGATTACTGGTTGGCGAATTTATATAATTTTTATTCAAACTTGATTTGCGTTTGACCGTATCCTGCTTGATATTAAGCAACAATGCTGTCTAGGACGGAGCACGCTTACCTATATAGAAAACCTGTTTATTCAGTATTTGAAAACACCTATATGATGTACTTTTCGGGACGAGAGGAATATCGGTAACAAAACGGGGCAGGTGGAATCAAGTTGTGCAATTCCAGGGAATACTCTAAGAAATGTATCTGATAGAAAACCCACAAGCAGGCAATTTTACGGGGATGATCTAGGCTTTGCAGCCGAGACTTGACCTACGTGTCGTTGCCTATATCAGTTTTTGGATCGCTCTCGATCGATTCTGTTGCCTCAAGTTGGTACTTATCAGAATCATCACATAGGCGATAAGTTTGTACCCCAATGAATTTATTTTCTCGACACATGCAGGGTTCCTCACGATGTTTCTTAATTCCATCACCGAAAAACTTAGTGCTATGATTTTTATAGTCCGTACGTAAATTCTAACGAATACATCAGTTTGGGCCCGAGATCGAATCGACAACATTAGAATGTGAGGTGCGTATTCTTCGAGCTGGACTATCAAGGCTGAAGATTAATCTGCTATCTGCTACCTTCCCAATAGCGGAAGCTGTGGTAGGTACTTGTTTTCTTTTAGTTAATAACTACGCAATTTTATAAATACAACAGTACCAATAGGTATCCAACCGTCGACTGCATTACTGGACGGATCTTGATATGACGCCGAGGCAGTATATAGTGCACCACGAGGAAGGACACAGAAAATACATTTCCTCCAGAAAATTACATAAAACTGGAAAATCGAGTTTTTAATGTTGTTGTACTGGTGGAATGTATATAGAGCAGTAGTTGCATTAGTAAATCCTATAAAGAGGCAAGGCAAATCTTACCAAGGCAGTACGCCTAATCAGTATGCATAAATAAGCAGGAAAATCTCAAGATACGTAATAAACCTTACATATTTGGTTGCTGTGCTAATATGTAATTCTTTTCTTTTTCCAGAATTCGATTTTTCCTCACTTCGGGATGTTCTCACGAGGGTCCTAACTGAATATTTAAAAGAGCAAGCACTTGAAGGACGGCGGTATCGTCAGTTTTGTCAACATATAGTTCTACCGACATTAATTATTACTAACGAAATCGATAGCATCATGTATTTACTGTTTGTGACGTCTCATAGAATCGTATTTATTCACCAGCTGGATTTTGTGAATATCGCATGTCGAGGCTGGATAAGATTAGAAAAAGGCCGGGGTGGCAGTAGGGCCTAGAGGCCTGTGCCCATAGCAGAAAATTAAAAAGGTTGGCGATATTTTGATGATGATTTCACTGCATGTAAAGTCTACGATCGGAAGATACGAATACGACTATCCTGATCTCCTAAGCCGATTCAGAAGGAACACAATCAAAAATACAAAAGGCACTCACTAAGTCTCGATGAGCTCGCAGTTGAGCAGCAGCTTCTCCGGCCCCAGCTCGACGACGGCCACGGTCTGGTCGTGGTAGTAGATCATGCGCAGCGTGTCGTTGGCGACGCGCCGCCCCGTGTAGGGCTTCACGCCGGCCTGGTCGCGGCGCTCCGCGTCCTCCGCGCGCGCGCCCACCGACCCCACCAGCCCCGCCAGCGACCAGCCGGCCGGGAAGCTGAGCGCGAAGGGCTTCGCCGAGGCGGAGGGCGGCGGGCACACGGCGATGCACAGGATCACGAACAGGGAGACGAGCGACTTGAGCAGGTGGTCAGCGAGGGGCGCGCCGCGCGTGAGCGCCTCGCGGGCCCACCGCACCGCCGACACCAGCCTCCGCAGCGACATCTCGTGAACTGACTATGCTGTCGGCCGAGGGTCCATCACGGCGTGCGCGCGACGCGGGGCTTCGCTGAGGACTGCCGCCGCCGGCCCGGCTCCGCCGTCCGCGCCCGGCGCGTCACGCGCACACTTTCTTCGCGTGACGTCACGTTGGCGGTCACTGCCGACTTCGAAGACGTTTCACTTGCTTCCTTCGAGGCCTTCCGTATGGGAACCTATTGATATGCGACAGGAAGCAAACGAAAGTAACTGTTGATATCTGCATAGGCGTGAACGTGGGAAGTTTCATTCATGCGCAGGGTTTTATTGATGCTATAATATCTCTATGTACCTATCTACATGTAAATTAGTAAGTACTATCCGTGGATATTGTAGCATGTGAATTAATTATCTGGTTTACTAAATCAGTTGCCCATAGTAAAACTTTGAATGATTAGAAATTTTATTCATTGGCTAGCGTTTGTCTGCCTAATAAATCAAAACCTTTGCTTAGAGGATACCTAGATTAAAACCATCAAGGAACACTCAACTCTAGTAAATAAATCGCAAAAGAAAAGTGGAAACATAAAAATATCATCGTCTTTTGGATTTTTAAATCATTAACGATAAAACGATGTCGTTTGCCTAAAATAATCCTACTACTAAAATGTACCTAAATTAAATAAATGTGACTCGCGACGTGTACTCGTTTGTAAAAACCAACTTACCGCACTAGTATCATAAATAACTACTACCTGAAGAGCACGCGATCAATATGACTTTACGCCTAGGAGTAAGACAGCCTGTTAGCTGCATTTTGTGTAAAATAATAAATTAAATAAAATGTATTGGACACATTCTTAGATAGTCTATATTAGGTACTTGCTTAGAAACTTCTAAGCAAGAAATACTTATGATTGCCACCAACTAAATTACTTATTAGCGGAATTAAGCTAGATTGTAATTAAATTAAAGTACTTACACTATTCATTAAAAAAAAACAATATGTGTTTTATAAAAATAAAAAAAAATATCGCAGGACATTTTTCACACAGCGCCATCTAGCCCCAAACTAAGCAAAGCTTGTAATATGGAAACTAGATAGCTGATAGAATACTTATATACATTTTTTTTTTGTAAATACATACTTATAATACATACTACACCCAGACACAGAACAAACAAAAAAAAAATAAAAAATAATAATAATAATTATAATAATAATTATAATTTGGTATTTTAAAATTACCAGATGTTTTTTGGAGCGATGATAGCTCATTTGTCAGCATTGACAGCCTTGTAGCTCAGTTGACAGCGTTGTAGCTCAGTTGGTAGCATGTCTGCTTTCAGAGCTGTAGGGCGTGGGTTCGATCCCCACCCAGAACAAAAACCGCTGTGGCGCTGTGTGTAAAATGTCCCCCAACATTTATTTTATTTTATTTATTTATTTATTTGGGTCGGCTCGGATGCAGCAGCGGCAACAGAGAGCTTGAATTGACTTGTGAAGGGAAACATTGTATGGAAACCATAGCATGTTGAAAGTACCTTATAATAGATACTTGGCAGGCTTGCTACCTGCCTCGATGCCACCACGCATATGTATGTTTCACACAGCAACATTCACTTGAAAGCCAGTCTTTATGATTAGGTGTTTAAATATCTAGCCAGTAAGTACCTAGTAAAAAAATTACAACAGGGCCTAAGTTCAGCGCTCTACCCTACTACATCAATATGGCTCTACCTACATAAGTACCTAATATATTTTTTTTACAAAAAAACACCAACTGCAAAATACAATTTCGTTCGCTTGGATGACATTTATACACGACTTTCAAAAAGGGAGTGTAAGTTTTCAGGGTTCGGGTATGTATTATCAAATCAAATATACCTATAATTTATATCAGATTACATAAATCATTATGTTAGTTTCTTTATTCTACCATAACTCTGAACACCTGAACAGATTAGGATTGGGTCCTTACATCATCTCGACTACTCTAACTATTTAAAAAAAAAAGCATTTTTTGGCAGATTAGGGTTCTATTGGACCAATTTTCAAGTAATATCCATTCAAATAAAAGAAGTATTTTCCGTTTTTCAATCAGTTTTTAAATGACGGAATTCTGAGGTTTAAAACACACAAAAAAAAACACTCGAAAGGAGAACCATCTTCTTTTTGAAGTCGGTAAAAATATTTTTTTTTTTTGCAACAGAGGCAAAGCTCAGCGCTCAACTATCAAAATAAACATGACCTGCCTACTAGACAGTAGTACCTGGTGCTTATTGTGTACTCAGCGTACTTCCATCTCCGTAATATTGACCCATTGACAGTTTAGCCAGTAAAGCCGTCACTCGCTTGACCCTAGTTACGTAACATGAGCCTCTGCGTATTGTCTCCGACCGCCGGCTTGCGTCACACAGATTCACTGAATGACAACATCTGTGGGTTGCAAAATTACCTATAGATATTCATTGTATGGGGTTATGCGAAAAGGCAGTATTAAGCCTGAAGGAATGTTTCATTTCAACGCAGAGGCGTTCAGAGCAAGCTAGACTTAAGTACGCAATAAATGAAAAGACCAACTAACTTTGTAGTTGTAGTGGTAGGACTCTGCTGCAGAGTCTGGGGATGTATCACACCTTTGCTAGTTATTCAACCGCCAAGGAATAGTGTGCAAGCATTAACCGTGTTTTGGTTTGAAGGGCAATGTTACCAGATAAATTACTGGGCATGCAGAGATTTGACATCTAATATCTCAGGGTGACGAGCGCAGTTCAGTGCGGCGCGGGAGTTTGTTTGCAAATTCACAATTCTGGAACTGCTACTGTGAAGAGCAAGTGTGATGTTTAGACACCAGGGAAAGGTCTCGTCACACCTATGCATAAAAAAAATTTGGGCATGTTACGACCATATTATCAGCTTACTAGCTCAGATTGCGCAACCTCGGTTGATCTGTTTATGTTATAGATATATAAGACAATGAGGATGTCATTGTTTTATGCGAGACAATACGCGACATTTTGTCAATAATAACAGCGCCAAGTACTCGGTACATCTCAGAAACCATTGGGCGGGTCTTGGTGATAGACAAGTCGGGGAAGGCGCCAAACTGATCACGATAGGTACAGATTAGAAAAAGTACAGGTCGCAGGAATGTTTAAATTTATTCTATGCAGTATCCAGTCATTAAAGCTCTTCTGTGATCGAATACCGAGTCACTAAAATAACATTAGCATTATAACATAACTTATTATTTAAATAAGTTTCGTAGGTAAGCACTAATAACACGTACGTACCTACCTCATCATCATCAGCCCGGAGACGTCCACTGCTGAACGATAAGGCCTCCCCCTTAGACCGCCACATTGTACGACAACCTGCCATTTGCATCCACCGGTTGCCACCGACTTGTATACAATGTCGTCGGTCCACCTATATATACCGGGTGTTAGTTTGAACACCTTTATCTTTCTAGGATATCATTGAACTCATCATTATGAACAACTTTTACTGTGGGGCCAACCCTGAAATCACGAATTAAACCAGCTGTTCCATACATTTTGTCCAAGATCGATGAACCTTTTTGTATGGAACAGCTGTTTTTTTTTCGTGATTTCACGGTTGTCCCCATAGTAAAACTTGTTCATAATGATGAGTACAATGATATCCTAGAAGGATAACGGTGTTCAACCTAACACCCCGTATATATATAATGTGTAACAAAAATATTCAACAATACTGAAGTGTATGTATGTACTCATCATTATGAACAACTTTTACTATGGGGCAAACCCTGAAACCCCAAAAAAAACTGCTGTTCCATACAAAAAGTTAATTGACTTTGGACAAAATGTATGGAACAGCAGATTTTTCTTATCGAGATTTCTGGGTAGGCCCCATTAAGTTGTTCATAATGATGAGTACATACATACTCTTCAGTATTGTTGAACCTTTTTGTTACACATTGTATAGTGGGAGGCCGCGCCTACGCTGCGTCTTCCGGTTCGCGGTCGCCACTCAAGAACCTTTCTTCCCAATCGGCTATCAGTTCATCGAGCGATGTGTCCTGCCCTGCGCCAGTTCAACCTACCTACCTACCTATTGGTACCTAATACATTTTTGAGTTGGTTCAAGAGTCAAGACGCTTTGTTTGTACATGGGCGCTATATCCATATAAAGAGGGCTGACTCCTCAAGGATGCTATCATTGGTCATATTATTAGGTTGGTCTTATTAGATACGAGTGCTGCCACATAGCGGGAAGTTGCTTTCTACCTATCCCTCATTCAAGTTCCATTGCAACCCTGTGGTAAAACCCAAACAGGCCATAGATACATACACACGTACAGTAACATCTCTCAGAGACAGGTAGACTAAAGATAGAAAAAACGAAATACAAATGTATAATATCCTTTTCGTTGTAGAGAAAAAGTAAACATACCTTTTCTCTTTCATATAGGACAGACGCTAGCCGGCAGGAATGTAGGAATCATGTTCGCAGTTCAACAGGCACTTTCTGGCGTCGTGACTTTCTGAAGTGACTTTGTATCTTATCTCTATACGCAATGAGAATATTAATAATACGAAGAATCTGCTAAAATATCAGAAAAAAATCAACTAGACGATAAACTATAATAATAATAATATCGCTGGACATTTTTCACACAGCGCCATCTAGCACCAATCTAAGCTTAGCTTGTAATATGGAAACCAGATACCTGATAGAATACTTATATACTATTATTTTTTGTAAATACATACTTATAATACATATTAGACCCAGACACAGAAAATACATCTATGTTCGTCACATATATGTTTGCCCTGGGTGGGGATTAAACTCACGCCCTGCAGCTCTGAAAGCAGACATGCTACAAACTGAGCTATATGGCAGTCAAACTCCTGCCAAATTTTCGTTTATTTTTTGTGAGAGCGGTAAATAGCATAAGGATGTACGATTAAAACACAAACTTGAAAAACGGATTTTATTTTGATACAACTTATTTTTCAATTTCACAACCATCATTCACACAAAACGATGTCGAAAAAATAGTAAAAATCAAAGAGTTAAAAATTAACTAACATTATTAGTAAAAAATAAGTTACGATAAATTAGTGTAATCAGGCGAATACTTTCGATTGTACTTAAAGAGGTTTGTAAATAAATAAATCGTAAACATAAATAATAATGTAATAAATGATAGATGGTACTATATAAAGGTAAATTGTACAGTTGCGAGTACCTTCGTAAATTGGCCGGTTTATAGCGTTTTCTACCGCTACTCATACAAAAACGATTTTCAAATAACGCCTTGGATAATGTAATTAACAGATTTATATCCAGTTTTCGAAGAAATGTTGAATTTATTCGCATGTAGTAGGTGTAAACATGCGTTTTTGCCTTAACCTTCCGGAAACAGGTCAATTATTTAACGTTCATACACTGATACGCAAATCGTCAAACCATCGAGTCTTAGGGCGTCGTCGTATGCTATGTTTGCGCACAAAATATTCATAACTCATTGACAAAGGCATAACGTATAACGCCAAAACAAATTTCGGAACAAAAAAGTAAGTAGCCAGCTACAAATAATGACTCTAACTAACAAACATTAATAACAATCAGTGGTAACAATACTTCATATTTGTAAATAACAACATTACATTACACATAACTCATACATTGAAACAGGTAGAAACATGTACAAAAAAGCACTTATACCTTACCCTAAAAAGACAATATTTTCGCGTACATTTGGCTATTTTATTTACAATATTATAAATGACAACACTATAATTTGTGCTCAAAGAATAGCGAGGTACTTACATAATTTGTTCAATCGTGATTTAATACTGAATACCTACAAAATATGATTATGTATTAATCCAGTGAAGTTACTGGGTATGAAGAGATTTAACATCTAATATCTCAGGGTGACGAGCGCAGTGCAGTGCGGCGCAGGATTGTGTTCGCAAGTTCACAATTCTGGCACTGCTACTGTTAGTGGCAGGCGTGACGCTTACCACCAGGCGAACGTCTTGCTCGTCTTGTCACTTGATAGTATAAAAAAAACATAATATAGTATCTTTAGTTAGAATTATGTCAACATACCTGTGCTTAGTTTTTATGTCAGTACTATAAAACAATTTTAAAAAGTGTTTTGCATCTATTATTTGGATATTAAAACGTAACGAGCAGTTTGCTCGTCGGATGGTAAGCTTCACGTTTGTCCACAACAGTTTAGTGCCACCCATATAGCTCGACGCGTCTGGTCTTGTTTAGCGCCTGCGCTCACAGACTGCACGGAACAGGACAGCGCAGCACGGCATGCCTCGGTATGCTGAAGGATCTTGTGGCATCTCGCACCATGCCCAATCCTGAAGCATTCCGCGTTGAAATCGAAACAAGGTTTAATCTAGCCCGTTCCGACAGCGATCTCAGCGAGTGGCGCGAGATGCTGCCGTAACCAACTTTAGAGCAGCACAGCGCTAAACTGAATGAGTGAGCGTTAGATCGCGGCTGGTTAGTCACGACGCGGGATACGATCTCTCGGCATGCCGCACCGTCCCGCGCCGCTTGGCCGCGCAGATGCATATAATGAGGCCCTTACGAGTCGTGTTCGTGGGAGTCGGCGCCCTCCCCGGGCAGGTGGCCCGGGATGAGCGGCAGGCCGGTGGGCACGCGCGCCTGGTACGCGGAGTACTGCCGCCCGAAGAAAGCTAGCAGCGTGTACTCCTCCGCCACCACGCGCTCGCGGAAGAACAGCCACGAAGCCAGCGCGTACAGCACCACGCACACTGGGTTCAGCAGCGTGATCTGTAACGCAACACTTACTATGTAAAACTAGTTACAAGCGGACACGCATTGAAAAAAATAGTCAATAAGATAAAACGCTTTAAAAAAAAAGGACAACCGACTTCAATTTCTACTACCTGGATGAGATTTCATATTTTCCAGTTGTTTTGATTTATTCCAGTAAGTTTCATATAAAAACCAAACTACTTAACCGATTTTGATATAATTTATAGGGGACCACCTCTGAAGTATCACAAAAAAAATATATCCAAATTAATTCAGAATTGGCGGAGTAATCGCGTACATGCATACAATTTATAATTTAATTCAATTGTGTTTAATTTTAGTAGGTTAAATTTATTATTTCAATAGTTAAAGTTATTCATTTTTATTCCTGTGTAACATTATGTGTACATTGTAAATGACTTGCCCAGTGTAACAATTTTGTTATAAGGCCAATAAAGCATTCTATTCTCATTTCAGTATTACACTTTGTCAAAATGTATATCCAATAAATGTATTTGTATTCTATTCTATTCTATTGAAGAAAAAAGCACACAATCGAATTGAGAACCTCTTTTTTTGAAGTCGGTTGAAAACAGGCGCGTATTATACATGCAATTTTGAAATGATGTCGGAAAACACCTAACACGTGCTCCGTCCACACCACTTGTGAGCCAGTTCCCATTCCAGGCTAAGTGTTTCCTAACTGTCTTCAATAAACCGTCATTAATGTCACTTAAGCTGGCCAAACACCTGGCTTGCCAACCCCAAAAAAAAACTTGATATATCGTTCCACTGGACGACGCGGCAACAACACGTATCCTCCTTTCGTATTCGCTTCCTCGACAGTGGTGGCTTCCAGTGGATCCCCTGATGTCCAGGCGCGGTGGACCTGGGTGTGTCCTAAAACCGAGTCCAGAACCACCGGAAGACGGGCAACAGCGTCCTCTCGGTTGACGATGGTGAGCGTTCTGCGATCCCCGAGCCGCCTGCCAAGCTTGGGGATTATAAAAATCCCTCCCTATTAAGGGCTTTTGTGCAGTAGTGGACGTCTCTGGCTGATGGTGTGTGAAGTCTAGGCGCGCCGTCGTTGTCTATGGCGGTTTACCTGCGTGCCCACGGACCAGTAGAACCAGCCCACGTAGCTGGGGTGCCGGCACACGCTGTACACGCCGTGCGTCACCAGCTCGTGGTCCGGCTGCTTCGTGTACTGGACCTGCCCCAACAAATTCAAATTCCATTTATTTCGACGTAAGACATATAGGCAAAACATACAATAATAATTAAAAATAAATCTATTTATAATACAATTCAAATCACAATTAATATTAGGTCTTTACCTATGAAATTGCCGTTTTGTATGGAATTAGTGAAAGTACTTATTTTTTTAAACTTTTTTATTTCTGTTATTCAAAGTTATCACCCATGCAATCGACGCATCTTTGCCAACGAATTGGCAGTTTATTGATGCCCTTCTTGTAAAAATCAGCTGGACGGGAGGCAACAAACTCTTCAAAGACATTTTGTACTGCCTCTCGGGAATTGAATTTTTTTACCCACTAAAAAGTTCAAAATTCAAAAGGCCTCATAGTAAAAGTTGTTCATAATGATGAGTACAATGAAATCCTAGAAGGATAACGGTGTTAAAACTAACAGCCTGTATATACAAAAAAACCTAAACTTAGAGTGCCATCATTATTATTATTATTATTATTGACATATTCTCTAATCTATACTTTAATTAATTATTTTGTTTGACATCTGGATTGGTGACATCATTTGAATTTGTAATAATGTAATTATAGCGCAATTCCTGTTACTTGGTTTTGGTTAGATGTAATAATCAGTTTAATCATTTTGTTTTATATTACCTAGTATTTACCTTAAGCATGTTTGCATGCCGAAAGGTTGGATATGGAGCGCTTTTTTTTACTGTATTTTTTCTATCTATACTGTGTACCCATATACGCAATAAACAATTTATGAATTATCAATTGAATTGAGAACAACTTTTCTTTTGACACATTTCAATTACAGGAATTGTAAAAGCTTAAAATATTGTCTACAGGGTTACACGGAATGGGAGTATGCCGAAAGAAGATCATTGAACAATTTGTGCTACAGGGTTAACCCAGAAATTGTGAAAAAAATCAATTGTTCCATATATTGTATATCCATATAGTGTATATCCAGCTGTTTTGTCATGGGAATACAAATACACAAATACATTCCCATGATTATGCATAATAATAAGCATGTGGCCAAGTCGTGATACCTATTTGTATGTATTTTTGTTTTATTTATACGGGAATACTCACGTTTAATTAAATCGGATACTCCGACTATAGTTTCGATCACATCTGGTGACCTTTTTCAAAGAGTGAAAACAGAGCCCGACGCACGTGCAGCTGCGTCCTGCTTAGCACGTTTGTTTGTTGTATTTGTATGTAGTTATGAACTAGGCTACAATGTAACCTTCTAACAAGAATAATTGGTCTAATAATAATTATAATATAATAATAATATGGAATAATAATTTTCGGTCCTAGTTGTATGGACAGATATGTTGTAGCACGCCAAGCAGTGTCAGAAGCATTCAGGTGAAATATGAACTATGATGTTACTGCATTAATATAAAAACAAATCAAGAAAAATTGCTGTTAATATCGTCAGTTTGGTGGTGAAGAGAGTCAACCCACACATTACAAGTTTCGATAGAGCAATTAAGTAGAGCGGTTATACAATAGTGTTAGTGTTAATCATTGTTTTGCAGTAAGCTGTCTTCACCACCAAAGCGGCGATTTAACAACTGAACTTTCAACTCACCGTGTGATTGAAGTTAGTTTTAGCTGTGAACATGGCAGATTTTCTCAATATTTCTCCACCAATGCATGTTAGCACTCCAATGTAGGACAGCCAGAAATGACTCTTCATACCTGTGGATTAGAATTCAAGATACTCTATTATTAAAATTACAATACTGCTCCTCTGCGCTTTACTGACACCACAAAAAGGATATCAATAACAAAACCAACATAATTGTCTTACAAATGCACTAAATGCAGTTGTTTTGATGCGAGTGGTTTCTTCTCGACTACATTTGTTAAAGAAAGTGCATAAACATTCAGAAAAAGGGCATTGAAAACTGTATGACCCTGAACCCCACCCTGACCCTGACCCTGACCCTGTACTGTATGTCCTTTGTATGTATGTTTCATTGGTGTGAGCAATAAAGAATTAATCTATCTAATCTATGAATGACACATAATATATACATAGTTTGTTATATATAGGTATTTTGGTGAATAAGCAGAGTTCTCTGTTTCGGCAATAACGGATCTGTTTCAGGTAGTTATAGAACTCAAGACCTGCTGGGGAAGTACCATGTTTTTTTTCTCATTCATATTTAAACCAAGATGATTGAAAAAAGAAAACTAGTGTCAAGAGTTTCAGGCAGACACTTGATTGAATGTATTTTGCTTATAAATAGGTTGCACTTGATGCTTGGTTGATTCATAATTTGAAGTGTTTTAATGTATAAGTAGCCAAAGAAAGGGTGCCTTTGGCGCAGTCTTTGCAGCGGTGCCAAAAGTATTTGATCTCGACCGGCGATGTCCCCGGAGTGGTAAACAGAAAATAATAAATGCGATACTTAACCAAAGTTTCTATTATAGTAAGTATACTTCTAGCTCAGCATAGCAGCTCTGCTTAACCTTGTCAAAATAGTGTTTTGCTATACATTTCGAAACTCACCAGGAAAGTAATAATACTCGATTCCCCACTCTAGCCAACTAGCCACAGCCGCCAATCCATATTGCACACTGTGGTTCAAGATAAATGAGTCTATCGTGAGAGTCTTCGGGTTCGTTAGTGCCACTGACATGAACTCTGAGAAATGGAACACTGAGAGCACCATCGCATAGAGACCAAACACTCTCCAACCATTGTTGAAGGTGGATAGATAGAGCCCAGTGGAAAATGTAGCACCAAGGAAGAACGATCGCACCAATACCTGTAATGTATATAATGGTTCTTTTTAGTTATTAGTGTTTAAAAAACTAGTAAGTCATAAAATACCCCAACTAATTAAATAATTAGTACATACCTCATACGTGAAGCCTTTATACCAAAGCGTACAAATGAAGTTAAAAAGGCAGAAGTAAAGTCCCGGGCCCCACAAAGTTAATAGCCAGAGTTCCTTTGAGTGCCCCAGCACGCTCCCAGAGAAAAATGATATGGTAAACAGGCATACTGAAAATGTAAAACAAGCTGCAGCTTGTCTCCCGGCGGGACAAACATTTTTCATAATTAGCACATCCATTACGAAAAGAACAGTGTTTTTACAAACACCAATGATAGCATTAGATTGTTCTCTTATTGTAGAAATACTTTAGAGTCGTTACACGTAAAATATCCATTAATAATAAAACAAAAATTTCACGAATGTAAAATGAATCAACCATGAAATGAATCAACAATGCACTTTTTTTTAAGTTATTGGCATCGCACGTTGTGCATTCTGCCAGTGTCAAGATTATGAATTTTCGTAATTTTTATATTAAAATCAAGTCAAAGTCGAGTCCAAGTCATACCTTAGTAAAGTTGTGGCGACTTTACTATGAGCTTCTACGGAGTTTGAAAACAACACGAAAAGACATGTTTCACCACATTATATCACTTGCCCACACTCGTGCTCTCGTGCATGTAATTCAACACTGACAGCCTTACCTAAAATAATCTCGATTCTCTTAGTCACTGCTTAAACTTCACTTCTTTCACGTCAGAGAGAAGATGGCAGAGCATCTTAAGCAGTGACTAACGGTTGAGAAGTTTTTTTAAGTAAGGCCGTCAATGAATAAAACACCAGTATTATTAATGATTAATTCGCGATAAAACTCAAGTTTCAGAAAATAATAGAATGCAGCGACATGATTCCGTGTTCCCGCCAAAACGCCTATAGACTTTAAGGTTTCTGCCCACTATACCGTACCATACCACACCATAACCATGCCAGGAACGTCGTTGTCGTCGTAGTCAGCCATAAAACGTCCACTGCTGGACGAAGGCCTCCCCCTTTATAGAGGGGAGGGCTAGGCGGGGGAGGGCTAGGAACGTATCAGGCATTAAAAATGGTAGTGTTTTATTCATTGAGTGTTGATAATGTGGTGAAACATGTCATTTCGCGCTGTTTTCAAAACTCCGCAGAAGCTCATAGTAGTTGTCACAACTTTACTAGGGCATGACTTGGACTCGACTATGACTAATTTCGTGTGACTGACTGTGATTTAAATTGACATATTTTTATTTGACTTAATTTTAGTAAAAATCTTTGGGTATATACCCAAGCTAGTTCCTCCGAGGTAAAAATACTTGAAAATTCATAAACTTGACACTGGCAGAGCGCATATCGTGCAAAGGCAATAACTAAGAAAAAAAAAAGTGTCAGCTAGTGGGCGTATGGGCATCGTATGGGCTGACAGTGACAATAGTTGAAAACACTCTCAATGTCATTACCATGGCAACTCAAAGTTGTTTGTCAACTTAAAATCAGTTCGTTCTTTACTCATACGATTGCTAAAAAAAATTAAGTCCTATCCCGTTGGTGCAATTTTCAACTTTATTTAACATCAATATTTAGGATTGGATAAAAAATTAACAATATTTTGTGTTGGTATCAATGGGAACAAAATGCTGTGTTTCTGAACTTTTCATATTCAAGATTTCTTTTATTTTCAACAGTTTCTCACAAAATCAGAAATGTGAATCCGACAAATAATATAATTATTCCATCACATTATATCTCGCCCAAGTTTTAAAAGTTAAATGTGTTGCTAATTTAATTCGGGCCGGGTTAAAATGTTTATTAACTGACGTAATCAGCCGTGACACAATCGTTTAGATCGCAATGCAGTCGGCGTTTCAGAAAATTAATTTTGCCAATAGGTAAATAGTGTTCCAGTTAATTATCTCTGTAAGAGATTGTAGTTGTAGTAGGCGGGGTGCGTGTGCAGACAACGAGCGAGGCGGACATTGCATGCGAGCGCTGTCTGAGGAGCGCTATCACAGTCTGCATTTGCATGGTCGGCCTCGAACGCTGATGTAATTGCGAAGTGATGGACGACCCGTGGGACGTGAAATCCGTGCGAAAGTCAGGACAGTACACCTCATGTATGAAAATAAATGGGGTGCCGCTCCTACCTCCTGTGGTGAGTAATAGGCACTTTTCCAATCAACATCATTATTGTTTTGCCTTTGTGAGTATATTTTTTGCTTTATTTTTTACTTGCGCATTTACAGATTGCAACAAGTCATTAAATTAATAGCATGTGCAGGTGCACCCCGGCATGCAAACTGCATACTTTACTAGATTCCATCTACTTTAGATTTGTTCATAGAATGATAAGAATTTTGGCAAGAGCACATATTATTAAGGTGAAGCTAAAACTAAGTTATTTGTGAGATGTATTCAGAATGTGACTGATAAAGTAACATTTCTATTATTTTTAGCTGTCGAGAGAGTGTCGCACCGAGATGGAGTACTACAAGCTGCTGGCAAAAGAAGTTGAGAAACGAATATCCATCCTCCAGCCATATGTGGAAAATGACACTGATTCCAGTGATGACAAGATGGATGCCCTGGAAAACAATGAAGATATACAAGACTATGACGGCAATGAAAACGGTCAAGACACAAGCCACAACATTAGCATAACTGCTGATGTAGAAATCCACAATGAAACCATCACAAACCACCACACAGAAGCATATGATTTCATGTCCAATAACACCATGGTCGATAATAATGCTAATTCCTCCCATTTGGTATTAGATTTCAGTTTAAATATTAATGAAACTTGTAGCAAAGCTATAGAGAACAAAACCTCTTTACCCCAGGATATGGATATACCTGAGCGAGATTACAACTGCATGAAACCTGTAGATTTGACAGATGTTGAATTGAAAAACATAAAATGTAAACAACAACAAGACTCTATTATTGAGGAAATTGTTAACTTTAGTTATTCTGTACCTAGAGATAAGTCAACAGAGAGCTATCTTCACGATTCTCTGAGCCAGGAGGCCCACACATCACTCGGTTCGAAGAGTTTTACAGGCAGTTTAAATAACATACATATTATGTCTGAAAACAATGACCATGTCAGGCCCCTAGTGAGACAACACTCTTACACTATATTGAATCCTAGTCCCCAACTCTTGGCACACCTAGAAGTGCAGTCGTTGAGTTTGGGTGTGGATATGAGCTGCATCTCCATGAGTGAGTCTCTTACTAACCTCAGCAGTCCTGGAAAGAAACGCAGGAGTTGGGACCTGGAGTCAGCCAAAGCCAAATGGTCAAACATGGCCATGGAGCTGAAACAGAAAAATTTGACAAGGGTCAATACAAGAAGGGTCATAGGTAGAGGACCTAGTCAAAGAACGATGTCGCCTTCGAGGGCGAAATGTGTGGCCGCAGCGAGAACTAAGTACTCCACCTTGTCATTGAAACAAACAATGAAGTCGGATCTGGTTCCCAAGATTAGACCACACAGCCCTCCAAGAACTAGAATGTCCAGCCCTGGAAGGATCAGAACAGCTAGTCCTCTGAGAGATACACCTTCATCCGATACCGTAACACTTGAACCACCCATTGTGAAGACCAGTAAAGAATCGAAATCTAGCAATTCCATGAAAGAGCTTACATCTTCAAAAACTCCTAATAGCAAAAAAGTACCACATGATATACTAAAGCCTACAAAGACAAATCAGAAAAACCAAACTCAAAAAACTATTACTCCTCAGCCACAAAAACTTTCTGAACTTATCAGCTCTCCCAAAGGTATTGCTTTGAACAAGTTTGCTGCACCAAAGCACCTATCGGTTTCCGAACCCAATGACCCCGCAGCGCGGGTGCGAGAACTTTACGAGAAAATTCAGCATCAGCAGAAAATGCAGATGGTCAATTTAATGGAAAAGCAGAAAAGAGAACAGATGATGCTGCAGCAAGCTTTCGAAGAACAGAATAATTTGCTGTTCAAGCAATTGAAGACCATCTGTCCCAAGTCACCAGAAAAAGTAAAAGAGGCTTGGGGCGAGAAGACCGATGAGGCCGATAGAGGTCCCGTGAGCTTAAGTCAGCTGATAAACCTGAAATCACCTGAGCCTGCCACCCTTATATCGTCAACATTAACAGAATCCAACAGCTATTTAAATCACTGCGACGTCGTCTTAAAGAAAAGCAGAGACATCGCGGACAGTATTAAAAGTACTCGAAAGAGTTCGAGTCAGAATGGCACCAAAATATCGGCCCAAGTCAATCTTGAAGGAAGTCGGACACGAACGAACTCCCCAACACGGAAAAGCATGACATCGCGAAGACTACACTATGAGACTAGTGGCTCCGAACGAGATTACGACGTTATGTTAACCGATCGAACGAATGATACTTTAGCTGATCTGAATGTAACCTTCCCTTCAGACAGCGAGGAAAGTCGAACCAGCTACAAAAACGACGCGACGAAGTGCCCAGAAGTGACGGTGATTCACAAGAACACGCCGATACGGTCCACTGACTCGGCCATTAAATGTATGGAGCAAACAATACAGAGGTCGATCAACAGCTGCAGCGCGCGTGTCAGGAACATCGTGAATTGTCAGCCAACCGCCAGGCAGGTAAGGTTCATCATGACAGATCTTCAATTTAGGTAAGTTCTCATAGTTTTTGAGGATGCCTTAGCATAGCTGAAAGATTTCCTGAGATAAACGAATTCACGTAAATTATGAGTTTATCCAATATGTTCAACATTGCACTTGTGAATTTGTCTGCAGTTTATGTTTTAATGTGTCTTTTAATTGTGATTTTTCCCATCAAGATAATCTTCAATCTCCAATGCCTATTTTTTTCCTTAAAAAAATATGGTATGCATGCTTGCTTATTCCTCTCCATTACAATCTCGAAAAACCTCATTTTGTTCACAACCACTTTGTTGTAATCTTTACATGAGTTGACATCACTATTTATTCAACTTATTTCCTCTGACATCCTTTTTCCTTTCCTCTTGTTTCGTCCTTCTTACTTTATTTTCTACTACTTTCCTCCTTTTCCCACCTTCCTCTCTTTCTTTCCAGACGTCGTTTTCCTTTCATTCACTCTGAGAAAATCTTGACCACACTTTTATGTACGATCCTCGGCACCGTTGTAGCAAGCAGCAGCAACGACGATCCAAGCCTATGTGAAAGGCTACCTGGTCCGTCGGCTCATGCGGACAGCTCGCGTGCAGTCCACGGTTCAGACGATCAAGGACGCCCTGCTCTGTGCTCTGCAGCTGCACCAGGACCGAGAGGGCATCAGGGGGGCGGATGTCGACCTTCACAGGCGTCTCATCCAGCAGGTAGGGCTTTTGTTTGTTGGCTGGTGAAGGGAGCACTATGATATTTTCTCGATAATAATTTGGTTTACCAAATGCGAAAATAAAGTCCGTCCATTTCGAATAACTGAACTGACCAACGGTTGTGCAGCAAGGAACTAATTGAAGCAATTTTCCTATCAATTTGAAGTTGATCTGGTTGGTCGGTTTTTTTTGTACTTGAAAATAGCCATAGACTTGCTTCTAGTTACGATCTCGCCTGATGTTAAGCAAAGATGCGGTCTACGATGAATCACGATTGCCTATAACAAAGCTACTCACTTGCGACTTGAAGACATCGTATCTATCGGGAACGCCCACTCGGGCAGAATATTCTTCTTCTTAAGGATTATGGAGTAAGTAACATTTATGAAACCATGTCGCTTTTTCGAGCTCCTTGCCGTGATAGGTAGGGGAAAATAACATCGTGCAGATCCGAAGCATACCGAAGCATAATCTCTAAAATGTGACCGATAGGTTTCTTTGCGTCGCGGTCGATGTTCATGGCTATTCAGGCTTAGCCTGAATAAAGGAGTTTTTGCGGATCAGTCTTGGCACGTTTCTCATTCTACGTGGTTTCTTTTACCCAACAAATAGACAGACATACTGATACAACTCTAAAAAAACAATTCTATGTGTTGTTAAGTTTCTAGACTTTTGACTTTGATAGTTGCCGTCAACCTAATTAAACCAAAGAACTTTGGAGAGGTATCACGATGCATAACGTGCATTATGCGCATTGAGCTAATATCTAAAGAGTCACAATCTCTAAGTGAATACAGTCAAAAAACGTCCGAGTGCCGTTGTACATACCTATACGTGCATTATATAGATCACAATTGTTCGAATTTAGACGTTATGTCGGTTGTTTAGTGATCAATGTATGCTTGAGCGCTTTTCTTATCGTAGTTCAAGTCGTTCAAAAAGTTTTGGCGCGGACATTTTTTTTAGCTTGTTTGTTGCTCTATAGATATTAGCTCAATGATTATGCGACTCCCTTTATTCGTTCCGCCTCTCACACACCGCGGCCGCGTGCAGCGTTTATTCAATAACACTTTCCATCAGGCTAATGGACTGGAAATTAATGTTATCGGGTGGATCTTTTCGTCGAGATAGCTTTCGATGTGAGTAATTACACCCTGTTGCCCAAGAATTGACGTTGTGGTTCAAACTACAGATTAATACTTTTTATTCTTACTCGAGATGCGAGCTATTATAGTCCGTGTGGCGGACGTCCCGTTTGGTCACACTCACGCTTTGTTGGGAGGACATGTTTGAGGACTAATAAATTGCATTTCCCCTTGTCAGTATCTTTCTTGCCAATGATTCAAATTCAAATTCTTTATTTGCCAAGTTAAATAACTTAACAGCTTATGCCAAAACGCCACTTACTAATAATAAAATATAATAGGTACTAGGTACCTATGTATGAAATATTAAATATGTACAATAAAATATACAAAAGGAAAAATGTTTAAAAAATAAACAAAACAAAGATATAATGTAGCAACAACGACAACATTATAAATTATCAAAATGTTGCGTTTTCCTCGCTGTACTTCAAGGAACTCTTGACAAACACAGGCCATGATGTAGTAGTCATGATGTATCTGTCTAGATTGTGCTTAAGGATGCACCGCCCGACGGCTCGACATCGGTGGGCGTGGCTAAAAAGCACGATCTCTACATCAAAAGTGAAATTTAGAGTAGTTTGAGAGTATTTGTTGAGAAAATTCAAGTCAGCCTTTGGCTGCAGGCATTGTGATGAATAAACTACTGAACTAATTTATTCCAACTAAAGTTATTTAAAGTTTTGATGGACTAAACTACGCCGCTTGATACATTATTTTTGAGTTTTCGTACTCGTTATGTTATTTATCTACGTCCAAAGTGGCGTTAAAATTGAGCTAAAATACAAGATGTTTCCTGGTTCATAACTTTCATGTTTACTAACTTATACTTTCTTATCGATGTTAAATCCTAGATAATGAAGAGACAAATCGATATATAATACTTAGCCTTGGACCTACAACATTACATAGTGGAGTAATATTACTTCCCCGTTTCTATGGAAAAGTGACCGGCTTGTTTACTCTTAAAAGTAGCTTTCAAAAATATCTACGCCACACTTTTTCATAGGCTAGTTTTATTATCTATCCTCGATTGGATAATTAATGACGATACCTAGATTACATCTCTCAGAAAACAAGGAAGTATGTAGTTTTTTCCATTCCTTGGCCGTACGACGCAATTAATTGCCTTATAGCTCAGTTAGTAGCTTGCCTGCCTTCAGAGCTATAGGGCGTGGGTTCGATCACCACCCAGGGCAAACATTTACGTGACGTACACAGATGTATGTTCTGTCTGGGTGTAGTATGTATTATAAGTGTGTATCTACAAAAAAAAAGTATTCTATCAGCTATCTGATTTCCATATTACAAGCTTTGCTTAGTTTGGGGCTAGATGGCGCTGTGTGAAATGTAATTTATAATGATGTCTCTAACTCCAAGCTGTGTCTGTTCAGATCACTGCCGCGTGCTACTCGCTCCATGACACGTTCATCACGAGCACGGCGGGGGAGCGGTGCGCCATGATCTCTACGGACCGGAGCCGGCGCGCCTCGCTCGCGACCAAGCCGCCACCCAAGCACAGACAGTCGTAAGTTTAAACAACTATGTCATCAACTGTAGAGTCGAACGACGACGTCGACGAACGGTGCGCAAATAATTACGTAATTACTGCCAACCTGAGACGGCGCGCCTCGCTTTCCAGAAGACTACCTACATTGTGAGTTTATCACGTATGCAAAGCTCTGCCCAGGTGTCGGATTTTCACGAATTATGGTTTGGTTATAGTGCAATACAATAATATTTATTTATTTATTCTTCTGGGAATGGTTCTTTATCTTCTGCAGTGGCCAGGTGGTTGGGTACTTTGTATTAAAATTAACACTCCTTACAGGGAAAATATTTAAAATCTAAGCTATTTAAACACGGTGGATCTGCAAGTCTGCAACCGACGACAGCTTGAATATTATGTTGTGACAAGTTTGCGCATCCGCCATTTTTGTTTACACTTTAATGCCATTGGATAGAATAAGAGCAGAGGAATGATATTCTAATTTTAAAACAGGGACATAATGTCGCAAAGCCACAGCGGCGTGTTCCCACCGCGGCAGAAGCGTCACTCCGCGCTCCCAGCCTCGCTAATGACTCAGTCTAACTATGGTAACACCACGTCGGGATTGCCAGCTTGTGATGTGTTGCCGCGATCAAAAATAGCAAAATATTGCCTGACTTCGAAGTCGTATTCGGCACGGCATGCCGCTTTGCTATACTTCCGCTTAGTTTCCGATGAAGATGCCGCTCATGTTGTGCTTTTTTTTAAATACGTACTGTCCTCTTCTGTGATGTTGTATTTTTGTTTAGTTTTTATTAATTTCCGTTATTAATATTTTTGGTTGCCTGAGATTACAGCAAACAGTTGATTTTTATTTACCTCTGGCAACTTTTGTTTAAATCGTTTTCTTGTAATTCAAAATTCATTTTCGCTGCACACGCCTGCCTACATTGTAAATCTGATGATGCAATTAATTAATATTTCATCCATATGCTTGTGTTTTTTTTCTAATTGTTAAATAACACACTGCGCGCAAATTTTCTTGCTGTCGTGAATACGATACCCGTATCTTCGGCACTATAGGTTCTATCGAACATTAGTTTCGCGACTAACTCAGGCGCGCGTTAAAACTTTGCTATAAAATTTGCGTGTATTGTGTGTGAGACGGGTAAAATTAAACATCTTAATTTTTTACATCTTTTCCAGAAATGTAAACAAATATGGCAACTTGTCTACAATCGAGAGAATGTACACAACACACACACATTTGAGGCATTTGACTTGAATTTGTCGAGTTAAAGAGCATCCAAAAATCGTTACTTATTTGGTACCTTTTCAAACATTACGTGGAATAAAACAAAATAAGCTGAGTTCTTGATATGGCTCGGTTAACTATTATCTGACATATTTGTTTATAATTTTGGTCAAATTGCAAGAAGGCCCGGGTTCCTCTGTCGCTGACGTCGGCCACACGGAGCAATATATGACCGCTCACATATTGCAAACTGACGCTTTATACATAGAACGCTATGTGTGTCTGATGTATACCAGAGAGGAACCCAGGCCGCGGGCCGCCACGGACCACGGGCTGCGGCGGCCGAGACGGAGTGCATGGTGCGCGAGTGGCGAGGCGCTACCGGTGGCCGTACGGGATGTTTCTCGTTTCCAGAGACGTACAGCAGTGAGGAAGGCAAGGGGCGCGCGCGCTACATGCCGAGCCCGCGCCGCCGCCCGTGGCGCTGACGCTCGCCGTCGCGCGCCTGCCTGCCGCGGTTCTTTGCCCACTGCTGGGCTAGGCGCGACTACCTCTGACTCGGCAGGCAAGGGCATCTACTCTTTTATGTGAAGTCCTATCTTTTAGGTTAGAAAGTGGGGCTACTACAAAGATTTCATCTAAAAACAAGAAAACAATGTCGTACGTACTGGGTTGTCTTCCTTTTTGTGTGACGACCTTCCTAGACCTACTTCGACACATTTTTTTTCGTTCGGTAGGGTTTATTTTATGATAAGGTGCTTATCGAAATAAACATGGATGATATTCAAATGACGTCGCTGTTGTCACTTAAAATTAAAGAAGTAGAACAGGATTGGTTACCTTTTAACAACGATCATTTGGACGCACGTGGGAGAGTATGTGGATAGTTCAGACTTCATATGAAAGAGAACAGTCCTCGAAATCTTTCAGATTCCAGAGACAGATTTTAAAATTACAAAATCGTTTGCAAGGCCGGCTGTAAATTGTACTGTTCTATTGTTATGAAATTCTTGTCGAAATGATGCAAAACCGTGGAATTTCCTCGATTTTTCGCGGTATTGTGAACATATATAAGTTTTTCACAGATAGCCAAAATAGATAAGTAAAACATGTCAATGTTGTGTCCATGACTCTGTAGTCATGTCTTACAGTACAGTTTTTTTTTCATTTACGCTTTCGACGTTATTATAAGATCATGTCCCAGTGACATGTCACGTATAAGTTTTATAAATCACGAACGAGTATTTTTAAAGCATTTAGTCGATATGGCTGTAGTTTTTATTCCATTTAAGCTTCCAAACCTAAGTGCCTACATAACGCACCTTTAGGTTAACTTTAGAACTTAGACGGTACCTAATCAGCAGGTGATTACTTAGCTTGGCATTGCACTGATTGTGGATTATTTCATTGGCAAAACTGTCTTAAAGATCGTAATGTGTACAATGCTTGGACGTTATGTTAGGTACGTGGATTTTTTGTCAGTGATGGTCTGACGACTATCGGTTGGTACAAAGCACAGACTCTGACGATTTTCCAAATCTTGTCAGAAGCCAGACTTGAATATTCCAAAATAGTAAATTATGAGTTTATAGATATTGAGGCCTTCTATTAATAAAAGACAAATTAAGTAAGTTCGTATAGGCTGAGTGGCCAGCCCTAGTGTCAGAGTTAATGTGCCGCCCGAAGGCCTCTGACATGGCTAACGGTTGTTGTTATAGAAACTAGAACAAACAACCGGGACCAGCAATTTAACGTGTCATCCGACCCACGGTAGCGCTCAGAAATAGATGCCACTCACGGTCACCCATCCGAAGACTGACCGGACCGTCCGTTGCTTAACAAAGACAAATTGTAAAGATGCTAGCTTAGTTTTAGAGATGTGTTTAAACTATGTATCCGTACCCTTAGCCATATTTATTCTTGATCAGTGCCTTTCGAAGCTGCTAATCTCAAAGCTGGAGTAAACTATGAGTGCCTCTATTCCTTAATCTTGCCCATAGAAATCTATCCAGTTATAGCTGCACCAGAAAGGCTAGAAAAAAGCGGGGACGCTACTTTCTATGCAAACTCTTCAAAATGACGTATAACTTGGCAACACTGAATAATATTTTGTATTGAAAACTTTTAGTTCCATTTTATTTAATTTCTACTCTTTCTGGTACAGCTACATGTTATTACTAGGGGTCCCCGCGATTTCGTCCGCGTGCGGAAGAAATACGGACCGCTCCCAAACTTCTCCACTTTAAATCATTCCGAGCAAACTCTACCGAAACCACCGACTCTACCAACTCTACCAACAAACTATGGAGGGCAGAATAGAACGAAACAAATGAATTCGGTCAGTTTTGGTCTATCTATGCCTAGTTATATGTACTTGTTGCTTGTATCAGATAACGCCTTCTCTTTTAGCCTAGTTTTAAATTGCAACAACACGATTACATGACATATACCACAGAAAATTTGTGGTTGAACTAACTCGACACCACTGACTTGTTCAGAGTATTGTACAGCTTCGTAAAACAAAGAGTAGAAATTAATAGACGCGCCACTATCGCAAATAGTTCTAAATACTAGCAACCCTTTAGTTGATCTGAGGAAGATTAAATTTCTCCCACTCACAACTTTTCCACATTATTGCCAAGAGAAAAAATTAAAATAAGTTTGTTTCAAGACGTTTTTGCCAAGCTGAATTTTATTGCTCGACTTGACATTTACAGTCGACAAATATGACATTTGGAATCGATACGGACTTATTTCATTTATTTAGTTTACGAAACTATCAAGTAATGGGATATGGGCAGAATTGTGACGCCAGAAAGAAGCAGAAGCCATAATAAACCTAAGAAGTAAAGTTGATGGCAAATGTTAAATTTGTCGATCGATAATAGTACATTATGATACAAGTGTGCTTTGTTGGTCACACTCGAGGTGGTATTATACGCGCGAGCAGAGTGTAATTACCAAAGCACACGCTTTCCATGCGACGTTTTCATCACACTTGCGAGGAAAAAACAAACTTGTACCTATTATTAGTAACTTTGTGATAATAATCAACAACACAGCGAAAACGTCAACAAATATTTTCATGAAAATGACGCGCAAGCCAGCGATGTGCGCGCAGGTGACATTTTCTTTAGCCGCATAATAACTCTTTGTTGGAATTTAAAAAAAAACTGTATTACCCGGCTATATTAAGAACCCTTTCTATACATACATATAACTAACTTGCAGTGAGGTAAAAACTTAATTTAACCGGGTTATATCTATTCAAACACTTATTGCTGTAAAGTACAAATCACACGTGTGTAATATCTTGAATTGTGAGTCGATGTAATAAGATCCGTTTAACGAGCAAGTGTAATAAAAATGCTATGCTTGAAGTGGTGTCAATGGTAATTTAAGAAAGATTGCTATAACTAGTTTTCATAATAGAATAAGAAATTCATATCAAATATTATGAGCATCTAGTCTCTAGTTTCTCAACAGTGATCTTCTAAATTATGCTGTTTTATAAAGGCAAGTCTATTACGGCCTTTGTCATAATTCATGGTTGTATATCTATAATGTAGCGGGATCTAAGTATATTCAGCTTTATTTTGTATAGCCTTTAATAAATAATATTAGATATGAGAAAATTAAATCTCGAATATTTTGTACAACTTCCAAAGATATCCTTAATAATGAACCTGAGATTATTTTGTATGTTTATCTCTACATGTAGCTTTAAACAATAAATAATACAACAGTGTACTCTGTTTTTTATTTATTTTTCCATATACAGACCCATCTGATTCAACTTTAAAATTAAAATGTTTTATAATTGTGGTGTACAAAAAATTATCTATATTCAGATGAACATAACTAGCATGGTCGACGAGACGATGAGCAAATAATTATAACTACCATAAATATTTGAATTTTGAATGAGAAGCGTGTATTACATTTTATTAAGCGCAAATCAAAACTCACACGTTTGTCACTGTACAACTGCGTCCATTGCACCAATTTAGAGACTCCGAGGCACTCGCGAAAATCGCATCACAAAAATACCCTTCTTTTGTAAATTCTCATAGAACCATCGCCGGTAACTATTATGCTAAATGCCTTCATCACGACTCCACCGTTACTGTATAAAACTTGAGGCTCGTGGGTGTTATCGGGCTAGAATGTACTAAGGCAGGGTGTACTTGACGTAGGGCACTTCCACGTCGGCGCCGTCCTCGTCGTTGCAGCACAGCTCGAACACTAGGGCCTTCACGTGGGGTTCTAACTTCTTCTTCGACACTCTAGTCACCACTTCGGACATGGGCAAGTTGAGGCGCTCCTGGCGTTTGGCCTTGGGCATGAAGAACGAATACAGCATGCAGACCCCCTGCGACAACATCGTAATCTCAAGCTTATGTTCATTTTTGAAATAATCTAGGAACTCTTGCAGCGTAATCTCTCCCTTGACCTCGAAGCGGTCCCACAGCGTCCACTTCTTGTCGTAGTAAGTGTTGGTGGGGGCCGCGATCGGCTCCGAGAAGCCGAAGAACGGCAGGGCGAGGTTCACGAATCCGTTCTTGAAGACTTCCAAGCAGTTGTACCCCTGCGCCAGCTTGTACAGCTCGAGGCACACCAGGCCGGCCACCACGGAGGTGGTGGTGGCGATGGCCGGGATGATCTTGCCCGCGATGAGCTTGGAGCGGAGCCGGTCGGCCGCGGGGATCTTGTAGTTGGCCGCGCGCAGGTTGGAGGCCGCCACGATGAAGTCCATGTGGAAGTTGGCGTCGTCGTCCTTCTCGAACTCCAGCGGCGTGACGCTGAGGCCGGCCAGCTTGTTGCGCGGCGGCAGCTCCGCGATGATGCTCTTGACGCGGTCCTGGTCCATGTCGTCGTTGTTGGCTTGCAGCTGCGCGTCCGTCACCGCGATCTTTATGCCCGATTTAGGACTGAACTCTGGCACCTGGAAACCGCAATCGATTTGAATTAAAGCCAAAAAGAAAAGAAAAAGATGACGTCAAAAAGCTTATTTACTTTTAACCAATAGGATAAAAATAAATAAGGTTACAGAAGTATTTTAATCAACTTTGTTTTTTTTATGTCATTAAAGAAAGAAGTCCTTAAAATGTTTTACTCTTATTTTATTGTATACAAGAGTGTCGATATTCTACTTCAGTGAAAAGGCACGCCGCGTGTTGTCAACGAGCTAAGCGTTACAGTGGAAAATGTACACATCTTATACAAATAAAGCACAAAATGGCTTGCATTGACTATAACATTGTTGTAGTTAAAAAGTGTACGAATTGAGTTTGAAAAAAGAAGACGAAACACTTTTTAACTAAAATAGGTGTAAAATACGTTTCAGTTTTTTTTTCTATGAGGATTATGGTGTCGCACTCTGTGCATTTGCCAGTGTCAAGTATTTATATTATTATCAAGTTTTTGATTATTTTCATGTCGAATGAGTCTTAGTCACAGTCAAGTCACAGTCATGCTCTAGTAAAGTTGTGGCAACTTTACAACAAGCATCCTCGGAGTTTTGGAAACAACACGAAAAGACTCGACTCGGCAAACTCATGCGCGTAAATCAGCACATAATAAATAAAACGCCTCCATTTTATGCATTAAAACACTCGAAAAAACACAAGTTTTAGAAAATAATACAATGCAACCGACATGTTTTTTTCGCGAAAAGTGTCCGTTTTAGTGTTTTATGCATATAATAAGCCATGGAGTGCAGACAGCGTCGAGCGACAGCCTACCTCGACCTGGCGCGCCCAGTCGGCGACGCACGCGCGGCTGGTGCAGGCGGGCAGCCCGTACACGGCGGCGCGCAGGTTGGCGGCCGCCACCACGTAGTCCAGGTGCAGCTCGTCCGCCGGGTCGAAGGCGAGCGGCTCGGGGCAGCGCTTGGGCCCCGACCAGAAGGGCGCGCCGCTCGTGGTCTGCTGCTCGGGCGGGAAGTTGTACAGCAGCTGCTTGATCTGGTTCGCGTACTGGTTCTCCCAGTGCAGCCGCGCCCACGCCACGCACGACGCGAAGTTGGCCGGCCGCTCGTTGATCGCGTTCTGGAAACAACCAACATTCTACTTTCAAAACTTTCGCGACTTTAACACATAATCATTTTTATTTTTGGCATCTGTGTCCACGGCCATTAAAAAAGGCTGAAACGTCGACCTTTGTGTGGGATTAGGTCCCGGTGATAAAGCATTCTGTGAGGAGTGAAAGGAGCTGATTTATCGGATTGAATCGGCGTAAATTAATATCTATCACAGGATTGAATCTATTTTCCTATCAGTGAAAACTATTACAAGTTCATATTTGTGTTGTTGCACCAGTAAAAATGAATGTTTATAGCTCTGTATTGACTACAGTAAATCATCTGGACTGTGGAAGGAGAGCTTTGTGCTGATGCTACAAATCTTAGTGGACCTGGTTTTCTTAATAGGACAACAGAAACCATAATAGCACTATGTATACAAGATTCACTCCTATAGGAAACGCGTCTAAATGGTAGATATACCTAACTACAATCATGTCATATTCAGTGCAAGCTAATCTGCACTATATTTGTATTTGGCAGTGTATCGATTTTCCACTGTAGCACTCGAATCGTTGAAGACACGCGCCTCAGCACAACAGTGAAACATCGATACTCTGTCGATACAAATATAATCCAAACTAGCTTGCACTAAATGTTTGTAGTTATAGATTAAGTGGTTCAACCTATTCAACTACGTTTACATGCGTTTTCCATGGGAATAAATCTGTACGTAGGAACCCTAAAACAAACCTCAACGAGGTTTAGTAGGTGCTAGTTACCAAAACCTATACTGTAATAAATTTATTTAAGAACATTATAAAAAATACTATAACATTGAATTGAGACGTGAGTCAGGCTTTAGTTGTGTTTGAATATAGTTACCTTCACGCTCTCGAGCGCTTCAATAGGCTGACTGCCCGGCAGCTTGAGCGTCCGGTCGATGAACAGCGGGTCCTTGAGGTACTGCGAGGCGTGCTCGGCCGCCTGACGGAACAGGCCCTCGAACTCGTCGCGCGCCCACTGCAGCGTGTGCTCGATGGCGTTGGGGAAGTTCTTCAGGGTGCAGATGGGGATGCTCTTCTCCGGGGGGTCCTGCGACGAGCTGTACGACTCGGTCAGGTACGGGACAACCACCTGAAAAATAATAATAAAAAAAGATGTAAAAAGATCGAAGGATGTTTTATTCATGTTTTTTTTTTATATTTGTAAACAGGGTCCAACCGGCGCCGGGCCGTTGTGGTGGAGTACCGCCCAATCGCCGTTCGAGGTTACGCCTTTGTCCAACCGTGGGATGTCTGATGCACTGAGACTTCTGCATGACTACCATCTCTGCTATGAAGAGATGATACCAGCATAAGCATGCATAGCATGATCAGCCTGTTAATTGTCCATTGCTGGACACGGTCCTAGCTTCCAAAGAGCGATTGGGCCATATCCTCCACGCGGGCCCAGTTGCGAGTTGGTGGATTCACATATATATTGAATTCCTTCTCTGGACGCAGATTTCCTCACGATGTTTCCACCGAGAAGCCAGTGGTAAGGAAATACATACATAAGTAGCTCATTGGTACGGGCATAGATTTGAAACCGCGACCACACGATTTCAAGTCGATTGATTTTCTAATTAGGCTATCACGGCCAAAGCTAAAACAGCTTTTAGGCTACCACAAAGAGATGATGCCACAAGATTATAATAAAGTCTAAATAGAAGGATGCTTGCCTAAAAGGGCTGGATGACGCCTAGGGGTTCTAGTTGAGTAAAAAGCACTGAAAAGATATAACAAATAACTTTTACAAAAACAAAACAACTAACTTGAAATTAATATGCGACCACCTCGGGAGTATACCCTTTCAAATAAGAAAATAGTTTTTAAAATCGATCCACAACTGACGGAGAAATACAAATATTAAAATAAAGTACATACATACCCACCCTTCAGTATTGTTGAATGTTTTTGTCACACGTTGTATACATAAATGTATAAAACTTGTTCCAAAAGTAATTTATGATCCCTACCTGCGTATTGCCCTTGGTGCCGAGGGTGCCGCTCTCCAACAGCGGTTTGTTGTAATACACGCAGCGCCTGTCCATGTAGATCCTGGCGTCCACGTTGTCCAGCGCGTTGGCCACGCCGTCCAGGGCCTCGAAGAACTGGTCGTCGTACACGGACTCCGTGTCCGGGCACACGCGGTTCTCCTGGGCGACCACGTTGATGTCCGGGTTCATGCGCTTGATCACCTGGAGTAATGGCCACATGTATTATTAGCAAAACCTAACTTGAATATAGTTGACCAATGAGGCTAAGTTTCGTGTTTTTTTTCTTCTTAGTTATTGGCATCGCACGTTGTGTATTCTGCCAATGTCAAGTTTATGAATTTTCAAGTATATCTTTTTTTATTAAAATCAAGTCAAATATGGAGTTTTGGCGGGAACGCAGAAAAGTCATGTTGTTGCATTCTATTATTTTCCTAAACTTGTGTTTTTTTGCGAATTAATGATTAAAAATTATGGTGTTTTATTCATTGAGTGTTTAATTACATGCACGAGTGTGGGCAAGTGATATAATGTGGTGAAACATGTCTTTTCGTGTTGTTTTCAAAACTCCGTAGAACCTCATAGTAAAGTCGCCACAGTTTTACTAGGGCATGACTTGGACACGACTATGACTAATTTCGAGTGACTGACTGTGATTTCATGACATATATGACTTATTTTAATAAAAAAACTTGCAAATTCATAAACATGACACTGGCAGAATGCACAACGTGCGATGCCAAAAACTAAGAAAAAAAAAAAAGTCTAATATGTCATGAAATCACAGACAGTCACACGAAAGTAGTCACAGTCGAGTCCAAGTTGTGGCGACTTTACTATGAGCTTCTACGGAAAACAACACGAAAAGACATGTTTCACCACATTATATCACTTGCCCACACTCGTGCATGTAATTCAACACTCAATGAATAAAACATCACCATTTTTAAACATTAATTCGCGAAAAAACACAGGTTTAAGAAAACAATAGAATGCAACGACATGAGTTTCGTGTTCCCGCCATAACTCCAAGTTTCGTGTTATACTTCACAGGACACACACACACACCACATACAGACAAATTGCATAAGTTGAAGATTTACTTTGATATACAGGGTTAGTCTAATCAGTTAGCATCCTTTTAAGGGCATATTCTGTACATCAAAACAAACAACTTTTACTATGGGTCCAACATTGAAATCGAATTTGATAAACATTCCATACAAATAGTTCATCGACCCTGGGGCAAAATGTATGGAACAGCTGTATTTTTTGTTGCAATTTCGATGTTGGCCCCATAGTAAAAGTTGTTAGTTTCGATGTACAGAATATGCCCTGAAAAGGATACTAACTGATTAGAACTAACCCTGTATAAGAAAACTTAAATAAAATATAATAATAAGTAGGTATACTAACTATTTACTTGTTTAATGTCTGTAATCATAATCAAGCAGTAGTGTGCAAGCATTACTGTGTTCCGGGTTGAAGGGCAATGTTACCAGATAAATTACTGGGTATGAAGAGATTTAACATCTAATATCTCAGGGTGACGAGCGCAGTGCAGTGCGGCGCAGGATTGTGTTCGCAAGTTCACAATTCTGGCACTGCTACTGTTAGTGGCAGGCGTGACGCTTACTATCAGGTGAAAGTCTTGATTGTCTCGTCACTTGACTGTACAAAAAAAATACATAAAATGTACGGATTGGTTATGGTACCGCGGGACTTTCTGTTACAAGTATTTTATACTTACTAGATGGTCCCAACCTACTTTTAGAAGCGTATCTTGGTTACAGAAATAAAAACAATTTAATTTTCACAGGATGTAACTTATAATGGTGATAATGAAACTCTACCCGAAACTATTATCCTGCTTTCTTAGCAGCCGGATAATTGGCCTACAAATAATTTAAATGGAAATACTAATTAGAGATCAGAATCTATCTATTAGAATCAATACATTGCAAGTAGTTTTCAACTGCTTGGACAGTATCCAGGTTTTAGGCCCTTTGTCAAGATGATGTAAATATTAAAAAAATATGGCAACGACAAAAGGCAAAATTAACGAAGAAATTATAAGGAGACAAGCGGGCGAACAAGGCGGACCCCATACTTTTCACTCACATCTCCCTGTAAACCAATTGTATCAGTTTGACACTAAAATGTCCGGACTTAGTGGGAAATGTTTGAATTCATTAATCACATTCATAATGTTTGTTTTCAATGATCTGTAAGATCTTCTAGAAATTTCGAGAAGTTATCAGTGATCGAACGGGCAGTATTTGTGAGTACCTTGGCGGCGGTGCTGGACTTGGGTTTCTGCACGTCGTAGGGGCGGAAGAGGAACTGGCGGTTCAGGTTGGACTTCTCGATGAGGTCCATGTCGGTGACGGTGATCTGGCCTGCGCCCGCGCCCACGCCGATCATGGCGAAGTTCTTCAGCAGCTCGCATCCGATGGCGCCAGCGCCTGCAATCAGTTACCGCAATCGTGATAAACACGCACATAAGGCACCCGTTCGAGCGCCGACGATTAGCGAGTGTGTATTTGTCGCATGGCGAGTAGCTAGTGCGATGGGGGATTACTCCTCTACCCATTTGCTAGTAGGCCTATGTACTATGCACCAAGCGAGTGTCGCTGAGGCCTAGGCTTGAACTCCGGAATCTCGGTTTTAATGAAATTCCGCAAGATGTTCAAAACCGGAAGCTCTATATTCGAATTTACGTTTTTCTTTCTAATTTTGGTAGTACCTAATCAAAACCATAAGCGACTGACAGACATTGGTCCGGAATTTCGGAATTTAAATGGTCAATAAACTTGATAACTTGAGAATTGGCACAATGCACAAACGTGCTGTGGCCACAGAAAAAAGAAAAAAAAAAAGGAATCATTAATTTCGGAATTTCATAAGGGTCCAATATTCAAGCCCTAGGAGTTTCGTCTTCGGCGCTCCGGCAATAATAGTCAGCTGTGTGTATCAACTGTTAATATAATGATGTATCTTTTTTACTAACACGGCACCTACATCTAATGTACAATGTACATTTATATTTATTGCGCGTATAAATAGGGAATATGCATTTTTTTTATTGACTCACAAAAATGCTGGCTCTCAACAAAACAAATCATTAAAAATACAATTTTGATATATGCGTAAATAACGAAGTTATAAACATTTTAGTTTCATGTCAGACAGCGGGCACTATATTGGTTAATGACGTCAAAGAACACGATTCCAAACAAATTATATCCTAGCACGTGTTTTCCTAGAAAGAGATAAATGACTCCCTTCCAAATACTATGAACGCTTATATTACAGAACTTTCCAGTTAATTTCAATTAATATTTCGATGTAAAAATCAGATTCAGTTAAAACTCTCTACTTATCGTATTATTTTTAATAATTAAAACACATGCATATTCCCTATTGTCGATAGCTAATCGCATCTTCCCCTCGCCGGCGGCGATGGGACAGTTGCCCGACTGACAAAATTACTGTGTGTAAATCTCTTTGTAGGGCAAAAGCCTGACTACAAAAAGTCCATGACTTGTTGTCCAGGGACAAGGCAAGAAGGGAAACAGACACACGCTTTCGCAATCTTAATATTGGTGTTGCTATCATATTCAGGGTCCGTCATAGTAAAAGTTGTACACAAAGATGAGTACAATGACCTCCTTCCGGCTTAGTATTACCGTTACATGTGGCCTCATACATTTTACCTTATTCAGTGCCCGCTATCCCGTGCATATGCATGTCAACATGTTCTAGATGTAAAATAGTACTACTACTGCAACATTGTACTTTGCGAATTTATTGGTATAGAAACATTGAGCTAATATCTAATGAGTCACAATCTCTAAGTGAAAACAGTCAAAAAACGTGCGAATGCCGTTGTACATACCTGTACGTGCATTATATAGTTCACATTTGTTCGAATTTAGACGTTATGTCGCTTGTATAGTGTTCCATGTATGCTTGTGTCTTATCGTAGTTCAAGTCGGTCAAAAAGTCGGCGCACTGTATGGCGTGTTTTGCCGAGTTTTGGCGCGGACATTTTTTGCACGTTTGTGGCTCTATTGGTATTATAGCTCAATGTATAGAAATTATGATAATGCATTCTATTCGTCACAATCAGTACACACACAGTTATTACTATAAGGTTTTATTAAACTTGTGTGTGGCGAAGCGTGATGTCAACATATGGAAAATATATTCAAATCTTGACAATCTTAAGTTCATTGGCACCTCTGTGACCTTCAAAATAAATCGCCGGAGCAATAATAATCTCAACAACGTTCTCTTTATCACAAAGCAATTAGATAAAAATAAAAACCAGCCCAAGAGCGAGTAGGACTAGCGCACCGAGGGTTCCGTACACCACACAATTTATTTGTATTAAGTAAGAAATGCGTTTAATTAAATTTGGTTCCTTAGTGTAAGGTCGGTTTTTATTATTTGTTTTACGTTTAGAAAAACGCATCACCTACCAAGGCCGTGGTAGCGTAATCGAGAGACCACTCTACTTGCAAACGTGAGGCCCGTATCAATGAGCTCTTTGGAGTTTTTTATACGGATGTTCAATATGTTCACCCTGAGGAAACCTGCAAACGACTGGAGCAGAATTTCAATGGCGCATGTGAATCCACCAACCCGCAACTGGGCCAGTGTGGTGGATGTGGTCCAAATTCTCTTTGAGGGTAGGCCTAGGTTCAGCATTGGACTATTAAAAAAAAGGCTCGACTAATGCTACAAGTTTACAATAGAACAGTAACAAAACTGTACAGAACTGAACAGTAACAGTAACACGCATGAAGTAATCCCTTTTTTTTCATAATGACATTTCTTATATTTGTGATAATTAGCAAGCAAGGTAGGATGGACAGACTGACAGTGTAGAATAAATTTCAAAATAGGGTCCAGTTGGATACCGTTTGGATGTTGAACCCTAAAAACAGTATAAAACAGTTACCGAAATGTATGCTGAAAGCAAACATGTCACTGAAATGAAACTACTGTTACACCAACCATTCAATGCTAGGCTTTCAAGGTTGTACTATGTAAAAGCATAGGTACACATAAAAACACAACAATAGGAAACAGTAACAACTGCTGTCGCCAAACATTCATTTTGTAAATAACAAATACACAACTAACAAAATGTTAACCAACTTCAAAGTAACCTCGAGAATACACAATGTGTAACAAAAAGGTTCAACAATACTGAAGGATATGTATGTACTCATCATAATGAACAACTTTTACTATGGGGCCAACCCTGAAATTGATGGGGAAAAAAACAGCTGTTCCAAGGTCAATGAAGTTTTTGTATGGAACAGCTGATAATTTTTACGCGATTTCTGGGTTGGCCCCATAGTATAAGTTGTTCATAATGATGAGTACATACATACCCTTTAGTATTGTAGAACCTTTTTGTTACACGTTGTGTATTTTCAATCAAAAAATAAGTTTTCAAGATCGACCCACAATTGATAGAGAAATGTACATTAAAAAAAAACACAATTGAATGTAGAACTTCTTCCTGTTTTAAGTTGCTTAAAAACAACAGGCATAATCCTTAGCCCAGAGATGTTCATGGCCAGTTTTCTTATCTGGTTTACTATAAGGTCATAATTATATCCTACTAGCTGCACCAGGCCATGGTTTGCTGCGGCATCACAATTAAATATAGCCTATAAGGATAGTGTAGCTTTCCATCGGTGCAAGGTTTATGCAAATTGGATCAGTAGCTCCAAAGATTACCTCGAACAAACAAAGTCACAAACTCTAACCTCTTTATAATATTAGTGTAGATTAGGTACATGAAGTACTAAAATGCCTTGATAGAAATCTATTTCGTAAAATATATGTAGTTCAGGGGAATTTAGGACACACTTGAACATACATACATACATATATAAGCATAAGCAGCCTTTCAATTATTGTCCACTGCTGGACTTAGGCCTACCCTCGAAAGGCGTTTGGGCCATATTCACCACGCTGGCCGGTTACAGGTTGGTAAATTCACATACGCCATCGAATTTCTTCTCCGACAGACCAGACAGACAGACAGAAGAGATTTAACATCTAGTATCTCAGGGTGACGAGCGCAGTGCAGTGCGGCGCAGGATTGTGTTCGCAAGTTCACAATTCTGGCACTGCTACTGTTAGTGGCAGGCGTGACGCTTACCACCAGCCGAAAGTCTTGCTCGTCTCGTCACTTGACAGTAAAAAAAAAAACATACATACATACAATTCAATTTCAATTTTTGATGTATGGCTTTTGTGAAGATGTTTCACAACTCCGCCACTGTCACGTAGAAAGATAGGCCATCAAACGCAGAGAGTCTGTTCGGTTATTAATACTGCAATATTCTTTGAAGTGTAGTGCAGAGTTTTTTTACATACAAAGACTACTAAAAATATAACATTCCTTTTTGGGTAGTCGGGTAAAAAGTAAGAAATACCAACTCACCGACAATGAAATACTTCAAATCGCCGAGCCTTTTCTGGAAACCTTTCCCGAACACGGCCACTTGCCCATCGTACCGGGTGCCAGTCGGCTTGCAGTTCTCCTCGTTGAGAACCGATCGGTCCTGGGAATCAAAATACAAATTGCTATTATACAGGGTTAATGGTTATCAGTTAGGACCATTTAAAAGGCATAATTCGTACATCGAAACCAACAACTTTTAGTAAGGTGTCAACATTGAAATCGCAAAGTCCTGTGAAATAAAGAGATTTAAAAAAAACTATAAATATAATAAGGGGTTAGGTTAGCCTGTCTCACACTTCTACTATGCTTTTCTATATTATCAACGTCTAGAATTGCCCTTATAGTAACACTACATACCTTGGGCAGGCATTCAATGGCATCGTGGTAGAGCCACTGCATGATGGGGTGGAACTTGCCCGAACAAGCTTTCATCACCTCCTGCGCGACCACGCCGCCGATGCACGCGTTCATAGGGCTCAGGTCACCGGCAGACATCTGCGGGAGACAGGTTTTAACTCTATGCACTCTGAATAAAAGCCAATGAGTACTGAGAACAATTTATGTACGTAATAGTTATTAGTAACTTCGAGTGACACTAACCTTGCAGAAAGTCTCCAAAAGCTCAACATTGAGATCGTCCTCCACTCCCAGCTCAGTCTTTGTTGCCTTCGCCAACTCTATAAACTTGGCAGCATCATCATTATTCCATGGCTTTGGCAGACGACCCTCAGCCTCCTCGAACTTATGTAATGTAGCAAAGCCTACATGCAACTGCTGAGGATAGTCGAACTTTCCGAAATCTGCTATTAAAAATTCTGGGTTCTTGATGGACTCGCTGAGGGGTTTGAAGTTAATTTTCTTGGGCATCTTGACTTGAGATACTATGCCTCCACGGATATACTTTGAGAAGGTGGTTGTGTCGCCGATGCTGAATGTGTAAGGGCCTAGGACTTTAATCTTGCGAGGCTCGCAGCCATTCAGTTCTGTCATGCCTTGCACCTGTGGATAAATAAGTTAATTGATTAAATATCAGAAAAACTTGTTTAGTAAAAAAACTTTAGAAAATACATAATACTACCACATGGACCTGGGTAAAAAAACGAAACAAACGCGTTAACCACTCAGCTATCAACACTACATTGGATTTTATTTGCATTGGAGTTAACTAAGTAACGACAAATAATAGACACGCTAATGCTAAATGTCCTTAAACTGCAACCAGAACCACCGGAGGACAGGCAGCAGTGTCCTCTCAGTTAACGGTGGTAACCTGCAATTCCCAAGCCGCCTGCCAAGCTTGGGGATTATGGCAACACCTCCCTTTAAGGGAGAGGCCTTCGTCTAGCAGTGGACGTCTTCCGGCTGTTGATGCGATGTATGACATAATACTAATTATCTTTTGCATAAAAATATTCAAGTTGGATGGGTAGTTAGACAACTTTTAGTCCTAACTTTTTACTAAAACAACAGAGATACACGAATATCTAGATATGCCTATGGTTAAAGAGGAAATACAGTACTACAGTAAAAAATACAATCACATATCAACACACAGCTCGCAGACACAGGAAACCAGAAAAAAATATTAAAATGGCTTAGAATAACAGAGTAGGTACTCGCATAAACACATCAGCCATAGGATGTCCACTGCTGGACGATGGGATTGATGAACCTGTATCAGGTTCTACGATTTCATAGTATTTTTATTATCATAGCCAATTTTTGATTGTATGTATTTCCTCTTAAAAGGGGGAAGTATTCAGCGGGGCCATTTAACGCTCAATTTAGTTTCGCGTCACGCCTGCCTCCAACAGTAGCAGTACCATAATTGTGAACTTGTGAACACAATCCTGCTCCACCATGCACTGCGCTCGTCACCTTGAGATATTAGATGTTAAATCTCTTCATACCCAGTAATTTCTCTGGTAACCTTCAAACCGGAACACAGTAATGATTGCACACTACTGCTTGGCGGTTGAATAACTGGCGAAATGTACTTCCCCAGGCGGACTGCAGAGTCCTATCACTACAGTAAAGATTAATATATTTATATAATATTTAGTAAGATAAAGATAATACAATAGTTGCAAAAAAGTTTGTGCTTGCAAGGTCTACTGTTCACAGAACTACTAACTAATAATATTGCGCTTCAAATTATATTGTTTTTGTCATTTAGAACTTGAAGTATCATATTATATGCTGAGAAAATGATCTGACAATCTGAATGGACACTCTGCAGTCCTATGAGTCATCTCTTTGTTATGATTAACTCACGACATGGTTCATATTAGAATGTTTTTTACAAAATTGAGGAAAGAGATAAGCAAGTGACCTGCCCAGTAGCAAGCATCACACCTGCCGCAAAGCCGCCTATTCAAAGTGCCACCAGGGGGGTGTCACTGCGCAGTTTAGGTATGTTCGGCCGGCGGTCTGCGCCGCGAGGACATGACAAGGTTGAACTCAGTGGCCGCCCGCACGCTAGACTCGTCACACGTAACTAAGCATAAGTGATAGAAAGCGAACAGTATATCTAGGCATAGATTAAGTATATTAACATACTTAATCTATGATCTAGGTGAATATAGCGAGCGGTATCCAGTGTTGTGAGAGTTGAATTGCTACTTTATTGCCTAGTAGATAGAGTCCTTATTTATTTCAATTCCTTTGCGGAGTGAACTTTTTGTACGTAGTACTATTATTTGTTCTGTGTTGCCGCTGAGAACTTTGAAATCATGCTTGATAATTTTAGTGGACATATTTCTTTACACAGTAGTCGTTACAAAACTGCACTCCTGATTAACTGACAAAATAGTAGTACCCCCCCTATCATCATCATCATCAGCCCGGAGACGTCCACTGCTGAACGAAGGCCTCCCCCTTACTGTACGACAACCTGCCATTTGCATCCACCGGTTGCCCGCGACTTTTACAATGTCGTCACGTCGTCAGTCCACCTAGTGGGAGGCCTTCCTACTCTGCGTCTTCCGGTTCGTACCCCAAATGCAGTCTGCAAAATAATCCTACCACAGTAATTATTTTTAACAACATTGTGTAATCATTTTGCCTGTGGACCTGGCAATTACTTCCAATGTCTGAAGTTTTGTGCTTCCAAAGTTATCTTGTCCTCACAGACACTGCAGATGCTTAGACGTGACAGAGGTCACCCAGTATGAAGCAAACCTGAGCAGGAAGCTAGGCATAGTTCCACTTGGGCACATTCAGCTAGGGCATGTTTGTCATAAGTAGTACCAGAACTACTTATGTTAAAAGTCTCTTGTTAATGATGTTAATTTCAGTCTTCAGCTGGAATCTATAGTTTAAAATTATATTTAAAACAGTGAACTACAAACCTCACTGAATGTGACGTGGTCTCCATCTTCCAGTCCATGCCGGGTGTCATCCAAACATGTAACCACTGCTTCATAATCGTGTGTAATGTCAGCAATCATCGCAGACACTGGGTTCTCTCCGTTCACGTCCACAACTGTGAACTCTGGCCCGAAGTCACAGAACACCTGTGAGAACAGTCCCCGAGTGTCGGCAATCACCAGAGCAATGTTGTTGATGTGAGTGAAAGCTGCAATGCGTTCTTTCTCAGCGCGCGATGCCCCTGTCAGCACCACAACGCTAAACTTGCGGAGGAAGTCTTCAGTGAGGGGCCCAGTGTACGCCGTCGTAGGCACGTAGTGATTCAGCTCTAACAGCTGTTCGCAAGAAGCTAGAGCCCTGTTTTGGCCGATGTTATCCTCCGACAGGTAGAACTGAGAGGATAAGTCCGCAATGGTGCATGTCTTCTCATCGTGAAGGGTGACAGACTTCACTCCGCCGAGGATCACATTCTTTGCAACCTCGACACCGAGTCCGCCGAGTCCCGAGATCAGCACGTCGGAGCTGGCCATGCGGCGCATGGCATCATGCCCCAGCACGTACAGCTGCCGCGAGTATAGACTCTCGTCGATTTCATTTTCCATGCGCGTCCCGTTGTTCGCCATTGCCGAGTTGTTGGAACGTGACTCTCCTGTATTCAGTTTCCGCTTTTTCGCCGGGGGGTCAACGGAATTATCGGCGACTTCAGCACTAGACATCGGGCACGAACGCGCACAATTTTGACAGAATTTTGGTTTGCGTTTTATATGAGAAGAAATAATCTTCAGATGATGGACAGCGACATTCGCGCTTCGACAAGGGCCGCTTACTCACTGCCTTGAAGTTAGCTGCGATCTGCGAACGACGTGGAAAATGACCAGCGAAAAATAGAAGATTATTTTAGTTCTATTTTATATGATTAGAAGGAAAAATGATTCTTAGAAGAATTAAAAGATCATGAATTATACTTGGAAATAATTATATTTTCATAGCGAGAGCGACCCAGAAAGAAGTTAGGCACGATTTTTTTTAAAAGAAATGGTGGCCGTTGTTTTTTTTTTATTGAATTTCTATAACTTTTTATAGGTTTTGTTTTGAAATATTTTTTGTTTTTGGCGCCACACTTTGTTTATTTAGTTATTTGCTAATACCGTGTTTTAAAAAGGCTGTGTCTCCTTACTGCTGTCTCAGATCCGTTCAATTTTATGGAAAACGCGCGGCTTGGCATGGAACCAACCGCGGTGTCATGCTAAGCCGGCGCAAGGTGGCTGTTACAGCGCCGGACGGGGGCGTACGGTGGCTATCGGAATCTTCAAGCATTGCACGAAGGTCGGAGGTTTCGCCAATCTAACTAATATAATCGGACTAAATTCTGTAACATGAGGTATTTCTAGCATGTTATCTTCACTTTACCAAACTATAGTGTTCAGAATATAGAGACAATCCATATGCTCAAACCTACTATCAGTCAGCAGCGTACCCAGCAAGCTGGCGGCAGCGGCATTGCCAGGTTGAATGGCAGTACGGTGAGCCAAATAAACGCCATCATTATGATCACGCGTTGCGGTGACCAGCAGGATAATCATGTAACTGTGCGGGATCGCGATTCGGATCGCTATTTGTCATAAATGTCACTTGTCACTGTCACAGCTTCACGGTATCACGGAGGGATTTCTCTCGCTATCGTTATCGAACGAATGCATTGAATTCCTTAATTAAGTTAAGCAAATCCGTCGGTCTTTTGGCGTTTCATCCTGCCCTGCAGGGTCAAATGAGTTTTGGCAGTGACAGTGACAAGTGTAAATTTTTGACAACTCGTATCTGAATCACGATCCTGAAAAGTTACATGATAGTCCCGCAGGCGCTCGAACATTTTTTTAATCGTAGATGAGCTCACGGTCCCCACGGGCCCAATGTTTCCGCACCAAACAGCTCAAATATGTTATCAATGCTGAGCTTAGTATATTTGCGCTTTCTCTAGGCATAGAAAACAATATCATCAACATAATTTTATACAAATTTATTTTGCAATTCGCGGCAAATGAACAATGTGCGACGCCATACGACAGTAGGGGATGAAAGAAGGAAACGATTCAGATACAAAAAAATCACTTCTGACAATACCATAAAATTGATGTCATATAACTTATAATGTCAACTTCAAAAACATTCGCATTTTGATTTTTATCAGCTAGCTTCAGAGCAAACAAACCCTTGAGAAAGCGAGCAGTCCATTTTTGTTTCTTGTCGTGAATTTTGTTTCAAGTTCACCGTTCACGTTGTTTGTCGCGCATTTTCTCCCCGCAGACTCAGCCGCACGATTATTTTATTGTTGTCCACAATCGGGATCGGGTGTGAAATGATCTTGGGCAGTATGCATATCGTGTAAAACCTTAAACTTTCGGAGGACAGTTTGTTCCTTGTTTTGGTTTTGTTTTGAAATCCATTGACTCAGTGAAAATGGTTCAGGAATACGTTTCTCCCGTAAGGGTACACAAGTACCCCTTCGAGATGGTGATGGCTGTAAGTATTTTGAAGTATTTCATCACTTGCACTTGGGTATTTAAGTTGGTGAAATTGCAGTAGTCAGCAAGGTCAGTCTGTCGTAAGAGTTGCTTTCAAGGATGAACATAAACATATCAAACACTGCAAGTAATCAATCTATTGATTTCCACATCCATCCTGTTACTTTATAGCATTTCTAACCGAGTTTATTAATGGGAGATTTAGATTAATTCACTATATTATTAAGGCAATAAGTATTTAATTTTTAATGCATGTGAGCGATTTGAGCTTTAGACTAGGTACTTTTCCTATTGTCACTGAGATTTAAACTTGTAGCCTTGTAGTTACAACTTTTTTAAGTGTCAACTTACAGGTACAGAGTTAAATAGATTCATTAGTAATTTAACACAGGTGAAAAACTAAATATCCATCGAGATTAATTTTTTTGTTGTCTTTCTAGACTGCAACATGAAGAAATCTTTACTTTTGTATTTTCAAGATGCTACTACATACTACTGGAGGTTCTCAAAAATTCATGTTGATAGAGACAAAAGATTAGCTACATATTTGTGATGCCTCTAGTGTAATAGGAATGCATAGGCACCAGTGATTGACATCACAGCTTATGCATCTGCTTTTTTTACACACTTTTTTGGATGTCACCACAATAAGCCATAGATTTGTCCTACCCAATGAAAAACTGACTAAAAGGGGGCAGTCCACGTGGGCTTACTGATGGTGAGTTTTTCATTAGGTAGGAGAATTCTTTGGTTTATTGGCAGGGATGTGTGGTAAAATACCTACTATACAATCAATATGTGCAATACTCATGAATGTAAGTAGGTAAGTATTGAAAAAGGTTCAATAACAACACATCATAAAAAGATGTAATGTGACCTTGTATACACAATGAATATTAATCAGTTAGAAATGCGATTTTGATGCCTATTCAGTACCATAACCATACTAAGGCTCAGCCCTCACTACTAAAGCAAGGCAAGGCGAGTGCCTGCAATCAGCGTCGAAAAGGCAACACGCCTCACCTTGATTTTGTAGTGTGTATTTTGCTTAAGGGCCACTTAGAGGGCTTATATGATCGTCACGGAGGGTGCTCCGGGAGGCCTGCACTGAGATCAGCAAGCTGCTGGTCGTCCTCGGGGAAATAGGGTAGCTGGCTTTCTGCACTGGGATTATGCACCAGGGCCTACCAAGGGCCTACAGTGCAGAGAAGCGCTTACTAAGTATATTCTATGTAGAGGCAGTGGCAATGTTAATATTATGAAACCTTGATTTTAACAGTGTATAAGTTTTTCGGTAATAGCTCTCCTTTATATATGTATTTTATTCCAACTATAAATCCTCTCAAGTCAATCGTAAGTTTACCTGGAAAACATTGTTCTTAGTGATAAGGAAGCCAATGATTACACTCATATTTATGTGGTTGTTTACCTTTCTATGTTACTTTCGCTGTAAATTATAATAGAGTTGATCTATTTATTAATTATAAGTAATAGACTATAGGAACGGCTTCCCAAAATATATTTACCTGCTTGCCTGTTTGGTAAAAATGCAAACAATCCAAGGCAATGTGACCGTTTCCTAAACATGAGTAGTTTGTGATAAGTTGCTAGCTGGAACCAGGGGGGTGTCACTCTGCAGTTTAGGTATGTTCGGCCGATGCTCCGTCCGGGTGGACAATGCAAGGCAGAAGTCAGTCGCCGCCCGCACGCTATCATCGTCGTACGTAACTAAGCATACGTGATAGAAAGAGAGCGGTATAACTAGGTGAATATAGCGAGCGGTATCCAGCGCTGTGCGAGTAGAATTGCTACTTTATTGCCTTGTAGATAGAGTCCTAATTTATTTCAATTCCTTTGCCGAGTTAACTTTCTACTATTATTATTTATTCTACTATTATTTATTCTGTGCTGGAAAATCTTTTTATATATTTTTTGAAGACAAAAGGTAGGTAGAAACAGCCTAAAGCGAAATAGCCCGCAAATACGGCCGTTGTGACGTATAAGGGCCCATACGCCTATTGAGAGTAGCCAAGGACATATTGCGCCGGTTTCTATAGCATCCTGATCAACAAAAAATACATACCAAATCAAATGTAACACTGACTAGACATCAACGGTGGTAAGTCGTTAAATAAACCATAACATCACGATTATCGCGTGCTTATACTCGTGACCTGCTAATAAATTCAATTGATTTTCAAGCTGTCATATAGTTACCGCCACAGAATAAGCTTTAGTTGTCTAATTATATAATATTATGTCCCTTTATTGTGTTAATTACATAAGTAAAGTATCGCTTCGCAAAACAGTCTTAATTTTACTATAACCGGTGTAACTTAGCAATATAACATGACCACAGTGATCTAGCTCACAACGTTTGTTATTTTTGTTTTAATTTTTAAGTGTCTGAATTATGTAGTAGTTACAATCCGAATCCACTGTTTTAGCCATGTCGAGTGCTTGCTAATTTGGATCATGGGATCGTTCTGTATTTTTCAACAAGTTACTGTATTATGCAATTTTTTTGATCTGTTGTAAGTGCCTAATAAATATACAAAAAAATAATGCTTTATTGTCTATAAAATGGTACAAAACAAAATAATTGAAATCCCTGGTTGCTACTTTAGCGTTAAGCTGTAGTGCAGCAGCCAGAGCTTCCCCCAAATCTAACAGCAACAACAACAATAAATACATATTTGTTTATGATATTTATAAGCAATGGTGACTTGAAACACCGAGCTATGTGGGGGTGTGTATCTGTGTGTATGTGTGGGGTGTGTATGCGTATACCACGTAATTCCAACAATATATGGCAAAACAGATAAAAAATTGACAATACCAGTGGGAATACCATCCAAACAGTAGCTACCTACTACATCTTTAATTCAGTGTCAAAATGTACTTCTTTTTTAATCGACTTCATAAAAGGAGGAAATTCTCAATTCGGTTGTATTTATTAAAATGTTTGTCACCTCTGAACTCCATCATTTATAATAAAACGAATTGGTTTTTATTGGTCCCATAGCAATTTCATCAAAATCGATTTAGTGGCTTGGTTTTTTAATCAATATACTTACCTGGAAAAATATGTCATCCAAGTAAACGTAATAAGTAGGAGACAGAAATAAAAAAAGGACTTGTTACTCTGTCCATTATGTTAAACGCTCATGCATTTTTTTTAAATAATTATTTTTTAATAAGGTTTTGTTGAGAAATTACAATGTGACCCTGTAGCGTCTCATGCAAATTTGACGAAATGGCATTGTGAAGCGTCTAGCAAATTATATATTGTACAAACAAATAAATGATATGTTTGATCTAGCATTACCTCTTTACAAGGTTAAGGACAGTTGACATGACGTTGAAATTTTTTCAAGAAAATATTTATTTGCTAGATGCTTTACAATGTTATGTCGTCAACTTTGCATGAGCTGTCATAAAGCGATTAACATAATGGACGGAGTAATAAGTGTTTGACTGCGGCTGCGAAGTGGCGGCGTGGTCGACTCAGAGATGGTTAAAACAAATATCCTGAAAACATGATAAAAAATTACAATCATTTTTTTTTTATGCAATGATATATAATAATAATCGTTTATTTCAGGCAAACAGGAGCTACTTAAAAAAACACGAATAACACACGTATGTAGGAGAGAGATATGTTATATCGCACCCTCAAATGGCCCCATGAAAACGGCCCTAGGGACTGTCTCGCCTGTCGGCGCTCACTAGGCGAGACGCGCGCTATCCCTTTTGCTCTCTTAAAAGTGCTATCTTCTTTCGCACTCCGGTGCAACTAGTAAACATAACGGCACGGGAGTCATTTTCAAACGTTGTTTTTTAACGCGATGGCGCGTCTTTCGTAATCTTTGTTAAAATGACATAAATAAGTAAAATATTCGTTTTATTTTGTTATTGGCTTGTGTAGGGACCCCACCTTAACTCGCCTGATGTTAAGCGAACACGCGGTCCAGCCTGCGATTGTCAAAACTACATACCCCGTAAAAAAGGACCAACCCAAAAAAGTTTCTTGAATTGATTGAAGAATAAACTGAAACATTATCAGATCCACAAGGACTTCTTTGTTACAAAAATATCCTCCTCTACTTTAAATTAAAGCTTAGTATTCTTTGTTCAGTTAAATAAATGGACAGAAGTAACAAGAACGTTTTCACTTCGCCATGACCGATGCTCGTGGATTCCATGATGACTCAGAATAATAAAGTTGTCAATTCTAGCTCTTATTTCATCAAGTTAAGGTCGTTGTTTTCGAAAGTAGACACAATTTCGGAGTAGAGTTCAATGCACTGGGCTGATTACAATTCTTTTAAATCGCTCCCCTTGATATTTGATAGACGACAATAATTGCGGGTTAGGGGGCGGTTCCCTGCATTAATGCAAAGCCCTAAATATATTAGTGTGACTTCGTGACTGCAGGAAGGCTCGTATACCCACATTACACACACATTAGCTACCGAGTGCTAAAACTATCTAAGTAGTCTCGGAAAAACTGCACGCGAGACGGATTCGCGAACTTCGTTTTACCCAGCGACAATGATAAAATGAATGGACGGGAAATAAGCGCACGGATTTTGAAGACTATATGTTGAGCGCCAGCTCTCCACTCGCGTCAGTCATACTCTGCCTTTGCGACATGCGAGCCGTACGATACGACAATACAAACTTCTAATACATGTACATGTGTTCTCTTTTTGTCATGCAGTAATTAGATTCGCTATCTCTATTTTATGGCAAATGTAATATGCATAATCTTAGCTAGGTATGCTTGATTGTGTTGACTTGTTAATTTTGAACGATTTGCAAGCGCTGGGCCCGTCCATTCCAATAACACCGTCGCTGGTTTTACCTGAGAGTTTGCACCATAGATATAGTGCTTTCGCTTAAGCCTGTAATTAATAGAAATAATAGAAAAGTATACCTAATAGAAAAGATCTTTATTTCTTGTAGATTAGAGAGGTCAAAGGCTTAGTGACATAGGGTTGTCTCCTTTGTTCGTTAAATAGGGTAATGCATGTGTTTCAATTATTAAAAATAATAAAATAAGTAGAGAGTTTAACTGAATCTGATGCTTACGTCGAAAAAATAATTGAAGTCTGCTGATAAATTTCTGAAATATAAGCGTTCACAGTATTTGGGAGGGAGTCATCTATCCCTTTCTAGCAAAACACGTGCATATTATAGAATTTGTTTGGAATCGTGGAGTTTGACGTCAATACACCTAGTATAGTGCCCTCCCTGGCTAAAATGAAATTAAAATGTTTATAATTTCGTTATTTGTGCACATATAAAAAAATTACTTTCGATGATTTGTTTTGTTGCCAGTCAGCTTTATTGTGACTCAATAAAAAAAAACACGAGCATATTCCCTCCCTATTAGGAAAACTCATTTTTTGGCTCATCATCATCATGTCAAGTCAATGCTGTTTTTTTGTATTTTATTTTGTTTGTATAATTGTTTTTAGACCAAAATCTGGCGACCTCCACCGCAATCTCAGAGGCCAGATTCAGATCTTCTTGTGCAGTTTCCAACCGACTTCAAAAAGGAGGTTCTGCATTCGACTGAATGTTTTTGTATGCCATGTGCCATCCCGTTAATCGTCGACACCGGGGCTATCGGGATCGATGAAACAATTTTGCCTATCTGCCCGGTAACGGCGCACCGGGGTGGATGGGACCAAGTCGTGTGTGACCTACTTCGGAATGCGAAAAACTTCGAACAGAAATTCGTCGAGGTAACTTCGCGAGCAGTACAGACCTGTAGATTTAGATGCATATACCACGACAGACTGCAGTCTAACCAATGAATGAGGCAGAAAAATTATATCTCTATTGCTCTCGCTGGTATACCTACCTACCAGCAAAGAAATTTAAATTGTATTCCGGTCTTACTAAAGGCGGTTACATACGATGAAGATGCTTTTATAATTTTTAATCTTATCTCAGAACATGTTATTTCAATATCGCTCATCATACATTTAATTGACAGCACAAATGACGCCGATAATATTATTTATTTCAAATTGTATGGCGAGCGATATTTTATCTTAACATGAAATATTATAGCATCTTCGTCGTGTGCTCAGATCATATAGCCTGTTGATGGCTCGTGAACATAGTTTCTCCTACAAACACGACCCGACCTCGCCCCCTGCCCGCAAAGAGGTAACGTTCTATGCTTGCGATTGGCCAATCACTGGGATGACGTAATCTGAGTTATGAAATTCAACGAAATTATGACGTACTCGCTGTGGCTAGCAGTGGTTTTTAAACTACTAATTTTCGTATGAGGGGAAGTCGGATGATCAGTCAACAGGGTTTATAGTCTTTGGTCGTGTGTGACGGCTTTAACTCTTTATTTGAGTTTGAACGACATACGATATCAAATCATCATTAGTTTCACCATGAAATGCTTGGAAGTAAATTAGCTTTTCGCTCTTATCACGTCTGTCTACCTACTCTACTTTTCTATAAAATAAATATTTGATTTAATATTTCTGTTGATTTAGTTTCCTCCATCTGTTTTTGAGGGTAAAAACATAATTGTATAAACAAGGTACATGTCCGACTGTCCGTGTCTGTAGCTAAAGAAAAAAGAAGACGCAAGCTATTTAAAAAAAATACGACTTCAAAGAGAAAGTGAGAAGTGTAGGGAAAGACCACTACAAGAGACTAGCAGTAGCACTACAAGAGAAGTCGAATGGATCGAATGAGTAGAATGGTCGATCGAGGCACTAAGCCAGTCGATCAAAGAACGCTGAAGTCGATAATTGGCCTAATAAGTAACCAGGCCGGAGCTTGTACGAAGGGCGACCGCTCTCTGTTGAGAAAAGCTGAGAAGCTAATGACAGTATTCAGGCCACTCTGAGGAAACAAGCAATTAGGTTCCGTCGAGTGATAATTGCGCGATACCACGTGCAACTGCGTGTGCCACAGTACAAAATAAAAGTACAGCCAGGCATCTCTATGTTTTCATCGTACATTATACATAAGTATAACTTTAACGTCCCGCGTTGTCACCTACTATAGCGGGATCCTACAGACCCGTGTGCTAAACATGTGATTTTGGCAAATAAGTACTCTGCTTTATTTTGACGCGTAAGTATTACGTTTAATTGTTAAGGCTCTGAATGCTGCGCGCCCTTGCGCATTTCAACATTTTTGAATGTATAAAATCACTGGTTTTTTAAAAATGCAATCGAGTTACGAGACGCGCGGTACGTTCGCCTGGTGGTAAGCGTCACACCTGCCCATAACAGTAGCAGTGCTAGAATTGTGAACTTGCGAATACAATCTTGCGCCGCACTGTATGTACTGCGGTCGTCACCTTGATATATTAGATTGCCGCCTGGGGAAGTACCACACCTTTTCCAGTTATTCAACCGCCAAGCAGTAGTGTGCAAGCATTGCTGTGTTCTGGTTTGAAGGGTAATGTTACCAGAGAAATTACTGGGTATGAAGGGATTTAACATCTTATATCTCAGGGTGACGAGCGTAGTGCAGTGCAGCGCAGGATTGTGTTCGCAAGTTCACAATTCTGGCACTGCTACTGTTAGTGGCAGGCGTGACGCTTACCACAAGGCTAACGACTTGCTCGTCTCGTAACTAGATTGTATAAAAAAAATGCTTAGGTAGGAAAAATCGTAGTCGGTGAAACTGAATAACATTACAAATGTTAAAAAAAAAACGATCCAAGTACGTTTTCATTCATAAAATTGAGCATTACTTATAATCCCATTTTAGGTACTAAAACTCGTTTAGATCAAAATGTTTTGTTGCTGAAGCTTTGTAATGTTATTCTCGGCAATTTCACCGACTACGATATTTCATTTTCATACTCAGTGATTTTATCTATTCAAAATGTTGAAATGCACAAGCGAGATACAGGCGCGTGTACACCTAACTGTGTCTTCTAGTCTAGAGTTTATATATCGCGCAATTTTGGGATGACAAGTCCACGTAATTTCAAGTAAAGCAAACAAGGCCTTCGTTTGGCGACGCCAATTATTTTCTCTTCAATGTTACCTTCATGGTTACACAGTACATATTATTAATCGTATAGAGGCGACCGTTCAATTTTACCAACCTCTCCCATACAAGTTGCACTCGTCTTTATCTCTTTCAGAGTTTATCAGTGGCATCACTTGTGCATGTTACAGTACGGTCGTTCCTCGACGGAATCAAAAGAAACGTGACCGAGATTGGCTTCCAATAGTAGATTATGGCACGTCTGTTCATGAGTAACATTTCCCGAAAGGGTTGCGTTGACAGGAACGTGACTTTTCTAGCATAAAATACAAAAAGTAATATGGTCCTGGTGGACACCCTTTGAGTCAGTGTTGCCAACTCAGCCCCTTCGGTGCTAGATCTAGCCCTATTTCGACTTGTTCAGCTCCAAAACTAATGATTTAGCCCCTAGCCCCAAATCTAGCCCTCATTTGACCTAAAGAAAAATATACATTTATTTTGAAAAAGTCTCATGAGGGACGAATTCGCAACGAATTCAACGAAGACTCATCTGATGAAGACGCCAACATATAAACTGCTTAAAATAAACATGTTTTTCCAGGTTTTTAAAAAACAAGATAGATAGATTAACTCTTTATTGATTGATTGATTGGTTGATTAACTCTTCAAGCTGGTTGTTAATTTTTGAAATGTCCATAAACAATAACATATCCGAAATTTTGTATTTAATTTTTAAACTACACATTCAAATTATAAATTATTTTAAAGAATCAAGTTCTTTTCGTAATGAATTAGCTATTTAGCCCAATTTAATTTTTTTGGGCAAATCTAGCCCTTTTATGAATTTGATCTAGCCCTAATTCCTGATAACCAGTTGGCAACACTGCTTTGAGTAGGTAGTCCTAAAAACTATCAAAAAGGCTTGGTGTTTAATGCTTATATTCGGTAGAAAAGTTATGGATATTGGGACAGTTTGGCACTCCTATCGGGCGTTAACGAAGGCTCATTTCATTAATTTTCTAGCGAATACGTGCAAAGTAGGCTTGGGTATGTCCTATAACTGCATCCAGAACTACCAGAGGACGGGCAGCAGCGTCCTCTCGGTTAACGGTGTGGTGTGTATTCTGCGATCCCCAATCGCCTGCCAAGCGTGGGGATTAAGGCAAATCCCCCAATAAAGAAGAGACCTTCGTCGAGCAGTGGACGTCTTCTAGCTGATGATGACGTACAAAGTATTTTACTATAGTGTTTTCCTCAGCATCTGCTATTTTCATCCAAACGTTGCAAACACAGACTGCAAACATCCTACCGTTTACCGAACGTTTATACCATTGTTTATATTTCCACGTTTAAAGGTCAAGCTTTATCTCCGTGCTTATCTGTGGGTAAACGTATTCCATTTTGATACATGTATCTAAATAAGATAAGACGCAATTTCCTCTGTGGACAAAAACAATGATAGTTTACGAAGTCGTTTTCCGGCACGTAATATTTCGGGTAATGTTGTAATGTCTGAAGAAAGGAAATAGCGAAATCATGCTTCATTTCAAGTCTTTCTGGTAAAAGATCGATCGTGCGTGAAACGCAAACGAAAAATTGATGTCTCAAGTCTGGAGTCTATTATGGAGGCGGGGAACAGAAGTATAATATAGTATCTCTTGACTGAATCCTAGAATCGGTTTTCTTTACACACGGCATGATCGGACACGATCAAGCTGCGACCCGCGGATTCACCCCCGTGATGATGAACAACGGTGATGATGATAAGTAGCCTATACGTTATTCCGGGAAATAATCTCCATTCCGAGTTTCATGGAAATTCGTTAAGCCGGAGGTACATACATACACATGCACACACACACCGACAAACTTTCGCGTTTATATTACTAGCTGCGCCTTGCGGTTTCACTCGCGATTTATGTAATAAAAAGTAAAGCCTATGTTTTGTCCCAAGATATAAGGTACCTCCATACCGAATTTCATCCAAATCCGTTCAGCCGTTTCATCGTGAAGGAGTAACAAACATACACAAAGTTTCGCATTTATAATATTAGTACTAGTCTACCTACATGGTAAAAAATTGCGTTAAAATATAAACTCCCGTAGTTTTTAAAATAAATCATTTTCCATACAATTTTCTAAATGTCTCTAAATGTTTTGCAAACAATCGCAATCGACTATTCTAGTTATTTCTGATGTCTAGTTTCAAACTAGGATAAACTAGGATGGGCTTTTGCTCTACTTTGATTCTTAGGGTGTAAAAATTGGTAAGTATTGTCTTTCCAGCCCTCTGGCTTGACAAGCAGTGACAGGCTGAAGTTAATTTATTCGAATGATGAAAAAGGTCTCGTCAATGGGCCGCCTACGCCGGAGCTTGAACTAATAGCCTGTCAGTCACAAGCGCGGCTTGCAAACTGTATCCCCGGTCGCGAGAAAATCATGGGTGCCAAGTTTAAACCGGCGAAGTTCTGGTTGAATTATTTTTACTAATCATGACCCAACCAGTTTGTTCACAACACTTATATAAAAAAAATATGCTTACTATTTTGTAGAGAGATGTCAAATTCATTAAATGGCACCTATTTAATGTACACAGACATGTACCTATTCAGTGTGACCTGTCACACGTCGACTGCGACTGGTTGGTGTGGTGGTCGTCATACTTTAGTAAAAGATCCGACGTAGTTAGTGCATATATTGACAGACTTCGGAAATTTTGAGATGAGAAGAATTGGCGAAACAGGGAGGAGGCTTATGCCCTGCAGTGGGCAAAAAAAACTGTCAATGATGTCGCACATTTGTCAAGTAAGATCTCTATGAAGCAAATGTGCGGAGGGCCAAAATGGCAAAAAAAACAAATGTTCCTTTAATTTTTTTAAGGAGATTTATTAAGAGTGCACGCAGCGTGAGATTATTTTCTCGGCTATGTTCTAAAATTATTACAGTTCCGTATGCTTACAGTTGGTAACTAAGAAACGTCGGAATATTATCAGTAACCCTAAACAGTAACAGCTACGTATCTTTGTACCACGATTTGGGTCAAATAGCTCCTTGACCGATAGTTGCTAGTTGGTCAGTTTCCTTGGTACGACCTGGCCTACAATTTTTGCGTTTATCTGGGGTCGACGCGTGCGCAGCAGAAGACTACTAGGCTCGTATGCTTGTATCACATGAATATAATACGCAATATAAATACAATAATTTTAATATCTGGGAAGTCAAAGTAAGCTCGTTCTGAATGGCCAGTCCTATGTGAGTTAACATGCTCCCAAAGGCTTCCGAAACTACGGAAATACCAGTTTATCCTGTCATCCGAACCGTAGCGCTCGGTTGTAAAATACCACTTGCTACCAAATTGAAATCAATATCAAAATTATTTATTGCCAATAAGAAACTCTATACGGCGTAGCATTGAACTAATAATTTAACAATCGATACAATTTAAAAGATTTGAGTCAAAATGCCACAAAAAAAGAAGCTTCAGAATTCTGTAAGCTACGGCTTGTGCCTCAGAGATATCACTTATCTGAAGAGTCTGAAATCTGGTGATCTTTTTGACACTTAGTCGAGCTTTGCCACGGGTTATTTTCGAAGTTATTTCCTTTCAAAAATGATCTAAAACTTTATTATTACGATAATGTACCAGATGAGAGAATTTAAGGTCAGAAGTACAATGGCCGATGATATCGCTTTATCGGAAACATATTGACTTGATTATGAATGGGAAGCATTCACGCACGATTCTACTCTTTTTTTTTCTTACCTTTGTTATTTTTTGTCTTTGTTTAAATTACGACCAAGTCTAGACTTTATGAAGTTTAAGTTCTTACGAACTTTGAAAGTTTGAAGCGCTCGGTGTCGATGTTTAGAAAGTAAAAGTTAATCAAAATGTAAATAATTTGATTATATTTGAACCTTTTTATTATAATAGTGATTATGTTTAGCAAAATTAATAATAATTTTACTTTCAACGTTTAACTTGCCTAATCTACTTTTAAACTTACACCAATAAAGTAACTTGAGTCATAGGACGATGAAAGTCTAGAGATAGCTATTTGATTGACTTAGAATGAAGTAGGTCATAAGATTATACGGTTGCTTGTTTTTATAATGATTTCTTTGTTCGTTGATATTAATTTTCACAGAAAACTCTCGTTTTACTATATGTTTAGGTTTATGTCTATATGTAAATTAGCTTCGAAAGAGGTTTCAAAAATGTTAGTATGTTTATTTGAAATTCGCGGGCAACCGGTGGATGCAAATGGCAGGTTGAATTGTCGTACAGTGTGGCGGTTTGAGGGGCAGGCCTTCGTACAGCAGTGGACGTCTCCGGGCTGATGATGAAAACGATGGTATTATATGGTATTGTACGAACAGCGGTTTGGGCTGTGCGTTGTCTGTCAGTCAGTCAATCAGTCAGGACAGAGCCTTTTATATATATAGATAGATTATTATCATCAACCGGACGTCTATTTGAAAGCTCAGTTTAAATTATGAAAAAAAGATGATATTTTGGGGTATTCCCGATTGAGCACCCATTTCTTTTTTGGCACTGTTATTTGGTAGGTATGTATGTATCTATGATTATTTATGGTACCATACAGATAAGGAAGATACAAACTCCTGAATGGCAAAAAGTGAACTCGTCGAGTTTGGCCTCAGAGCAACCGCAACTGTATAAATCGGGTTAAAACCCTTTACTATTTTTAGCGGCTTTATTCAGACGATTTGTGGCGATAACTTGTCAAAACAACCAACCACTCCTACAAGATAATTCTGAGAAGATGCCACATCCATTAGAAGCGTTAACTTGAAGCGCATAAGGATATTGCTTGTTTTCCTTCTTCCGCGAAATTGCCTGTTATGTCCAATTAGCAAGGATAGTGATTATAATTATAATAGGCTAGATGACTGGTTTTTTTTATTGTCCTATTAAAATGAGGCCCATAAATATAGCTGATTAATGAAAAGAAAACGAAAATCTGATCAAAAATAAGCAACTTATAAGCATTTTAATATCATGCTAGACAGAGAGGCGAAACAGCAAATCGTGACTTCACTTCTCAGTACGCCATATACATTCTATTCTGACAAGTTAGGCGTGACGTCATTTTTTGTTTTGTGGGAAAGGGACAGAGTTGTCTCTAACAAAAACTTTAAACGCTTATATATCAGAACATTATTAACCGATTTAAATTATTTTTTCAATAAAGGTACTATATTTACTTAAATTCTTGATCAAAGCTATTGGTTTCAACGATTTAAACATCAGTCATCTACCCTATTAGCAGATATCACGTTATGACACGTCATCAGCCACAAAACATCCACTGCTGGACGAAGGCCTCCCCCTTAATAGATATAGCAGTCCCTCTTAGAAGAAACATGACATGAAGGTCTTATTATGCTTTTGCTTGATGGAGTTGAATGAAATGTTCGTTATTTATGCGGCATGTAACCGTAATACTAAACAGTTAATAATTACTAAACGTTACGTAATTGCTAAAAAAATTATTGTTATCTATTGTCCCGACATCAAGGCGTACTTAAAACACGACCTTACTAAAAATAATGCTAAGTAATCAGCTGGTGGAATAGCTTTTTCCATCGCTAGTTGTTCGTCCACCTCTAGAAATAGCGTCAACTTGATTGCACCAAGTCACGCATGTCCCAAGACTCCGCTTTGGGTCAATGGGCCCCATTGAGCTCTACGTTATGACGTCATAAAAGCAACAAGCCTCCGAATTGCGCTGGGAATTTACAGCGCGACATTGCCGAAGCTTGTTAAAATTAATTTCTCTAATAAGCGAGACGCGAAGTAATTTTTTTCGACACGGAGTGGAGTTCGTTGGCCGACGTTGATTGAACGCTAGTATTTTTTTTACCAGTCGCTTTTTATTGCTCGGGGGTGTTTGGGGTTTTGGGGTTGGAATTTACAAACCAATTATCTCGCAGAAACATTACAGAAAATGTTTTACATGATCTGCGAAAAGACGTAGGTAGTTACGTTTATATCTGGAATCTTAATAATAACAGTGTTTTTGTTACGCCCAAAAGCTACTTGGTGGAGAAACCTTCAAAAGTTTCAGGTAACATACCAGCTGACATTAATGACAGAGCCGAATGGCGCAGAAATATTCAGAGGGCCTACCATAAATGATCTGGGAGGCACGGAAAAAGAAGAGAGTTGTTAGTGATTCGCAGATTCGTATCTAATTGAAATCTTAATAATCTTAAAATTCTTAACATTTAAAGTAATAATTGCTATAAAACTATAAACTAACTAGAGGTCGCCCGCGACTTCGTCCGCGTACGGAAGATATCCGGCCCGCCTCCAAAATTCACTTTTTTAGTTTGCTTGAGGATGACCAAATTTGGCATGTCGCGTTTGCAATACTTACTTCAAAACAAAGCCGTCTTGTTGAATTTTAAACAGACAGACAGATGGACATGACAAACTTATAAGAATTCCTCGTAGTACTACGGAACCCTAAAAATGTCTGCTAATGACGCTATAGTTGCCGGGGCCTTTGACCCAAAAGATTACAATATTTCTCTGTAGACAACGTTTTTGACTTTTTTGTTGGAAGGTGCTAAAATAGCCAGGCTTTTAGGGGAGCTAACTCGCGAGCAAGCCACATAGAACTGACCATGCGAAAAACAGTCCTGCCTTAAATCAATACCAGCGTATTTTAAAGTTTGACCCTGAGCCTTATTGATGGTCATGGCAAAACAAACTTTTAGAGGAAATTGAAGCCTTTTGAAGTCATAAGGTAAGTCACTGGGAATCATGGGAATACGCGGCCACAAACACTGTTTCGCCATGGGCACACCCAGTCAAAATGATGGCCTCAACCAGATTACGATGCAGCATTTTTACTTGTAACCTGGTTCCATTACAGAATTTGGGTGGTCTTAAATTCCGAAGGAGCATGATGGGTGTACCTTTCTTCAGGATAAGCCTATGATATGGTAGCCCCGCTGGTCTTAATGAATTTAAAAACTCAACTGGATAGTTTACAGCATCATCATTATTGCATACCGTATCAACAGAGTCAATGAAATGAAATAAGCTTAAGCAGAAAAAGTATGATAACAAAGAACGCAAAAAGATTACCAAAATATCGCAAGAATTACGAAACTTCGATAAAATACAGTGCTGCACTGATCGCTTAGGTAGACTCGGTGTGGGTTGGAGTGGGGCGCGCTCGAGGTCCCCCCGTGGGTACCCGCCTTGTTGGGGCGGGGGGGCTCACCGTGGGAAGTGTCCCCACGGTGAAGCTAAGAGGTACCCGAGGTGGGGCCGCTTCTCCGGGCCATCCGGGGGGGTCATACCCGGGGAAGTCTGGTGAAGCGGCCAAAGTAGGTTGCGGTACTGTATGGGCGGTACCGCAACTGAGGCGGGGCCTGGGCCCGTGAGTCCGGACCTGGTCCGGACATGAGGGCTCTCCACGTGTCCCTCTGATTAGCAGAGGGCACAGTGGAGAGTGCGGAGGGACAACCGGGTGGTGGCCTCATCAAGGGCTTTCCTTGAGGGGGCACCCACCGGGTGTGTGATGGGGCTGCGGGATGGGGACAGGCCAGAGGGGCCAGAACTCCCCATCCCCAACGGCCGAAGTGGCAGGCGGCGGGGCCACTCACTTGATCCGCCGCATGGAGGCCAGGGCGTTGGACGTGGGGCCGTCCGGCGCCCATCTAGCTGGCGTGGCCTCCGAGGTGGATGCACGATGAGTCTGGGTGTTCCGACACATCGTCATCGGTGCGGGAGGAGCTTTGGCTCCCCGTGGTGGGCCCGAAAGGGCAGCGCTGTCGAGGTCGCGAGAGCGAGATGCGAATGCGAGAGCGTACCCGTGGCCTCGGCGCAAGGCGCAGTGATGGAACACCGTTGGGTTTTTAGTCGGTAGTGGTGCCACTCTGGTGCCGAGCCTGACATAACCCTCCTGCCGCCCCGGTGGGAGGGTATGCGTAAATGCATTTCACAACGTTAAAAAAATAAAAATAAAAAAGGGGCGCGCTCGAGGTACAGCGCGTCATTATACTCGGCTTTTAACGTATCTGAGCCGACGCGGGATGGACGTTTCGTAAGCGCTGTGCTTGGTGCGTGCACCGGATCAAGTACATGTGTTTAAAACATTTATCTTCTTACGCATAAACACTCGATTAGCTAATCTATAAATATAACAATTTTTTTCAAATGAAAAACTGACCCGTGGCCTTCCGGTTTTGAAATTGTTTGAAAATTCTGAAACATGTTTATGTTTATTTTATCTTATCTCTCATCTCTTAAGTCAAAAAACTTAACAGCCTTAAATGAATGGTTTCGGCAAAATGGTATTTTAATGATACATTGAACCCCTTGCGAATTTTTCAAAATCGTTGCTGAGTGTGCGTTTCTCTGCATCAGCCCTTAACACTAATGGTATATCGACCTACCCTGATTGGGCCATATTCACTACGCTGGCCCAGTGCAGGTTGGCGGATTCACATACACTATCGTATTTCTTCTCCGGAAATATGTAGGTTTCCTCATGATGTTTTCCTTCACCGAAAAGCCAGTGGTATTATCCATGCGTAAGTTTCAAAGAACTAATTGGAACGGGCTCGCCCGGGTTCGAACCCGCGACCCCAAGAATGTGAGTCGAGCTTGATCTCACTGAAGCTACCACAGCTTGAGCTGAGTGTAAGTTTACACCATTCAAAATTTAGTTTAGGCATTTAAAAGTAAGTTAATTTAATATTCAAAATTAATTTAGTAGCTTAGGCTGTACAGTATCTATAATAATGATGTCCGTCAAATAGTCGTCTGCGTGGACCTACAAAAAAATAGCCTATGTCCGTTTCCGAACCTTATGCTATAACTACCTATCCAAAAATGCAGCTCAATCTGTTCAGCCGACCAATAAATACGCCCATCCCCGTCCCCATTCCCAGCCTCATACCTATAAGCGCTCCCTTCCCCATCCCCATCCCGATACCAAATGTCATTTTAATATGAACACGCACATCCCCGTTCCCTCCCTCATCCCCATCCCGAACCCCATCCCATCCCCACCCCCATCCCGATTTCAACTTTCATCTTAATATGGACACGCCCATCCCCGTTCCCAGCCTCATCCACATCCCATCCCCACCTGTCCCCGCCAAATTCCCACCCATCCCCACCCCATCCCCATCCCCATCCCGATACCAATTGTAATCTTAATATTAACATGCCTATCTCCGTCCCGTCTCCGTTCCCAGTATCATCGCCACCCCCACCCCCACCCCCATCCCCATATCTATCCCCATCCCTATACCAAATTTCATTTTAATATGTACAGCCGTTACAAAGTTAAGGAGAAACAAACGTACTATCACTAAAACTTAGTTTTATTTTTATACTTACGGGAGCTGATTTTGAAAAAACTGTGACACCCGTATCTTCTTATTTTTATAGTAGAATATGTATACCAAGTTTTGTATCAATCGAACCAGAGAATAAAAAGTTTCATACAAACTTTAACACCCCATTTAACCCCCTTCGGGGCTGATTTTCGAAACATCCTTTCTTAGTGGGCGTTTACACCTCTCCTAAAACATACCCTCCAAATTTCAAGTCTCTACGTTTAGCGGTTTGGGCTGTACGTTGTCTATATGTCAGTCAGTCAGTCAGTCAGTCAGTCAGTCAGGACAAAGCCTTTTATAGTTATAGAAGACTAGCTTTTGCCCGCGGCTTTGCCCGCGTAGTAATGTTGAATACTTGAATTCGGTTAAATCGGGGCCCAACTCAATTGAATCACTAAAATACGTATATTATTGCATTTTTTCCAAGCCGCTTGCAAGTCTTAAAGTTTGCTTGAGGATGACCAAATTTGGCATGTCGCGTTTGCAATACTTACTTCAAAACAAAGCCGTCTTGTTGAATTTTAAACAGACAGACAGATGGACATGACAGAATAGATGGATGGATGGACATGGAACTTCTGAAGATTGTGAGGCTTCTTTAAAAATATATGTGGGAGATATATCACTGCAGGTCGGTAAATTAGAATGTGATGAACTGGGAATAGTTGGGATGGTAAATGTAGGTGAAATTAATTTGTCATTTGTTAACTGAGTAGGCTGTACCGTAAATGTAAGTGAAATTAATTTATCAGACTAGAGCCGTAAATGTTGGTGAATTCAGTTCAGAAAAATATCGGGCTGAAGAAGTTTGGACGGTATGAGTTGAAGACGTTTTGTAATTATTTTTGGGCATCTCTACAGCTAAAGAATCAAAGTACAAAGGCAAAGTAGAAGTTGCGTCAGAACTTATATCTTCTGTTTGAATGGAACTTGGAGATGTAGGAACCTCAACACGTCGCTTAGTTATTTTTTTCGCTACTACTGGAACACGTGGAGTGCCGTTAGAAATTATATCTATGTCTTCTAACAGATACGCATCAAAATGATTTCCCGTAAATTGTAGCCGCTTTATAAGTCTTCCTGCTGTACCAAACTTTGCATACAATTTGCCATTTTCATAAACTTCAAACTAAAACTCATATATTTGTCCTGCAGCGGCTAGTTCACACGCAGTGCCCCAACTCGATTGCCGTGACATGTCATCAAAGTATGCAGTCGCAGTGGTGTAGTTGTCGCCGTTTGAATCATGAGACATGATTTCAAACTCCTCCCAATTAGCTACTACATGAGTAACGATGTTTTTTCGCACCTCAATTGCCTTTTCTTGGGTACCGTGCATTAAAAAAGAAAGCGCACGAAAAAGACACGCTCCATCACCAACGAAGGGAACAACATAGTGTTTTACCTTCGCTCCATGAATGAAGAGAAGTTCACTAAGCATTTTAAATAACAATATCAACAGTAACAATATAAAAAACCTAATAACAAACAATGTAAACTAAAATTAAAAAAAAATACGAATAACAAACTAAATAGCAATCTAAATAATTAAAGGAACAAATAACGATAATTATACGAAATCTAAATAACAAATGAAATGAAATAAGCTTAAGCATAAAAAGTATGATAACAAAGAACGCAAAAAGATCACCAAAATATCGCAAGAATTACGAAACTTCGATAAAATACAGTGCTGCACTGATCGCTTAGGTAGGCTCGGTGTGGGTTGGAGTGGGGCGCGCTCGACGTACAGCGCGTCATTATACTCGGGTTTTAACGCATCTGAGCCGACGCGGGATGGACGTTTCGAAAGCGCTGTGCTTGGTGCGTGCACCGGATCAAGTACATGTGTTTAAAACATTTATCTTCTTATGCATAAACACTCGATTAGCTATTATTATTATTAGCTAATCTATAAATATAACATTTTTTTTCAAATGAAAAACTGACCCGTGGCCTTCCAGTTTTTAAATTGTTTGAAAATTCTGAAACATGTTTATGTTTATTTTATCTTATCTCTTAAGTCAAAAAACTTAACAGCCTTAAATGAATGGTTTCGGCAAAATGGTATTTTAATGATACATTGAACCCCTTGCGAATTTTTCAAAATCCTTGCTGAGTGTGCGTTTCTCTGCATCAGCCCTTAACACTAATGGAATATCGGCCTACCCTGATTGGGCCATATTCACTACACTGGCCCAGTGCAGGTTGGCGGATTCACATACACTATCGTATTTCTTCTCCGGAAACATGTAGGTTTCCTCATGATGTTTTCCTTCACCGAAAAGCCAGTGGTATTATCCATGCGTAAGTTTCAAAGAACTAATTGGAACGGGCTCGCCCGGGTTCGAACCCGCAACCCCAAGAATGTGAGTCGAGCTTGATCTCACTGAAGCTACCACAGCTTGAGCTGAGTGTAAGTTTACACCACTCAAAATTTAGTTTCCCGATACCAAATGTCATTTTAATATAAACACGCCCCCATCCCCGTCCCCATCCCCGTTCCCTCCCTCATCCCCATCCCGAACCCCATCCTCACCCCATCCCATCCCCACCCCCATCCCGATTTCAACTTTCATCTTAATATGGACACGCCCATTCCCGTTCCCAGCCTCATCCACATCGACATCCCATCCCCACCTGTCCCCACCAAATCCCCACCCATCAGCACCCATCCCCACCCATCCCCATCCCCACCCCATCCCCACCCCATCCCCATCCCGATACCAATTGTAATCTTAATATTAACATGCCTATCTCCGTCCCGTCTCCGTTCCCTCCTATCATCGCCACTCCCACCCCCACCCCCATCCCCACATCTATCCCCATCCCTATACCAAATTTGATTATAATATGTACAGCCGTTACAAAGTTAAGGAGAAACAAACGTACTATCACTAAAACTTAGTTGTTTTTTTTATACTAACGGGAGCTGATTTTGAAAAAACTGTGACACCCGTATCTTCTTATTTTTATAGTAGAATATGTATACCAAGTTTTGTATCAATCGAACCAGAGAATAAAAAGTTTCATACAAACTTTAACACCCCATTTAACCCCCTTCGGGGTTGATTTTCGAAAAATCCTTTCTTAGTGGGCGTTTACACCTCTCCAAAAACATACCCTCCAAATTTCAAGTCTCTACGTTTAGCGGTTTGGGCTGTACGTTGTCTATATGTCAGTCAGTCAGTCAGTCAGTCAGGACAAAGCCTTTTATAGTTATAGAAGATAGAAGATAGATGGTGACGGTCTCGTGTCTGCCCTGATGTCCCCCCTTGGGGGAGACAACAGGACTTTTCAGTCCTGGTGTCTCTCCCAGGCCGGGGAGATATAAGAACATACATTTAAAATAATATTTTGAGTACTCCAGGGGCCGTACCGTGAACCGCTTATAGCAAGACCGAATAGGTACAACTGTCCGCACGACCGCGAACCTTATTGCGAGGCGATAAAATTCACAGTCGCGCAGCGTCGGCAGCTGAGCGTATTCGGTCCCGGAATAGGCGTTCATGGTACGGCCCCTGTATTAGCATTACATTGAATGAAACCATAAAAATAATTCAAGATTCAAGAAAAACGTAGGTTACTACCTAATAATATTCACTTTTGTCGCGTCATCACCAGCATTTCCACTGGTGGATTGGATAATTCTAATTTTTTCTACAAATAAGCAATTCGATAAACAAGTCGCTTGATTGATAGCGAGCGCCTCGATTGCGTTCATTGTCAACAACACCTCCGCAGGTGCGGTTGACAAATAGGTTTTTTTTTACACAATTGATAACAATATAACCAGTTTGTTTTGGTCTCTATATTTTCGTGCAGTTTCTTTTACGTGACGACGGGTTTTTTTGGTTTAACTTTATCTTTATTTTTCTTTAACTGGCTCTAGTATAAAGGGCGGTCTTTTAACCTTTTGCCTGACACGGCATAAATGCATCGTCGTGCCCTGTACGCTACTGAATACCTAACTACAAAAATAACAAGTATTTATTAATATCATTAGATATCCATAACTTACCATATTATTGTGTTATTTTATTTCCGTAAACCCATATTTCGGTTTGTTACTGTAGAGTGTAGTGACACTTATATTATTTCTTGTATCCTTTACATGATGTAAGATGTAAAGATTCTTACGATACATCCAAATCTGTTCAGGCATTGAGACGTTATGGTGGAACAAAAAAATACTTTACTCATACAGATACAAGAACCCTGAAAATATTATTAATCTTCTGTTTTTGGGCAGTCGTGTAAAAATGAAACTGTGCCATGTGGCCCCCACAAAAAACGACAGAAAATTTTGTGGGCAGAATATTGCCATTAGCATCTCCAAAGACGCATGCTCGAAGAGTAGCATAGTCTTGCAAAATCATCGGTTTCGAAAATTGTAGCAGTAATTGGGTTAAGTAAGGAGTTTCTACTTAGCTCCAGAGTAATTACTGGGTATGAAGAGATTTAACATCTGATATCTCAGGGTGACGAGCGCAGTGCAGTGCGGCGCAGGATTGTGTTCGCAAGTTCACAATTCTGGCACTGCTACTGTTAGTAGCAGGCGTGACGCTTACCATCAGGTGAAAGTATTGCTCGACTCGACACTTGATTGTATAAAAAAAGCAAGCATGAAGTACAAAAAATAAGTAATAGGTAATAGTTCAACCCCCACAACTAACACTCCTTGTCTTTATTTTCTAATAAAATCAAAGTAAGTAAATCGAGTGAGAGAGTGTGACGTCACAACCCATTACGTCCCTCAGCTAAGTGGATGTCGGCGGACGCGCGCGGCGGGAGCTCGCGGGGTGAAATATATCAAATAAATTGAATTTCAGGCGGTAGGGCTGACCTTATTGGTTATACCTTGGTAGGTGTTAGGAGCAGTGCGCTGGTATGAAGGACACATGACGCGGGTTTAGTAATCATTCAAATGTAATACAAAGTATTATAATAATCAGTCTCATCTGGTTCCCATAATATAAGATTTGTGTTTCCTTACTTTGAGGCTATATGGCACTGTGTGAAAAAATGGATAGCCACTAAATTGCTCGAATAGTTAAATAATTAATAACAAACTTGAAAAAAAAACAAACAACTGATTTCAAATTAATATGGGACCACCTCGGGGGTATACCCTTTCAAACAAGAAAAAAAATATCAAAATCGGTCCGCAATTGACGGATAAATCGGTGAAAATACATTAAAAAATTAAAAAAAACATGTATACATACTGTCGAACATAGAACCATCTCCTTTTTTTGAAGTAGGTTAAAAAACACGATACAGTCAGTCGGCGTTTGAACAAAAATTATATTCTGGAGATAGTTTATGAAAACCTGAAATTTTCATGACTTAATAACTGACTGACAGACAACGCACAGCTTAAACCGCTGGTAGAACAGACTTGAAATTTGTAGGGTGTATTTGTCTTGATGCTTAGAGGTGTATGTACTAAGAAAGGATTTTTTTAAATTCGATCCCTAAGGGGGAAAAATAGGGGAAAACTTTTGTAAACCTAGCGGTAAGGCAGATATTTGGGAGTGGGTCAAATATATTCCGTATGCGGACGAAGTCGCGGGGCGACCTCTAGTAATATTATACACTGATTATCAGTGCAGTAAACTACATTAACTACCCTTGCTGAAGAGTGTATCGGCTTCCGCTAATGGCCTTCCAGAGAGTTTAATTCAGCTCGGAGCAATAAAAGCTAATTAAGCCAAATAATTCGGTACGACAGGTTGATAATTAACGATAGCTTTTATAGCTGGAGAAATTTAGACGGAGAAATCACGAGAGAAATCCATGTCATTATGACACGAACACGAACAAATCCTGTGATTTTACATACATATGGCCAATTTAAGAATTTACTGTCCAAAGGGTTAGTACCTAATACCCACCGATCCGAATGAACCCCATTACTTGGGCTACTGGACTTCTTCTTCACTTCTTCATCTTGCTGCCTGCAGCGAAGTGTTTAAAGTCCCACAAACCAAACGATTAAATTGAGATGTGGAATAACAGAGTTGAAACAAGCCATAAAAAAAACAAAAAAAACAAGACATTGTAATTTTTTTTTATATTGATCTAGGTATCACTCGGAATTGGAATTGGAAATGTAAGGATTCTAACGATACGATACCCTATTCCATAGAGGTTAGTTCCTACCTCTATGCCCTATTCATTCAAATCTGTTCAGGTATTTAGAAGTTATGGTGGAATAAAGAAACTCAAATACGTCATATAGATAGATACATTATCCCTGAAAACATTACAGGGAGGGTGTTTTGGGCATTCGTGTAAAAATAAGGATTTTAAAATCAGATATCTGTAAGTAAGCATATTTTTATGTTTTTATAGGCCATATATTTTTATTTTTGACTATAGACGTCGTTGGCGTACAGGACCCGCTAGCGCTTGAGAAGTATAAGTGACCTTGGCGCTGTGGAATAATAAAACTCACACAGATACATGACAACATTACACTATTTTTTTGGGCAGTTGTGTAATAAATAGTTGCTTTTGAAAAAAACTTTAAAGAAAGCTTCCATATTTCACATTTAGCATTAGCGTGTCTATTATTTGTCGTTACTTAGTTAACTCCAATGCAAATAAAATCCAATGTAGTGTTGATAGCTCAGTGGTTAACGCGTACGTTTTGCACGCCGCCGGGCAAATAAGATGCTGGTAAAGAAATCATCGTTTAGAAATCATAGCGTGGTGGTAGCCTGATAGGTAACTTCTAGTACTCGGCTAGCTAGCTACCACACGAGACTCAAAAATCCGCCGCTAACGACTTAGTGTTGTGTTCTGCCAGCATCACATTTTTTTTCTTGGTCTAGTTACTAGTTCCAATTCCAGGAGGTGTTTTCTGTCACACCATCAGTTAAGAAAGTTGTTAATTATACCTAATTATGCCAGCTTGCACCAAAAAGGGAAAATCATTTCGAGAATTCTGTTTCATAATCCGTTTTTATTGATTTGTCATCCGAACGAGAGAGCGCCAAGGCTACGCCAATCACCCCCGTGTTCTGTATTCAAATTAAAATTTTTAAATCTCGAATTATTTTCGAGTTTCGGGATTGGTTGTTGAATATTTCATTGTATCTATAATCCGCAACTGGATTGAATGGACATGGACACTACCGTATTAGGTACTCAGGTAAAACAGTTGGTGCACAGAATATTGATGTGTGAATAATAAATGTTTTCGTTTATCATTAATGTAGCCAAAATTGTAGGTTGGTGACCTTGGCTCGATTTTCTAATCAAATGCATGAGTTTTTGCACGAAATTTATAACCTACTTTCAAATGGTAAGCTAGCGAAAACGTTTTCAAATGATTCAAAAATTGAGCATCATTTCCTGTTTCAGCACATGCCACTCCAGGCTTTTATCGTTCTCTATTCAGTTTCCATACAAAAGGTAAGGTTTTGGTGTACATAGTACTTTATTAAAATACACATATATTGCAAACAATATTTTAGATAGCTTCTGAAAATGGACCTTGTATTTGACAATAGGTTTTTGTAAGAATACAAAAAGCTAGCACGTAATTTTTCCTTTTCCTAGTAGTTTGCATGATAATAGTAAAATCAAAGGGCTACGTTCGGGCTCAGAGATTATCGACTAAGAAACGATTTATATTTGTAATTTCATACACTTATTATTGCTAAACAAATTAATATAATATAATATTACTTGAAACATGAAAGTGCTTGTCAAGGTGAGGTAGTTTCGCAATCCAGCACGGAATGCTGGAGCAGTAATGCGAAAAGGTATTTCAAGTGGTACGAGCAATCTCCGCAGCGTTATCTAAGTTGGCACACTATTGGAATGCCGCGCCGCCGTCTGCGGCGGAAAATTGCTCCGATATACAGAATTTAACCTTAAAATAAACTAGTCTTCGCCGGGAACTGTGACCTTGCGGCTCTTATATCAAACTTCTCGATAGATTTTGCTCGTATTTATAAATTACTAGAGGTCCTCCGCGACTTCGTCCGCGTGCGGAAGAAATTCGGCCCGCTCCCAAAATTCAGCACTTTAAATCATCCCAAACAATTTTTTTTGCCCGCCCCCACAACTCCCCGAACTCTACCAACTATACTGACTCTATCGACTCTGCCGACTCGACCAACTCCCCCCCAACTTCCCCCCTTTGAATGAACTACCCAGATATCAATTTTTCATCACTATAACTTTAAAAACAAAGAACATTCCATACAACATTCCACCCCCCCTTTCCCCCCCCTTAAATCATACACTGTAAAAAATATATTTGAAATCAGTATTTTTTATTTTAAAATTATTCGATTTTTTCTCGCCTTTTAAACCTTCCCTAGACCTCCACGAACATTTCAAGACTAAGATAAGATAAATCCGTTCAGCCGTTCTCGAGTTTTAGTGAGACTAACGAACAGCGATTCATTTTTATATATATAGATGAAAGTAGAATCATGAAGTAATCTTCGAAAAATATACAAACATACACAAAAGCCGATTTGTCTTGAACTCTAGAGACTAGAGTCAACGATCTAGAGTTTAGACCGTTGTTACGCTCTGTCAACTATAAATTTATCCAATGATACACGCGCGGATTCACGCGATTCATGCGAATGTTTTCCGTTTCCTTTGTACGGAAAATTCAAATCCAATAGGCTAGATGACTGTTTTTTTATTGTCCTATTAAAATGCGGCCCATAAATATAGCTGATAAAAGAAAAGAAAATGAAAATCTGATCAAAAATAAGCAACTTATGAGCGTTTTAATATCATGCTAGACAGAGAGAAGAAACAGCAAAGCGTGACGTCACTTCTCAGTACGCATATAAATTCTAATCTGACAAGTAAGGCGTGACGTCACTTTTTGTTTTGTGGGAAAGGGACAGAGTTGTCACTAACAATAACTTTAAAAACTCATATATCAGAACATTACTAATCGATTAAAATATTTTTTCAATAAACATACTATATTTACTTAAATTCTTCATCAAAGCTATTGGTTTCAACGATATAAACATCAGTCATCTACCCTATTAACCCAGCGGTATGGAAGATACGAGTATTTGGGGGCGAGACGAATTTCTTCCGTACGCGGACGATGTCGCGGGGGACCTCTAGTCGGTTTATAAACGACGGAGTTCTGAGGTAACAAGCATAAATAAAGCCGTCAAGCGTACGAGTACTTGCGACTCGGATAACGAGGATTCCGTACCACCACAAGTACAAAGGAAATCCGCGACACTATCTAACGAATATTCTATGAAAACAACCGGCTGCCTATTACGATTTACGAGATCTACGTCGGTATAGATAAAAAACAGACGAACTAACATATTTATAGACAAACAGAGACTGATTGCTTAGTCATAGGGTACAGTTGCACACCCTTTCGGTAAGGAACCCTGAAAAAGAATTTCAATTTACGTTCGACAAGATGCTCCAGTTTTTTTTTTATCGTTTACATACTCCGTCTTTTTCTGTCGTTATTATGAATGTGCTAGGGTTACTTATTGATACCAGTTTCAGATAAGAGAAACCACGTTTAAGTCTTAGGGAGTTCAATTTTTATGTACGCAGCACGTTCCACCACAAGGACGAACGAAACAGTTGCGATAAAAGAGTGGCGCGGGCTAATTTTCTCTGTGGCGCCATCTAGTTCAGTTTTTCGGGAACTAAAGAACGGAAGCCAACCGAACGGAATAATCATTCAAGTTTTGGATTGAGAAATTACGATTACATTATCAATATTAATTACAAATTATCAATTCTCAGATTTTTTCCATAGTCAATGTTATGTGACCTTGCTTTTTGCCAAATTTGGTAATTCTACGCCAACGGGAAGTACCCTATGAATTTTGATTTACTTGCGAGTCTAAAAAACACCAAGAACACTAGAACAATGCCTGTTATTTTTGATTGTGTTGACTTAGAAGCTTGATTTTTTTACAGGTCTAAGGGACCGTGGACTTCGCATTCGATATTAATTTCAACTTGATACCTCCACTCGTTTCCGAGAAAAAGGGCCTTGACAGACAGACAGACAGACGGACAACGGATTGATCCGTGATAAGGGTTCCTTTTTTCCTTTTAAGGTACGGAACCCTAAAAACAACCGAATTGAGAACCTCCTCCTTTTTTGAAGTCGGCTAAAAACATGCGATCATTTCAGATAACATAGTTTGTAAAGCGACTAGCTATACACTACTCTTCGGGACGAATATGGCATAAATCTCGTAAAGTAACCTCGACGAAGCTCTGGTCGAAGTTGACCGCAGTCGGAAGCACGTGACTACTGTACTGACTACGCTCGTGTAACCTTGCGAGCAGCTCGACTGGTCCTTTGACTCGGGTGCAAAAACCGACAACGATCGGAAATCGAGACGAAGCGTGGTTGCACGAAACTAATCGAATTACCTCTACACTTTTTTATGTAATGTAGTGACGACACGAGCGAGACGATCGGCTGGTGGTAAGCATGACGCCTGACCTTAACAATAGCTACGCCTGTGCGAACAAAATCCTGCGCCGCACTGCAATGCGCTCGTCCACCCTGAGATATTAGATGTCATATCGGTTCATGCCCAGTAATTTCTCGGGTAATATTGCCCTTCAAACACACACTATACACGCAATTCTAGCAATAATTAGTAATACTTAGTTAGGTTCCTTTGGTATATTTTTTTGTAAAGCCTTCAGCTTTTAAGTTATTAAGTGTAAAATTTAGTTTATAAAAAAATGTATAAGTTGACAAAAGGCACGGACCCGTAGTCCGTGGAGATAATAAATAATTATTTAAAAAAAAAAACACCGGAAACTTGCACACTACTCCTTGGAGATAGAATGACTGGCAAACGTGTCCTATAGTCCTACCTCAACAACTACGCTACACTCTCGTCCTTTGCCGTATTCTACGTGATCCTGTAGTAGACGCTTAAGAAGCCGAACTTAACATGAAATCTGGACAAAGACAAGCACACAATAGAAGCAGAGCGACATCAGACCAACGCGTATCCATTGAAGCAGACGTTTCCGAGACAATGGTTCTTTGGTACCGAGCTGAGTCCGCCGACACCGACAGGTGTCGCTGTCGAGACGCGGTCGACGCGATAACGCTATTATAGTAACTATTGTACCTACTGCTTGTGACGTCATATTTGTTCCAAGTAGATACAGATATTGATATATCAGGATCTGCGGGGCTATCATGTAACTTTTCGGGATCGCGATTCGGATACGAGTTGTCAAAAATTGACACTTGTCACTGTCACTGCCAAAACTCATTTGACCCTGCAGGGCAGGATGAAACGCCAAAAGACCGACGGATTTGCTTAACTTAATTAAGGAAATCAATGCATTCGTTCGATAACGATAACGAGAGAAATCCCTCCGTGATACCGTGAAGCTGTGACAGTGACAAGTGACATTTATGACAAATCGCGATCCGAATCGCGATCCCGAACAGTTACATGATTAGCCTGCAGATCTTCGTGAAATATTGTTAACAAGTACATATCATTCAAATTGTAGAGTAGAGACAATTTTAAACAATTAAACGCTGGTCTGTAAAAAGTAGGATATAAGATCGAAAAATAAAGTACCTACTATTTCAATCTAAGATTCTTTACTACTAAGCTTCGCTTAGTTTGGGGTTAGATGGCGCTGTGTAATATGTCCACCCAATTTTTTCTTTTAATTGTTTTGAAAATCAGCATAACCTGGTGAGGGGTTGCGAAGATTGGTACGGGCCCGGGATCGCTCCCACTACTTCACGATTACGAAGCACCAATGATCTACCACGTATACAGAGAGATAATTATGAAAATTATTCTGTTTAGATTGTGTTATACCTGAGCACAATACAGATATCACGCTTAATTTCTCTGGAAAAAAATAAAATTTGGTCGTCGTTAGTCTGGTTTCCATTTTCCAGCAATGCCAGCCAACGTTTTGTTAGATTTCAGAAGGGTTTACTTGGTAATGGTCATTCCTTGGCGGCGCCTCAGGGCCTCGTGTTATTATGTAGGCGTATAAAATTGTATTTCCACGATCCAAATGAAACGAAAATATTGATTTCGGATTTACACTAGGATAATTATAATTCGGTATTCACTACCACTTAGATGTGGCATTTATCGAAATAAAAGTAAATAAGTTCGTATAGGCTGAGTGGCCAGTCCTAGTGTCAGAGTTATGTGCTGTCCGAATGCCTCTGATATGGCTTGACGGTTGTTGTTATAGAAACATAGAATAAACAACTGGGACCAACAATTTAACGTGTCATCCGACCCTCGGCAGAGCTACGAAAAATGCCACTCAATGTCTGTCAATGTCACGCATCCGAAGCCGATGTAATCCGAAATACATTTTACTATGATTTACTGAATCGTTAGTAGTCTGTAGGTACTAGGCACCTAGTCGCAGTTTGAGCTCCATTCTTAGCGCGTATGTAACACTCCTTGATAAAGGTCACCAGCTTCCTAGTTGAAGTTATAGTCCGAGTTTGGCTCATTAGATCATGAGTATTCCCGCGTAAAACACAATGTTTGTTGCTGTATGTAGTGTAGGTACGTGCATAATTTGTCATTAATGACCAATCTCTCAGAGCAGTTTCCTTTAGCTTAATGCTTATTCGGGACAGATCCATATTATATAAGTAGTTATAGCTACTGTGTTCGCGATCTAAGCAATTACTATAAGTAGGTAACGCTCACAAAATACTCCCTAAGTGTACAAATTTAAACTCGCTCTAGTTAGCTCTACCTATCTCTATCTATCTCGAGACGATATGCGGCTAAATTAAAAATGCCCTAAAATAATGAAAAACGAATTCATTAAGACAACATAACCAATTGTCAAAAAAATATACAAAGTTTCCATAGTGTATGTACAGTTGCTAATGTTAAAAAAGCTAAAGAGTTTCAAATGGCTACTCGTTTAGACCGTTGTTACGCTCGGTCAAATATAAATTCATCCGATAAGCACCACTCACGGTAGACGTTTTCACCAATGGAATAGGTTTATGAAAATTTACCTACTCACATCCGTTTATGTAATTAGGTACATTAAATGATTAATCTCTTCTCTAATAAACGATGAGGACCGTAACCAGAATAATTATAATACTTACCACATTTTCGAGATTCCAGGAGTGTGGGAAAGGTATGATTACCTACAATATACAGCTAATAAATTCCCTCAGCCCGTGTCGCAGAGCATGCGTTTAATATGTTTCATATTATTGTCTGAATCGTAAAACCGAATCGCAGACCGTACAATGGATCGTAAAATTGAAAGTTACATCGGCCTAGCTATTCTACCTATTCGTGAGCCATATTTGTATGGTTATGAAAGAAAGAAAGAACGAAATAAAGAAAATAATTTATTTTGTTACATCATTATCATCTATCATATTCTATCTATCTATCTATTTTTGTTATGGGCTAACTAACCTTTCGAAAAATGCTCGGCTGCTTTGTGGTGCAGCTGGGTTACTTGGTATTTGGTGAGCAGGCCTTTTTCGTACTCTAGGTCACCGGTGGGACCTCGGTACGTAGTACCGGTGCAGCTAGTCCAGCCACCCGGTGTCCCCGTGGAAGGCCAGGCCTACTCGCTGTCGCCGGCGCAGGCGTCCCGGAGCGTACTCATACGTTCTTGCCACGCTGCTGCACTCGAGCAGCGGTGCTTTCTTCTGCCTCCATGCAACTTCGTCATAGAGGACTATCTGTAATCCAACGTAGGTCTGTTAGTAAGTTCAGGCGGGTTATGAGAAAGATTTTTGTTTAGCAGACGTTTATGCTGACGTTTATATTGTAACGGAGAAAAAAATCTGGTGTATTTCAATGTATTTTAGTCTTTCTGTTTTTGTGAATCATCGAGATTCACCTTCACCTTGAGATAGTGCTTATTTTATTATCCTCACCACGAGTTTATAATGTTCTTTACATCTCTACGGTTCAAGTGTCTGTAAATCTCGGTTATTGGCACGTGTATCGTTCCGTGATTCTACTTGAGTTTGTTATGAGAGAGTCTGAGTTTAGAGATTACAGGAGCAAAGATTTAGTTCTATGATTTTATTTACGGAATATTTATCATAATGATGTTGTGAAATGAGCTCTAGATATTTCGATGTAGTTTCATGCACGATGTTAAAAGGAAGACAGTACTGCAGAAACTAGAGGCGGTCTCTAGACTTAAAGTAGTTGTTCGAACTATGACCTCGCAAGTCTTATATCTTCACAATGTTTCACATGAGTTTTTCAAAAGCTTCTGGCCAGGAATATTAGTCGGTATACGAGTCTCGTTGAACAAACGATGATTACGCGGAACGGAATTAAGCGGGAAAGATCTCATTGTACTCTGCCCGGTAAAACTTTTTATGGGGCTGAACGTGAAAACGCGAAAAGATTCAGTTCTATAAAAAACGCAATTAGTCCTCGACGAAATGTGTAGAACATCTATTTTTTGGTCGGCCCCGTAGTTGGAGTTTTAAGATTCGACCTTCAAGTTTGGAGAAAAATAGCGTCTGCGTTTGGAGTCAGGTTAGTCTTGTGGTGGACTGGTACAACAAAACAGATGACTGAGGAAAGAGGGAGATAGCGAATGTTCGGTGCACTGAGCTACGAGAATGATTCCGTTTGCAATCAACAAGGACACTTGAGTTTGTAATAATATTAAAAATAAAAAACGTGATCGTAGACTGTATCTTGGCTTAACATCAGGCGAGATAGCAGTCAAATGCAAGCTTACAAACCACAAAAATATATAAAAATCCTTTGTGAACGACCTACAAAGTACGAAATCTTCAATAGTAACTTTTATTCGTCCTTCGCAGGTATGTTCACTATCATCCAGTCAATATCAGCGCAAAGTCAAATCCGTTTAGGGCAAAATAATCTCATCACCAATCGAAGACACGGCTAATGGCGCGAAAGGAATCCCTGTAATCAAAGCAAATTGAATTAAAGGATTGTTTAGGCTCGACAAGTCTTTGTTCATCAATTGCGCGATTGAGATTCATAGTAACTGGTTCGTCCTGTAGGCGATCTAGTTTACAAAGGCTTTTAGCTATATTTAGATAGGAATAGGTTTTTTTTTTCATATTTTGAATGTACCATAAAGATGTTACTTAAGCTCTGCTTGTGCTACATTATGTTGCAATAAAGAGTCTTTATTTTGACAGCAAACACAATATGATTTAAAAAAAAACAGAAGATACGAATTCAGGTAAAAAAAATCCGTCATATTGGATGCTGTTACGTTATATTTTATACTACGATAATTAATTTTATGATACGAGATCTTTGATCAAAGAAACAGAAGATTTTGCACCAGGCGCTCGACTGCGGCACACCTAAAACTCTCCGCTGCACCCAGCCAAATGTTATCAAAAAGGGAAATCCTTCCTCCGAGGCTGCACCAGTTTGCATATAATTCAGTGACGTTCAGCTGCCGTTCGAGTCGTGTCAACTAGTCATCTCTTTGTCACAAAGCATTTTTAGCTTTATCCTCTTAGGTTACAGTTCGCATTTCAGTTATAACGTGCGTTATCCTTTGTTTCTTAAATCGATGTAGGAGGTACTATAGATTTATTATGTACTGGAGGTACTGAGGCGCGTCGATATACACCTCACTTGTCAAAATACTGAAACTTGTTCAAAAGATACGAGAAGATAAAGATACGTTTATTTGTCAAAACATGTGTACAGGTGAAGATCTTAAAACATTAATAACGATCATCATGTTTGTACCACAAAGGTGTACTGAATATATATATTTATTTTATAGATGTATATAGATGATGTCTCAGTGTGGCGGTCTAAGGGGGAGGCCTTCGTTCAGCAGTGGACGTCTCCGGGCTGATGATGATGATGATATAGATGAATGAACATACTGTTACATAGACTGCTTAAATCTTATATAACCTTACTTATAAACAAATTTCAATATTATTTATTCTTGATGATCCTCTTTTATATCAGGCAAAAAACTAATAAAAAATATCAGTCATCTTATCTATTGGATTGAATATTTGAAAATCTTTCATTTATTGTATAGGAATTGAATCTGTCGCGATTGAATCGAGACTCAATAAAGTAGGTAACAAGACCAGACGCGGCGTACTGAAGATCCGTTTATCCTTCGTTCTCGCCTTGTAAACGTAATGTTGTTAGTGCGAGTCCGCGACAAATCTGATCTAGAGAAACAAGGCTTTTTGATTTTGTTTGTTAGTTTGCGTTTTGTTTTAATATTAAGTTGTGCTGTCGAGGGTTTATCCAGGTTCGGCACGTAAATGTCGTCGACTAATGAGCTGGTGGATCCGAGAGTCCTGTTGGATTCTCTTCGGGTAAGGTTTCTGTGTTGTTCTGTCCATTTGCTCATTTCTTTTGAAAATGGAAGCATTCGTCCCTAGTTACTCCAAATTGTTAATAATAATAATGTATTTTAGTGTTATTCCCAACTACGTCCACATAAGTCTTTTGATGTCATGATGACATAATAAGTTTAAATACTTGGTAAAAGCACAAAGTGCGATGCCATAATCCAAAAGTACCTACTAAATCTATGGAAGGTTTTATTAAAGGATCACATGACTTGATTGCTTCAAACCACTCCTCAATGAACTTCTAATCTATCCCACTATACGAGCTGGCAACTCGACCCGCTCCCTATCCGACGAGACAAACAGTTTCATTGATTACGACTAGATAACCGGATTAGCGACATCTGTGAGCTTCCTCTAAATTGCTGTGGGAACTCTTAACGAGTACAGAAATACAGAGACTTTAAATTGATTGTCATGTAACACTAGTTGTAAAAACTGACCATGAACTGCTTCAATACTTTGTAAGTATACTTAATCTATGTAATACTAATGAGCGTTTAAAAGTTTTAGATCATGCAATTGGGCAATATTTTTTGTAAAAATCTACTGGAAGTTGTGTATTTTTCAACCGACTTCAAAAAAGGACATTCTCATTTCGATTGTAGGTTTTTTTTGTTTGTATGTTTGTCCGCTAATTATGAACTGATTATGATGATTCTTTTTTTGTTTGGTAGGTAATACTTATAGAAATCGGTTAAGTAGTTTGGTTTTAAAATCATAATTACTGGAAAATATGTAGGTCATATTCGAAGTTGAACACGGTTGTTTTTTTTTAAAGCGTATTATTTATAGTCAACATTTTCAAAGAGAAATTCGAATGCAATAAAATACATCTATATTGTAAAGTAAAGCTGAAGTACAGAAAAAAACTCTAAGGGAATAGCTGTGAAGTTGTAATTTCATAAGATTTTCCCGGCTTTCTTGACCTACTTGGACCTCGTTCTGGTTTGTTTTCCATTAGCTAATAATTGCGAATAAGGTTGAAACAAAAACTTTTCCCTATCAACACCATTTCCGCCGATTCTTGATTTATTTAACGGTCCAGCGGCTCGATCACCATGATTATACGTTTTTTGATCGCTTTCTTCCAATTCTTGTTCTAGTTTCATAGTAATGGTTGTTTTTGGCGCGTTTCCTATCCAAGAATAGAGTCTGGTAAGTAGTGACCTAGATTTTGCCATTCCATGTTTTATGGAAATGGATCCCTCGTAAGGATTCAAGATAAAATATATTTTATCGCGGTCTTAGGCCCCGCAGCCTTCAGGATTTATCACCGTCGTGAGAAACGGGACACTTGGTTCGTCTTGATGTTTAATTTTCTCTCATTTATCGTAGACACTTTTAAGAATATTATACTGGTTTTTTTTTTCATTATTGTTGGGATTTTTCGTGTTGTCATTGTCAGCATCTGTCTCTTTTTGTCCGAGTTTTGGCATCGCCATGGTCATCATTACCAGTATCCGTCGCGGTATATCAGTTTTACACTTCTGTTCCTTAGCTATGCGGGCTTGAATATTCAAATGTTCTCATATAATTTAGTAGAGTCTGCTTTCAAATCTATGAATATGTTAAGTTGATGGTGACTTTTGTACATATCCATAAACGGCTTTGCTGTCTTGAAGCCCTTACAGGCTTAACTGCAGCTTATGAGCCCTAAAGAGCTCTTACGAACATTTAATGACTTGACAACGCTAACGTAACACAAAATAACAGCTACGTTGTTGCCAATCGGCTATCAAAACGTTTGTTTTCAATATTAAATAATATTGAAAACAATTGTACTTTTAGCAAACTTTTAGTGAAAAGTTGCACAAATGAATTGATTTCGCATTCCCAAAATCACGAAATCACCAATGCTCTTCAAATTGATCGATTTCGTTAGTCATCAAATCATTAAATAATTAATAATCATCCCACTTAATTCATCATTTATTTTATCTTCATATTTAATTAATCATTCATTCATTGTAATTGTTTTTGTTTATATTTTTTGCCACAATTAAACGATTGTCTATTGTTATTGTCTATTGTCATTTAAAAATGTGTACAGTATTAGGTCGTACGTAATTCGCACTTTAAAACTTTCGCGATTGTACTCAATAAGTAAATGTTTATATTTCTGTTCTTCGTCGAACATTTTTAATTCTCACTTCTTTATAAGTGAATTTTGAGCTTTCGTGATTTGAATACAAAATTATATTTATCGCCCGGACAAAACAAATGATTAAATAATTCATCAATTATTTTTATCCAAAGCCTGAAAGTAAGGCGATGTTAGCTATTTTACAGCAAGCACTGTCCTCTTCTCTTGGTACGCCTTATAGAGGAACAAAGAGTTCCAACAGAGGTCTTAAAAGTTTCTATCTCTCTCCGAAGTCGAGAGCGACTGTCACACCATCTAACTTGTCTCGTTTGACGCCTGTCACACTGTCTAACTCGTCGCCTCGTTGTTGCAGGCTTACGAGCGGCGGTTCCCGAACTGCCCGCAAATCCCCGTGGTGGTGGAGTGCGTTATCACCGACGACAGCTGGTCGGCGGACGACTCGCAGCGGCACACGACCAGGCGCTGCCAGCTCAACGTCGACGCACCGTATCTACTAAAAAAGGTAAAAAAACATATACCGTTACTTTTTTATGCAATTGATTGCAACTGGACATGTCTGCCGCATGTCAGATGATCTGTGTGGGCAAAGCTCACAACACAGTGGGCTCCACAGACCGGTAGGTGAACCGGCAGGCCCAGGCGGAGATGGCAGTATGAACTGGACTCCCATAGTAAGAACTGGACTCATTAAGCTTTGAACCGAGAGGAGTGGAAGGAGGATAGAGAGGCCTTTGTCCAGGAGTGGGACGGAATAGGCTGATAATAATAATAATGAGTGACGAGACGAGCGAGACGTTCGCCTGGAGGTAAGCACGCCGTACTAGTGCAGTGTGCTGCGCTCGTCACCCTGTGAGATGTCAAATCTCTTCATACCGTAATTTCTCTGTTAACATTCCCCGGCAAAAACCGAAACAATAATGCTTGCACACTATCACTTGGCGATTGAATAACTGGCAAAGATATGGTACTTCCCCAGGCGAATTCTGCAATAGAGTCCTGCCACACAAGCTCACATGCTGTCAAGTGACTTAAAAGCTCACCTGCTGTTAAGTGACGGTGTGGTAGAAGATGGTAAATACACTAGCCTGGAATGGGAACTGGCACTCAAGTGAGGCTGCCGGAACACATCGATAGGTGTTTGGCGGCAAATCTTTATCTTGTGGTAGAAAGCCAGCCGAGTAGGTACTAATGTGGAAAGAGCGTTCCAAAGGCAATGAAGTTCCACATGCAGAACTTTACGCAGATCGCCGACGTGGCAAAATCAAGTTTTCTTGTTAATCGTTGCTTATATCTATCTGCTCTTGATGAGGGCGTTGTCGATAATCTAGTCCAAGGAAAAATACTGGGTACTGTGTCTTAAGAATCTATGCAGCTGTTGACGGCCTGAAAATAGATTTGCAGGTTAGATAGTTGTTTACATTTAATGTTTGACAGAGCTTTAATTAGCAAGGCAAAGATTCTCCCTAGTAATCCGACTCTAATAAGAGTAAAACCATTTAATTTGTGAAAAAAATAAGTATGAGATTGACAGTCGACTATAGCCGCATGGACGATGCGCCACGTACTTGGCGGAATAATCGCAGTGTGGGTCCCCATTTCAACAAAGTATGCCGCACAGCGATTAAACATTATCAATAATACGCTTTTAAAAAAACAACAACCGACTTCAACTTCGAATATCTGGATGACATCTTCATATATTCTAGAAATTTTGATTTAAAAACCAAACTACTAAACCGAATTCGATAAAATTTATATTGGACCACCTCAGCCAAATAAAAAAAGAATCATCAAAACCAGTTCATAATTGGCGGAGTAATCGGGTAACATACATTTAAAAAAAACCTACACTCAAATAGAGAACCTCCTTTTTTGATGTCGATGTGGAAAATAAATTATAAAGTCGTCGTTAAGGTTTCGTGTCAGGGTTGGTATGACAGGTGATCACAGGTGTAGTTTTAATCTAAGCACTTGTTATAGAATGACGTACAAAAATAGCTATCAGCGAAGAATATTGATGGCTCTCATTATCACTGACAGCAATACCGTATCTGATATAGTATCACGAAAAACGTAATATCTCTCCCAAACTGGTTTGATTACAAGTATACCTGTAATAATAACCTGTCTAATAAATCAAGTCATAAATAAATGTTTTATCGGGAAGTACAGACCTGCAGATGTATTCACGCCGACCACGATCGGCGTCGTTTGGGCAACGATAGAAAAGGAGATGATATATGTTTTCTTTTTTTTTCTCGTGGATCCACCGTGCTTGAATCTGCAGGATTGTTAATAGTGTCTACAAATGTTATTATTATTAGGATATTGACCATCTGACAATGAAAGTATATTGCTAGGATCTGAAAAAAGTGCTGATGATAGGATTTATTTATTTATTTATTTAGAGAACATACAAAAAAGAATGTAATAACATTAGACTAAAATTGTATATACATATTGCAGATCTGTATCACATTCCAAAACTATGTATGTCTAGATGCATAAAAATATCGGAATTAAATAGTCACTAGAGAAAATTTAAATTAAATGTGAAGTACATAGTCAAATTGGGAAATAAAATTGAAATTGCATTGAACATTGAACCGGTGAATTATAAACTTAGTGCTAATTAATGTAATAATAGTAATATTTTGCTATACACAGCTATACATTTGTATTGAGTTGGGTCTGAGGGAACCAAATTTAATATTATTTAAGCCAAATTGTAACGGCCAAACTAAGGTTTTAAGTTGAAACCTAAAAGATTTGATAGTGATGACAAATTATATGACCTTTAGACGCGCCGTACGGCATACATATCCGCAGGGGTTTGTTACAATAAGCGAGTTCGTCATAACAATTCCTTATGAATACACACGTTGATTAACTTTCATACTCGACTTTACAGCGTACCTCCAATTTAAATAATATTAACTTCTAAATGTACAAAAACGCGAAAGAAAACACTTCACCAGATCGCTGCTTATTTCTATAGTAAATAACGAGAGCGTTCCGAATTATGCCAACAGCAATTTCATCACACAGAACTGTTTCACATACGATTTTAGCACAGGGTATGAGCCGAGCGGGACTTTCAACTTCTCACTGTGAGGCCTCGTAGCAGTACTCGATTGAGAAAACTCCACGCTGCCCCGGTGCTCGTTAACGCATATACATAATATACGAATCTATGCAGGTTTCCTCACATCACAATGTTTTCCTGGAGAAAAGCCAGTAGTATGAATTTTTATAATCCGTACGTTAATGCCATAGAGCTTATTGGCACGGGTTTGGGGTGGCTTAGTTACCGTACGGCCTTAATTCACGTTTTTGAGGCCTGTCTTCTTCTAATGAACTTTGGCTTCACGATCACGATTTAATGATGAGCCTAGTGACGTCGTAACCTCTTATATCATCAGAATGGCTATGAGCGTTCTCACATTAACAGGAACACAGAAGACACAGAAGATGAAAACGAGAGGCCAGACAAATGTCTTTATTGCCTGTAGTCAACTCAAGACGCCACTCTTGCGCGGACCGGAGACTAACCCGGTCGTATGTCTGTTCAAATGAAAGACCGTGATTTACGGTTGACTTTTAGGGATAGACTTGTTTATCACGGCGGTCTCAGGTCTCTGTCGCGGCGTGAACCTCCACCTAGAGTCGCCGCCGTATACGCTGTTTTTATATTTCGGAACATGGTAGCATATCAAAATATTATTATATTATTATTGAGACTTTGGCACCGTCACATTATCCTGAGACACAGAGTAGGGCTGGTGCGGCGGCAATTCGGCGGAGCAGCACAAGCGGCGCAAATTTGCTAACCTCGGCAGAGGTTACATATTTGAGCCGTTTGGTGTTGAGACATTGGGTCCGTGGGGACCGGAAGCTCATCATCTTTTCAAAAACATATCCGAGCGCCTGGTCGACGCGACGCGTGATCAAAATGCTGGCGTTTATTTGGCCCAACGCATAAGCATTGCCATCCAGCGTGTCAATGCCGCCAGCATGCTGGGTACGCTGCCGACTGGTAGTGGGTTTGAGCATTTGGGTTATCTCTAGACTTTCATCGGTCTGGATACAATCCTTTTGTTTTTTGTTGTGTAGTAGGCTGAGTAGGCTTTGTAGTTTGTTGTAGTTAATAAAGGCTTATGCCTAAAAAAAATATTATTACTTCTGAACCGTGAATGCCAAATGGTGGCTTAAATACACACATTCGCAACACCTGTAGAATAATTATTTATCTACGTCAAAAGGAAGACGCCGTACGATATAAATTAGTTAAAAATAATTGTCTGTATCTATAGTCTAAAATTCAGTTAAAATTTATGTATAGAAAATTTGTAACACTGTATGTGATGTCTGTTGTATGTCTGATAGTACTGTAATATGCTGTAGAAAATTTCCATAAGCTCTCCTAGTCTGAGTAGGTACTTGGTATCCAGTCTATAACTGTACCTGTAGAGTAAACATGTTACATCGGCGGTGGCGCGGGCGTGGGTGGCCCATTGCCAAGGATCAGGCATGTTTGCTGATTTACCAAACATTTCCAGCCAATTATCCGAGATGGACTTTGATCCTAGTTTCTGGAAATCGGGATTAGTTTGAAAAACATTTTCTGTTTTCGCAGAAATAACTACCGCGTTGCGTAGTTTTACTCTATGCGATAGGATCTACAAGATGACTCGTAATTTGGGTTTAGAGGTTTTTTGTAAAACTAGAAAACTTTTTTAAATTCATGGACAATACTCTACCGTTATTTTTTTACCTACATACAGTGGGAAAAGTCACCTGGCTCTTTAAACACTAGACAGTGAAGGTTCAAGGATACGGACAGCTAAAATTGACCAATCCTTTGGTCAGTACAATTTAAACAAGACCTCACATAAAATTGAGCTGTTTACTGCGATGCCAATATATAGAGTTTTGTTGCTAGATAGAGATAGCACTAAATCATACGGAGCGTTTTGGATTAGGTACCTTACACTTTCTCATTTCTGAGACTGGCCATCTGATGTTTCAAAGTAACGAGCACCAACGTCTCTGTTATTGTTACTCAAAGTTCTCGGTCATCATCATCATCAGCCCGGAGACATCCACTGAACAAAGGCCTCCCCCTTACACCTGACGGTCTAAAGAGGACATTGCTATTGATTATAGGATGTTTTCGTGGGTGTATGTAATCCTCTTCTAATTCGATTATTGTTGTTTCCTTGCAGATGATCGGCGTCGACTTCGTATACTTCATCCAGAAGAACCACCTGGACCTGAAGAATAGAGTCCTGGTGATCGAAGCCACGAACGAAACCTTCGCCTCCAGGGTGTGCGTCGTCGAGAAATGTCGATATTACGTGAGTACCTAATGGTCCTCCAAGTTAAAGTGTGTCAAGTGTCTTCAGAGTGTAAAACCCTTTAGGAACTAGAAATATTTGGTCCACTACGGGGCCTTTATTCATCGTCAACATCATTTTCAGCCTGTTATCACCAAGCTGAGCGTACGCCTCTCTTCTTGTACGCCTCTCCCGGTCGTGTGCCACTCTTATCCAGGTTCGACCTGCGATGTTTACAACATCGTAGACCCAACGAATTGTAAAGGTCCTTACTGATTTCAAATTCTAACATGGCAAGCAGAGATATCCTTCGCACTACACGATAAAAAGTCAATTATTGGCCCTTTTAACAAATCTGATCGGTAACACCAAAGACTAAGTGTCAACGGTCCGTTGACTCCGTTCAGTCAATCGATAGGCCTAAATAAACTTCGTTCTTGAAATCCTGTCACGTATAAACTCAAACAGCGCCCTTATTAAAATTATAAAATTATGTGTATTTGGGACTAATTACAAAGCAAGCTTCCCCTTTTTCCAGTAAACACTTTTTAATGAAACCAAAACATGATCCTCTTCATGAGTGAGTTTGTTTTAATTTTAATTATTTTATACATTTACAAGTTTACCCTTCCACTTGTTTTGGATTTGTAGGATTGCATTTAAGGTAAGGTTGCTGTAAGCCTCAAGCTCTGTTGGAATTTTATTTTAATTTTGAGTTAAATAATACAGCAACCAAAGCGCTTATCGAAGCGCTGAAGTGTTTGTATAGAAACGCCACAATGTCAACCCGGTTGCAGGACGAGACCACGAAACCAATCCAATTGCAGAAAGGCGTGAGACAGGGAGACGTTATTTCTCCGAAACTGTTCACGAACGCATTGGAGGACGTTTTCAAGCTCTTGGACTGGAACGGATTCGGCATCAACATTAATGGCGAATACATCACTCACCTTCGCTTTGCCGATGATATAGTCATCATAGCAGAGTCGCTGAAGGACCTCAATACTATGCTCAGCGACCTCAGTAATGTTTCCCAACAGGTGGGTCTTAAAATGAACATGGACAAGACAAAGATCATGTCCAATGTCCTTGTTGTGCCCGTACCGGTTGTCGTTGGGAACGATACTCTCGAAGTTGTTGACCACTACAACTACCTTGGACAGATTGTTGAGTTAGGTAGGTCCAACTTCGACAAAGAGGTTGCCCGAAGAAGCGTTCGGGAAATTACGTAATATCTTCTCGTCCAAAATCCCTCAGTGTCTGAAGACAAGGGTCTACGACCCGTGTGTGTTGCCAGTGATGACATATGGAACTGAAACGTGGTCTTTAACTGCTGGCCTTTTGGAGAAACTCAGAGTCACGCAACGGGCAATGGAAAGAGCTATGCTCGGAGTTACTTTGCGCGATAGAATCCGGAACGAGGATATTCGCCAAAGAACCAAAGTTACCGACATAGCTCGCAAGGTTTGCAAGTTGAAGTGGCAATGGGCAGGCCACATCGCTCGAAGAACTGACAACCGATGGGGAAGAAAGGTTCTTGGGTGGCGACCGCCGGGAACCGAAAGACGCAGCGTAGGAAGGCCTCCCACTAGGTGGACCGACGACATTGTAAAAGTCGCGGGCAACCGGTGGATGCAAATGGCAGGTTGTCGTACAGTGTGGCGGTCTAAGGGGGAGGCCTTCGTTCAGCAGTGGACGTCTCCGGGCTGATGATGATGATGATGAATACAGCAACAACTAATGCCAACCCTATTAATTAAAATTTATAAATTTAATTAAAGCTAATTATCTAACATGGGCTTATAAGTAGAGGAAATAAAACTATGATACTACCAGTCAAAATAGTTTTTATTTATCGGCATTGAAAAAGAGCTCAAAATGTGCCAAGATATTTGACGAATTTATAAAAAACTGTTGTTACGAAATTAATTCACTTAAAATGTAGAGTTTTCCGTATTGGAATAAGAATAAAGAAAGTTCTTACAGAAGTTCTCTTAACCTATTAACCAAACTCTATGGCGGTTTCTTTTTTGCACGTTTTGGTAAAGAAATAAAATATCGACAAGGACAAACTGATAAACCTTCGTTACTAGGTACTATAAAATTGGAGGGGGCTCCGTTGAATTTTGTTGAGGGGGGCATTTGGCCCCCTCTGCCACTTCCGCGGCCGCTGAGCTTAGTCATAAAAATTAATAATTATTAATTATTACGACTAAATAATTATACAATGAAATAAAATGTGATTCATTTTGTCTACTAATTTGTTTTTTTTTTAATCTTGGAAATCTAATATCTTTGGATTTCTATTGGAGATTTTTTAAGGTGGAGATGTTTTTTTAATGATACTATAGAATAGTTTTACGTGACGGTTTTTTAAATATTTAATCATGCCTTTATGCTTGTTACATTATAAGTACTTATACAACTTACTGTTACTGCACTAATTAAAAATGCAGTTTATAATCCGTTGTTTCACGTATTTATAAATGTTATGATCTTTACAAGCATACAAATTCATCCGCTCTAAAATAAATTTGAAATCTTTTCAATTCAAGTGTTCTACAATTCTTCTTACGGATAATAAATTCACAATCTGTGATAGAAATCTCTAAGCCAATATATTTCAGGCGAGAAGTTCGTTGACACAATTGTTCTCTTGAGAAAAACAAACGTCTCAGATTGTAAAAGATTGCTGTCTGGTATTCTGAAACTATCCAAAGTTTTTTTGTTACACGTTTTATTTTAACATTTTACTGTATTGAGTATTTATTAGAGTTATGTATGGAAGCCAATGAAAGACGCATTAACGATTTCATAACATACTCGTTTATTAACTCGAATTAATAGCAGGAGAGGTGTGAGTGCTCTCTACTGTACCGGGTCACAGGGACGCCATAGGGCAACTACTAGCTTTATAAGCTCACGAAACCAAGGCCTTAAGAACAAAGGTCTCTTGTTAATAATTGTAAATAAAACACATGAAAGAGAGAGCATTACTACATACAGGTCAAAGTGAGACAGATTGATTTTTGCTATCTCCAACACGCCCCCTCAAAAATTAATCTCTTACATTAAAAACGTTTTGCGAAAAACTATTTACAATTAAAATGACACTTCACACCTTCCCTCTCTGTCTGGGAGTACATTCATCATGGTCCAACATTTGTTGCACAGGATTAGGGAAAACCCAGAAAAACCTAATCAGACCAATCCAATTTAGTAGCATTTCATTTTAATCTACTTAATTTAATTTCATAAACATCAATCAAACAAATCGTATTTACAATTTTACACATGTTACAAGACATCATGGACTTCATTACAATTAACAACATTTACTTAATTTGCGCAAGTTTTTCTTTCAATGTCGAAAAACACACAATCGGTAACTACTTCGTTAGGATTAATTATATCAGCCAACTGATCACCAGTAGGGCCAGTAGGTAGTATAAATGTTTTAGTCGAATTATTTTTCACCCGTTCCCTTGAAAAATATATTTTATAATTCAATCCTTTGTGATTTGTCGAATTATTACCAATGCTTATACATCCCAAATTATCCTGATAAATTTAATAACTCAACTTTAATACTGGTCACTCATGACTTTAACCACAAAGCTTCTTTTACAGACTCAAACAAAACCATGTAATCAGCTTCACAAGACGAAGCCGCCGTTATTTATCGCTTTGTTTGCCAGCATATTGTGCGTTGTTCAAACAGTTGAAACAAATAAGTCGTGGTACTTTTTTGTTGTAGTCATCACTACCCTAATATGAGTCCACGCTCATATCATTTGCGTTACAATCAATCGACTCAACCCGGGTATAGGTCAGCTTTAATTCTATCGTCCCTTTCAGGTAACGTAACACCCTTTTTAAACATGACCATAATGTTTGGTCGCTTTTGTTAGCAATTCGACTAAGGATGTTTATAGAAAAGCTCAGGTCTCCACGAGAACAGAGTACGTATTATATATACTAAGCATCCCAACAGATTCATACAAGGGGCCTTTGTAGTTTCATCTGAGTTTAAAGTTCATAAATTTTATTTGCTATAGGACTGACAGAATTACTACTCAGACTCACTCAGGTTGAACTTTTCTAGTACTGACTATACGTACAGCTCATATACCGACGAAACATCGTATGTCTCTTAAATCTACCATTATATATTGGTCATCAAGTAGTTTTTGAAACTATTCAAGGTATAATAATTATCTGCAATTACAATAATGACATCATTGACACACAGCACAACATAAAAATGTTTTTACAATTTACAAATGTTTCCTGCATCTAGAGTATAAATGCAGCGATCAGCTGATGAGTATCGAAAGCCCTTTTCCATCAAAGTTTGTTCAAACATTTGAAACCAACAGCGCGCGGAATATTTTAATCCATACATTCTTAGCTTTGTTTAATTTGCAAACTAAATTGCCTTCATATGAGATTTCTTCAGAAATATTCATGTATCATATAATTCTTCCGATAGTTTGCCATTCAAAAACGTCGTATTAAAGGCGATATAATGGACAAGCAAATTGATTTGATTTGCAAAAATCTAATATACATCTGAACTTGATATTCTAGCTACTGAGGCAAAAGTTTCATTATTTGTCAGTTAAATTATATTCCTGACTGAAATCGAGAGCAACTATATGCGCTTTATATTTTTCACAGTGAATACAGACATACACAGACTGTAAATGGTTAGGTTCTTTACAGTCAACAATATTTTTAACAATAAGTTTTTGTATAAATCAAATAGGTATCCAGTTCATAAAAGCTTATCATCCCTGGATTTAATTTCATCAAAAGACAGGTGTTGTACAAAGTAAGCTAGTGGCACACAACAAAGAGTAAATATCATCATGTTCATCATAAGATACCCAATTACACAGGAACAAGGAATACAGATACAGATTCAGATTCAGAGGGCAAATAGTTTTTATTCCTCTCACTCCTTCTAACTTGTTTTTCACAGGAAGTTTGCTCATTTTTAGGTAGAGTCAACTTATTTGAAATTTCTGTGCACATATCTGTTTCGACTACAGATTTATTAGGCGGTGGACCTAATTGTGCAGGTATTACGCATGTTTGTGAACCATCTGATTTTACCAATCAGACATGCAGTGATCTGATTTCAATATATCAGATTTGCACGAACTTTGAGTGTCCGTTTTTTGTGTCAGAGTGACCAGAATTTCCACTTGAAATTCCCATAGACTTCGACGGTCTACTTGATAGAAAATAGATCACTTTTCACACTTTTGACTTGTAAATTTATATTTATCAATAAAAGACTTTGACTTTGATCATATCTCTGACTCTCACAAACCTTTCTATGAAAATAGATAGTTGAACCGAAAACCTTTAAATAGTTGCGGCTTTCTACCATGCCACAATCAAATGGTGTGTTAGCGCATCGCGCATTCAGTGCTTTAGTGGGACTCAACACAGCCTCACCCCAGAACGTTTTGTCTAATTTAGCACTAGGTACCATGGTAATAAATCGGACTACGTTCTGTTCCGTTCGTATTATACATTCGGCAAATCAGTCGGAAACGGAGTAAATGACACTGGCAACTAATACCTTCTTACATACAAAAAAAATAATTACCTTAATCTTATTTGATAAATACTCGCCACCGTTTTATTGCTATAGAGGTTGACAATTTTCAAACCGAAATGAGCTTCACACTTATCGAAACGCAGCAAAAACAAAACATCTTTACAGGGCTATTAAGTATGTTCATCCACAAAAATCACGAAATAGTTTTTGCCGTCAAGTGTTGAAAGAGTGATGGGACCGCACAGGCACACGCGCTGTGCACATTTAAACAATGGTCGTTTTTATAACTTTAAAGATTACGACCTACCAAATGTCAAACATGTCCGCCCTTCATCCATGCAAGCTTCACAAAGTTTATCAGTAAATTTAATGTTTTCAATTCATTCTAAATTAGAAAACATACACTTGCTTTTTATTTTTAGGAAATTCGTCTTTTCAATAATAGTCTATGATGCCACAATTTATTATTATTATTATTATTATGAACGATCTTTAATTGTTACTGAGCTTCCAGCATTTAAAACATGCCTATCAAACATAAAGTTGATGCCAGTTAAATTGTTCAAAGACTCACCATTATTTGCTGTCTTACCCTCCTTGCCGTATATATATCTCCACACCATCGTTTTAACCAAAAACGATAGTCATACTCGTACCAGCTTGTTGCATCATTTTGACTTTCATACTGTTCACCTCCAACCATAAAAGCGAACCCGGAGATATCCGACGAATTAGGACCAGATGTATTATTGATGGTCTGCACAGTTCTATTATTCTCGGTACGCTGTTGAGCTTGTTGACCTCTTTTATTATAATAACAATCTCTTTTATAATGTATTTTTCTTCCACAGTGGTGGCAGGTAACATTTTTGTTTTTATTAAATTTTCTCTTAAACTGCTGTTTCCTTAGCTGGTTATTGTTATATTTATTGTGATTGTCAATTGGTTTCTGTACCTCTTTCGTCAACATTTGTGCCTGCAGCACTTTAGAGCTTGTTTCACGTCTTTCATTGGCTTCCATACATAACTCTAATAGGTTATGGGCCCAGTGAAATGAAATATAAAAAACACTTTAAGTGAAATAAAAACTTTGTGAACTCTGTCAGTGATAAGTGTTTGTAGTATTCCAAGCATTATTTGCTAAAACCAAAACAATGGAGAGCCAAAAGGTTAAAGCGTAATATTAAACATTTTGATGGGGACAAATATAGTGTCTGGAAACTTAGAATACGACATTTTCTAAGTGAACTTGGTGATTTAAAATAATAGATAGTGATACTACTGTGGAACCAGAAAGTGATAGTGAGTATTACAAAGTATTCTTACTATGGGTGGCTAAAAACACTATAATTGAGTATTTGTCCGATTCGTTGCTCGGACTGACAAGTGATGAAAATATCACACCGAAGTAAATTTTCTTGAAGTTGGACTCTATTTACGAAAGAAAAAGCATCGCCACTCAACTTGCTTTACGAAAGCGCTTACTGAACTTAAAGCTGGCAAGTGATGAAACACTTTCAAGAATCCGATGATTTGATTACGGAGTTGCTGGCTGCAGGTGCAAAATTAGAAGAGCTGTATAAAGTCACACACCTGTTTATGACTTTACCGAGCAGTTACAATGGAGTAATTACTGCTATTGAAACACTGACGGAGGATAACATCATACTGACATTTGTCAAGACAAGATTGCTTGACCAGGAAATTAAAATAATGAATGAAAGACGCATTAACGATTTCATAACATACTCGTTTATTAACTCGAATTAATAGCAGGAGAGGTGTGAGTGCTCTCTACTGTACCGGGTCACAGGGACGCCATAGGGCAACTACTAGCTTTATAAGCTCACGAAACCAAGGCCTTAAGAACAAAGGTCTCTTGTTAATAATTGTAAATAAAACACATGAAAGAGAGAGCATTACTACATACAGGTCAAAGTGAGACAGATTGATTTTTGCTATCTCCAACAGTATTTGCGTTAGTTTCTTATTCTAAATGGAGGAGAGTCCTATATTTATTTTCCACTTGGGAGGTATTGTGCACTTCCCTTGCTAGCATCTACCGGAGCTAGCCAATAGCAGCTTTGACCATGGCTCGATCTGGACCGTTCCTGTGTTGGTATAGTTAGTCCAGTAGCTTAGATAGGTGTTTATATGATGGTGAGAAGTAGTCGCCCTTATACAGGGTTAGTCCTAATCAGTTAGCATCCTTTTAATAGTATATTCTGTACATCAAAACAAACAACTTTTATTTTGGGGCCAACATTAAAATCGCAAAAAAAAATCATTTGTTCCATACATTTTGCCCAAGGTCGATGAACTTTTTGTATGGAACAGCTGATTTTTTTTTCGCGTTTTCAATGTTGGCCCCATAGTAAAAGTTGTTTTTTTGATGTACTGAATATTCCCTTAAATTCAAATTCAAATCCTTTTGTTTCGACTAATTTTTCAAGTCATATTAATTTTTAAATTTAAATTACAATTAAAACATATATAAATTACAATATTATGTCAAAATTATTATTATTATAACTACTCCTTAAAAGGATGCTAACTGATTAGAACTAACCCTGTATAGTGACATTAATAGGGTAGATGACTGATGTTTAAATCGTTGAAACCAATAGCTTTGATGAAGAATTTAAGTAAATATAGTATGTTTATTGAAAAAATAATTTAAATCGGTTAATAATGTTCTGATATATAAGCGGTTAAAGTTTTTGGTAGAGCCAACTCTGTTCCTTTCCCACAAAACAAAAAATGACGTCACGCCTTACTTGTCAGAATATAATTTATATGGCGTACTGAGAAGTGACGTCACGATTTGCTGTTTCGCCTCTCTGTCTAGCATGATAATAAAATGCTTATAAGTTGCTTATTTTTGATCAGATTTTCATTTTCTTTTCATTAATGAGCTATATATATGTGCCACATTTTAATTGGACAATTAAAAAAAACCAGTCATCTAGCCTATTGGCACTCGTTGGTGACCTTTTAGGAAAATAATCATGGGAGGTGTTATGCATAATTATGATGAACATTTCCTCATAATTCCAAAAGGCTGAGTTGGTCAGCGGAATTTAAATAACAATTTTAGTTCAAAACATTCACATAACAACTGTAAACGTAGATTGTTTCAGCTGTTCTCGTGAATATTTAACACATTCCTTTATGATGTATGTCACGATTTATTACACGTGTCTTTTGTTCTAGTATATCTGTAGTGTTATAATGTTATACTGTATCTTTAGTATAAATATTCAAATGAACTTGAGAAGGGCATGTTGCCGGCCAGGTGAGGGTGAGGGAAGAGTCAAAAAAAGTTACAAATTAAGAATAATAAAAATATATGTAAATTAATTTACTGAAAAACTTACTGCACTTGCAATATAATGTTATATTTTGCTTTTAAGTTTTTTCATTTCGGCCGATTTGGTTTCAGATTATTTGTAGACCCACGGAAAAACAACGGACATTCGAAAAACAAAACAAAGTCGGAAAGAGTCCATTAACGATTACAACGATTACTCACTAACTTTCTTTAGTTTTTCTAAAAAATATCTTGAGATACACCGGCGCATTTAAGAGGCAATGAAAATACCTGATAATCCATATCCACTGGTGGATTCAAGAGGAGAAAAAAATAGCTTTTGCTCCACCGGGGGATCCTGGCGGTGGATCTAAGTGGAAAGTGGCTACAAAACTTAATTACTTATACCCCTGACAGACCTGCGGATCCAACGGTACGCAATATAATCCTCTTTCGCATTGACTTGATCATTTTCAACTTAAACGTTACTGAAACAAAGTGCAACGTTGTGTATGAATGCGGTTATGAGTTGATATGTCAGTGATTATTTTAATCGTTGCCACAGAGCTCTAAAATATACAAGATCGTTTCCTTCTGATGCGTAATCGGTTGCATTATGTGTGCATCGTGTGCTAGTCTCACATATTTATTGGATGTTACAGAACCGGTGTTTCAAATAAGAATTCCGATAGGACTAGATTAGATTACTTTTTTTTGTCACATTGTATGTATTATCCATAACTTGTATTTTTTTGAGTATTCATATGTAATAATTGTTGTGGAAAATTGGCTAAGAGCACGGCGGAGCTAAGTCACGCCAATCAAACCAAGCTTTATTTTCCTGTTACTTAGCTCGATTAATTACTAGCGAAGGCAAGTAACACAATGTAATAGAGTCTTTATGTTGATTGCAAAACTCCATAAAATCCTTATGTTTTTGTAGTGGTAGGACTCTACTGCAGAGTCCGCCTGGGGAAGTACCACACCTTTGCCAGTTATTCAACCGCCAAGCAGTAGTGTGCAAGCATTACTGTGTTCCGGTTTGAAGGGTAATATTACCAGAGAAATTACTGGGTATAAAGAGATTTAACATCTAATATCTCAGGGTGACGAGCGCAGTGCAGTGCGGCGCAGGATTGTGTTCGCAAGTTCACAATTCTCGCACTGCTACTGTTGGTGACAGGCGTGACGCTTACCACCCGGCGAACGTCTTGCTCGTCTCGTCACTTGATACAATAAAAAAAAAAATGTAAAGTTTTGCTTGACTGACTATGATTTAAAACACTGTTTTAAACTATCACGACTATGATTTGTTTGAGAATATTTACATGATAATTATAAAACACTTAGCGCTTGCAAATGTACGAAGTGTTAAAAAGTGTTAGTGTGTGTGTAAAGTGTTATTGTATTATATTTTAAAGTCATAATTATCTTAGAAGGGAAGAAGGAAACATTGTCTTAACGTTATAAAGGATGTAAATATATTAATGTGATGTTTTAACAGTGGAAACTCTTAACGACCTCACAAAGTGCTAAAAAACTAAGCAGCAAGTACGTGTTTGACTCGTCAGTTAGGATTATAGGTGCCCCAGAAGAAAGGTTATTGTTCCACGAGAAACTGACCGATCTCCTCATCATTATGGCTTAGACGTTTCTTCCTCCTCTATGTTAAGTATTGTTATCAAACCTTTAGCATTTAAACCAACAATCAGAAATGAAATTCCAACGTAATTAATTTCTAAGGTGTTCTACATTCCATCATACTTGTCGTTATCTATGTACCAAGGTCTCAGGACCTACAACCTACCACTTAGCATAATGGGTTCACTTTCCATAATTATAACACAATGCGAGTGCACACTGGAGGCCGTTGGTAATGGAGGCATTAAAATTGCAAGAAGCTAGCGTGTTAGCCGTATATACGTATAGCTGATGGTCTTTTTTGTTAAAAAAAGGGAAATATTGTAGGTATAGGAGAAGCATTACAAACCATTCAGTTTTCATATATTTTATATCAAATCCTTTATTAGTAGTTACTATAGGGCTGGCAATCCAAAATTACCTAACCAAATATTCGAAAATCTTATCCGTCACGTACGCGTCGGCGTCGTCGCGCCCGCTGAAAAAGCTAAAATGATAAAGGCAACGGCAATATAGTAGGCGATGTGGGGCAAACGTAAGCTTGCATTGCGCCCCTTAGCGTAATTGGACAATACTTTTAGGCACAAATCCCAGCAGCAAATAGAGCAGCCATAGAGGAAGAGGAAGGCATTTGTACAGGAAGAGAACTGTTTTGGGATGAGAGAGCACTGCTGCTACTCCTAAATGCCGTTTTGTTAAGGCGGCAACACAATAACAATGCAATGCTGATATTAACAGCTGAGTTTGACAATTGCTAGAAGAAATATTTTTTCACTTTTACCACGACTATTCTATTTTCTGACAGAAACCTAGACATTCCGTAACGAAATTAAAGAATACTATTCTATTACAGGTACACCCTGAAAACTCTGAATGGACGTGCTTTGAGCAAAGCGCGCTGCTCGACGTGATCAATTTCTTCGGGCTGGAGAGCACTGTCGAGAAGATTTCCATGAAGCAGTACGCTGCCAACATTGCCAAGGGTAAGTCGACAGGCTCGACTACATAGTCGTTCCTAAAAGATCACCTATGTTAAGCAATGGACGAACTGGCATTTTTATCAGCATCTGTCAAGCCATGTCAGAAACCTTTGGGCGACACATTAACTCTGACACTAGGGCTAGCCACTCGGCCTTTGCGAACGGTCCAAGCCAAATCTGTGATACTTCGCTCCATAACACTGCCAAAAGGATAATATAATATTAATGTATGTCTGATTTTTGTTTTATTTATACGGGAATACTCACGTTTAATTAAATCGGATACTCCGACTATAGTTTCGCGCGTGCAGCTGCGTCCTGCTTAGCACACAAGCAGAGTGCTTGAGTAGTGTTTTGAGTGCTAAGCAGGACGCAGCTGCACACGCGTCGGGCTCTGTTTTCACTCTTTGAAAAAGGTCACCTGATGTGATTTTTAGTACCCAAAAACACCTACTCAAGCACTCTGCTTGTGTGCTAAGCAGAACGCAGCTGCACGCGCGTCGGGCTCTGTTATCACTCTTTGAAAAAGGTCACCGGAGGTGATCGAAACTATAGTCGGAGTATCCGATTTAATTAAACGTGAGTATTCCCGTATAAATAAAACAAAAATGTGTCAACACCACGTCAGTTTTCATAATAAAAATGTATGTCTGCGTGGCACCGCCGACACTCTAAACTTCCTCGACCGATTTTGGGTACTAAAAAATCAATAGATTTCTAACAGAAAAGTTCAGTTATTGTAGGTTTATAGCTCCAAGCATACTCTTCTAGGCATAACATATGTACACAAAGATCTGCCTACATTTCCTAATGTATAACCAGGCAAGGAGCTGATCGAGTCATTCATGGAGGGGGTCCACGAGGAAGGCATAAAGGAGCTGAGGCAGTGGTCGGAGGTGGACACCGGCTACAACAAGTACCTGCGGAAGGTGGTCTCCAGGGGCACCGAGCCGCTCTCACCCAAGGACTTCCCAGAGACCAGGCCGAACGCGCAGCCAGGTACGTGATTCTCCTTGTATCAGTCCGGAAAAGCGGCTTTCCTTCAATGACCACGCAGAGCTTCCTGATTTAAACGTGTTCTAAGCCTTTGTGGTTCTGAACCCAATTGGAAAGGTTTCAAATCAAAAACTACAGGCACTGTCTCCGTCATCTGAATGCAGAAGACGGCAGGAGTAATTTTCGAATCGAAACGCTTCCCGATAGGTTCAAATTATGGGGGCAGTTCTTTTTGCGGTTGGCCTTTTCTAGGATCTTTGGTTTGGAGCTTAGAGGAGGTTCGCGGTTGACACCAGTACAATGGTATACCGTGATGTAATGTCGTTTCGTATAGAATACGGTACCAAAAGGCCTTCAATCTTCAGGTACTTCGTCATCAGAGCTATGATCTTTAATGTGAAATGAACTCGGTTGGGAAGTATAAACATGGAGTATTATGAGCGCTCTAGTGTGCGTATCTGCCAGCGACACATCAGACGTTGTGTGCGCTCTGCCTAATCTTATTAGCGAGCGGAGTATATCAAGTTTAGTATTTCTGGCCGACGTCCAACGCTTTCGGGGACTACGTGGTCTTGACATTAGTCCGCAAAGGTTGTAAAGGCGCCTATAAAAAAGAACTAGAAAGAAAATAAACGAGCGATAACCTATCGTATGTAATACTATGCAAATACTCATATTTCAAAACAGCTATACTTGTATTAATACATAACAGTGGGTCGATACAGGCTAATAATGATGATGATTTCTAAAAGATGGATTCTACATACAAAACAACACAGAACACAAGTAACTTTAAAAAAATAACGAAAAACGCAAAACGACTTTAAATAAGTATGGGACCACCTCGAGAGTATATCCTTTCAAATAAAAAAAGAAGTAAATGATCCACACATTTTTTTGTATGTTTATAAGCGTTGTTTTATTGTTATCAGTGTTTATTTATACTTGCCACAAATAAATGATTGACTATTGTCTAAAAAAATCAAACATACAGTCCAACATAGAACATCCTTCTTTTTTGAAGTCGGTTAAAAATAAAACACAAATGATAAATTTCGTCGATTCATTTAACCACTGAAGAGAGAAGAGTAGGGCCTTCGCTTTTCTGTGCTTTTAAGTTGGGTTTTGTCGTTGTCGTCATTGTTTCTTTTTATGTTTTGTAACATCTGACGATCTCTTTCCGATGTCACCAAATAAATGATTTCTTTCATTCTCAATTTCTTTCCTACCTATTACGCCTTAGAAGATACAGTCCATTAACGGATAGACGGCGTAATCTTAATGATAGGATCCCGTTCAACACCTTCAGTTACGGAACCCTAATATCGTAAATCATGTTATACCACATTCGTTCAAAAGTCGCCCGCACTGCCACAAATCTAAGACACATATTCGTAAGTATGAAAGTAAAAGTCACCGCGTTCAAGGTTAACTCGAGGCCTAAAAGAGCCCCTAAACATCGTGCCAAGTATCCGTAAATAATACAGTAAGTGACACTCGATGCGGCACTAACGCACAACCCCGGCCCGATGAATATTTATAGCGGGCCCGAGAGTCCTGGATTACGTGAGATATGTATATTTAGGCCTGAAATATAGACTCGGCCGGGAAAAATTGGGTACTTTATTTTTAATCTAGATAGGCAATCTAGATTTAAAATGTATATAAGTATTCTATCAGCTATTTAGTTTCCATATTACAAGCTTTGCTTAGTTTGGGGCTAGATGGCGCTGTGTGAAAAAATTACCTCCGATATTTATTTTATTTTATTTTTTATTTATACCACGCTGTTTTCAACCGACTTCAAAAAGGAGGTTCTAATTCGACTGTATGTATCTTTTTTTTTGTATGTATGTTACGCGATTCCTCCGCCAATAATGAACTGATTTGATGATTATTTTTTGTTTGGTAGGCAATACTTCAGATGTGGTCCCATATCAATTTTATCGAAATCGGTTCTGTAGTTTGATTTTTAAATCAAAATTACTAGAAAATATGAAGATGTCATCCAGGTATTCCAAGTTGAAGTCGGTTGTATATTTTATTAAAAAGCGTATTATTTGCAGTATGCTTCGTTGAAGCGAAGTAGATTTAATTCTTAATAATGATATAAAAAATAAAATTTTATAAATAAGCAGCAAATAAATATTAATCCTTTTTATAAAATTAGGAAATACAAAGTTTTATCTATCGTGAAGAATCAAGGAAAATGTGAAAAAACTTTTCAAGCTTCTCAGCAGCATTATGTCCGGGTTCAGAACTTATTAAAAGTTATAAATCACATTTGCGACTCCCAAACGAATGTGTCTGTGCCATTCTGCTGCGCCCGCGATTTATTGTCACATTATTTCGCCTTTTATCTAACTCTTTCGTACCCATATACAGGCTACTCTTAAGAAATCCAAAACCAAAGTTCCGTCAAATCTGGCCCCAGATTTGGCGTAATTGCTTAGACATTTAATTTTATTTAGTCAATTAAAATGGCACATTGCCAGTTACATTAATCAATATCAACATAAAACTTACACAGAAGTAATTATTGTAGGTTAACAACAAATTATTACATTATTATATTATTAATACTAGAGGTCGCCCGCGACTTCGTCCGCGTACGGAAGAAATTCGGCCCGCTCCCAAAATTCACCACTTTAAATCAGCCCGAGATTTTTAGCCCCCCCAACTACCCCAACTCTACCCCGACTCTACCGACTCTACCGACTCGACCGACTCTACCAACTTCGACTCCGACCCTTTGAATGAACTACCCAAATATCAATTTTCATCACTATAACTTCAAAAACAAAGAACTTTCTATACAACATTCCACCTTTTATCCTATCCCCCCCCCCCCCCCCCCCCCCCCTTAAATCGTCCCTGTCAAAAAAATAATTAAAACAGCATTTTTTATATTAAATGAACTATCCAAATTCAAATTTTCGTGACTAAAAGTCCAAAAACAAAGGACTTTCATACAAACTTTTGATATGTGAAAATGTGCGACGCCATAGTTCTCTCAATAAGAAATTTAAAAAAAAAACAGCCAAGTAGTTCCCAATTACTATTCAACATCGAGCAAGGTCACAGTTCGAAAGTGCTGGTACCTACATTATATTCAATGAAGGCTGTTTATTTATTCACAAGCTTATTCGATCAAAGTTCTAGAAACGGATGTTTTCCCCTTTGTAATAAAAGGTTTCATTTTTCGTTCATTTTCTTTTTCTCAGTACTGTCGTGGAATAAATAATAATTAAGACGGCTCTATTCCGTTTTCTTTTTTTGATGTTTTTGCTTACATTGGATTAACTTTTGACTTTTGATAGATTAAAGGAATAAACAGGTCGCTTTCTGGCGAGAAAAGAATAGGAAATAAATTAAATAAAACAGATCAAGTGCGAGTGGACTTGCGCACCAAGTGTTCCGTACCACGACATAGACTAACACAGAGGTATATCGTGATACCTACGAGCAAAATCGGGTTAGGGATTGTGACTAAAGACATATTGGGCGTAACGTTACACTTCGGAGTGAACAACTAGTAATTTTAATCTCAGCGACGGTGGCGAAATAAATCCCATTACGACGCGGCTTCCTCCTTCCAAGTTACAAGGACAACCTTGAATTGGCTTCAGCCCTTGAAACAATTAATCCGGTTTCGCAACAGCTGGTTCAAAGTTGATATTGTTGTAAACAATAAATTTTATTACGCAGGATTCATGGAAAGTATGATTTACACGGAGCCAGTCGCTGGCGCCAGCAAATTGCACTACCGCCGCGCTACACTGATAGTCTACTCGAGAGTTTTCATAATTAATAATTTCGTTTAGTACGTACTAAATAGGAAAGGTTAGATGGTTTACAGTAAACAAAGAGCATCATGCCTAAACCTTTTGTCATACGAAAGTTCCAAGTTATTATAGATCAAAAAAACGTTTTATAAAAGATACTTTTTTGTCGTGACGTCCACGCGTTTGTCTTCCTTTAACGGTGCCACGGTGTTCTCCCGAACCCTGATATGAAAAGTACCCGGAACCCATTTCCTCTCCAGAGCTGGAGTCCGGCACTGGATAGGCAAAAAAAGGTTTGTACGGAGCCAGTCTCAGCGCTGGCGTGCCAGAAATACTGACGCTAGCAAATGGCTTCGTGTAAATCATTCTGTATGTTTGTCGGCAGTTATGTGTTATGTTCATGTTAAAGCTACACCTGCCACATTTGTGATTTTGTACTGCGTTTTACGTGGTATCTTCCTAGATATTTCAAATCAAGGGTTATATGGTACTCGTGAATATGAATAGCATTTCACAATAAATGGATCATAAGTGAATTACAATAAATGTTAAAAAATTAAGTTATCTAGAAAATGTTGGATATTAATTTCTGTATCAGTGTTGCTTAAACAAATTAATTAACTCCTTTAGCCTGAGTGTGTGCATCGTTCTGGGTCATGATATATTGCGTCGATAATGCTGGAACTTAACTAATCTAATCTCACGATAGGACATTATATCTGCGTTCGTTTTAATTTAATTTGAGAGTAGGATGGCAATGGCAATAATTTCTGAGCTTTCCTTAGTGAAAGCTAGAAACGCTGGTGTGGTTTACTCAAGACCTTGAGATTGAGACATTCTATATTGGTAAACATGGAATTCGGTAGACTGTAAACTACCATTTTGAAATTATAAACTCATATGTGTCAAAATACTTTGTGGCGTCAGTTAGGACTTTTAGGGTAGGTCAATGATATTATATATACAGGATGTTAGTATGAACACCGTTATCCTTCTAGGATATCATTGTACTCATCATTATGAACAACTTTTACTATGGGGCCAACCCTGAAATCACGAAAATAAAACAGCTGTTCCATACAAAAAGGTTCATCGATCTTGGACAAAATGTATGGAACAGCTGTTTTTTTTTCGTAATTTCAGGGTTGGCCCCATAGCAAAAGTTGTGCCTTAATGATGAGTACAATGATATCCTAGAAGGATAACGGTGTTCAAACTAACACCCGGTATATAAGGAGGGAGATATGTCATATCGCGCCCTCAAACGGCCCCGTGAAAACGCCCCAGGGACCGTCTCGCCTGTAGACGCGCGCTATCCTTTTTGCTCTCATAAAAGTGCTATCTTCTTTTGCACTCCGGCGCAACTCGTAAACATGACGGCACGTTTTACGCGATAGCGCATCTTTCGTAATCTTTGGGGTAGGTGCTGAGGTTTTAACTTCGCTCGTTAGAATTTTTCGAGTTCATCACCTTAGTTTGTTGGTAGAGGTACTCGAGAAAAGTTGGTGTGCGCAACCACCGGCTTATCTTAACATCAAACGTTTAGACTCTGCCGACATACAGGCGCTAAAGTTAGCGTAACTTTTAATTAGAAATGTTCCCGGATCACGTCCTGCTAAGTCGGAGCGAAGGTTTTACGGTGACGCGAATCAGGCCTCAAAACTTGAATCGTTATGTGCTGAAAACAGACTCGACTTTCCATATTTAATGTATAGTTTAAACGAGCTTAGTAAGCCATTAAAGCTAATACTTTGTGTGTGTATTTTGAATGAAGTAGATAAAACTTTAATACAGTGGTTTCAAAGTTTATTCTGAAATAGGGTGATATTGCCAATGTATTGGTAACACGGTAAATCATCTTATTTCGTTGTGACAGTGCCAGTAATGGAAAATGACATTCTGGGCTATTGTAAACAGTACAAAAAATATTTTCTGCTTGAACTTAAGGCTCAGCATCGTATTCCATAAAATAGTAGTGCAAGCATCCTTAATCCATCCTGTCCTTCCTCATCCCACCCTAACTCCTTATCTCTCTTCTACAGGCACATCTACCAGCAAAAGAAATCTAGGCCCTTCAACGCAATCCCAGAAAAATCCCCTTTCCAAGTCCATCACGAAACTCAGCCCAAAGTTATCCCGAAAAAACCTCGCAAACAAACCTAGATCGTCAGAATTCAAAAATTCCTCCTCAAAACTAAACATGGAAAATCAGAAACCAGACAAAAAATCCAAGAAACGCAGCAACTCGGTCGATTCTAAAAGGTCCAAATCGAATCTAAACGCTAAAGCGAAAAGCGCGACTCTACAACAGAGTATAACTGCGATGGCTACAACTGACCCTGAGACCCTGCATACAGGCTTAAACGATGAGGAAACGATATACCGTATCCAACCACAAGAGATAGGCTCCTCGACGACTGAAATGAAGGAAATTAAACGAGCGTCGTCCTTGGAAGACCTGATAGCGCTGAAACGTGAAATAGAAGTCAAAAACATGAAGCAGATAGAAGAGAAACTAAACAATTTCCGCCCTTGCGAGTGTCCCCAAGCCCTGAACATGGCGTCGCGAGCTCTGGACCTAAACAGGTGGGAAGGCCTCGTGACCATTGTTCTATTAGTCATGTTGTTTCTCTGGATCCTGTCTTCGCCATTTTGTTACTTATTTGGCAGGAGGAGATATAATAACAGCTAACGTAAGTTGTACAGAGACTTGTAAATATAGCTTTTGTTTTTTTTTTATATTTTTGTTTCATTTTGTTCTTTACATGCATTTCCGTTTAGGCAGGACCCTTTCCTGCCTATTATAATGTGATATTGTAATATTGATGCATATGCTATATATATATATATGCTAATGTGATTTTGATGCAGTAACGACTGATAATGTTATTGCCACATAGTTATTGCGGATTATTCGTTTGAGTATAATAATTATTTAGATAAGGTAATAATCATCATCACCCCGGAGACGTCCACTGCTGAACGAAGGCCTCCCGCTTAGACCGCTACACTGTACGACAACCTGCCATTTGCATCCACCGGTTGCCCGCGACTTTTACAATCACAATGTCGTCGGTCCACCTATATATAGAGGGAGGCCGCGCTTACGCTGCGTCTTCCGGTTCGCGGTCGCCACTCAAGAACCTTTCTTCCCCATCGGTTATCAGTTCGTCGAGCGATGTGGCCTGCCCATTGCCACTTCAACTTGCAAACCTTGCGAGCTATGTCGGTGACCTTGGTTCTTTGGCGAATATCCTCGTTCCGGATTTTATCGCACAAAGTAACTCAGAGCATAGCTCTCTCCATTGCCCGTTGCGTGACTCTGAGTAAAGGTAATAATAGGAACAGGAAAACTAAGGGCATTGAATAAATAATAACGTATTATTGTTGTCTGAAAGTACAGTAGCCCAAGTAATGCCCAAGCAAATTGCCAGCCAAGGTTTTGATCTCATGACTTCTCCTTTCTAACTTCTTCCTTCCCTCTTACTTCCTACTTAACGTGTTCGTCAACAGCGAACTTTGCTAGCTCCGGTTACGAGCACGGAGGTGACTGGTGAAACCAAATCGTCTTTAACTTCTTGGAGTACTAGGACATTGCAGAGTACGCCTGTGTAAGTACCACACCTGTGCCAGCTATTCAACCGCCAAGCAGTAGTGTGCAAGCATTACTGTGTTTTTGTTTGAAGGGCAATGTTACCAGAGTAATTACCGGGCATGCAGAGATTTGACATCAAATATCTCAGGGTGACGAGCGCATTGCAGCGTGGTGCAGGATTTTGTTCGCAAGTTCTCAATTCTGGCACTGCTACTGTTATGGGCAGGCGTGATGCTTACCACTAGGCGAATGTCTGCCTCCTCTCGTTACTCTATCGCATACAAAAAACTGTTCAAATCCAGAGTAAACAGGTTCTTTCTAAGCGTGCTCCATCCTAGGCCGCATCGTTGCTTAACACCAGGCAGGATGAGTTCAAACGCAAGCCTATCAGGAAAAAATAATTATTATGTTAAACTTCGATCATTTTAGTGAAGTATATGAGACACAAAAACGTTCAAAAACGAAAACTCCTCCTCTATGCAAAAACTCATAAAATGTCGTCGTCAGCCATAAAACGTCCACTGCTGGACGAAGGCCTCCCCCTTTATAGAGGGGTGTTGCCATAATTCCCACGCTTGGCAGGCGGCTTGGGGATCGCAGAATGGTGACCACCGTTAACCAAGAGGACGCTGCTGCCCGGTGGGTCTGGTTGCAGTTTAAGAACATACCCAGGGTCCCTAAAATAAAATCAACAAAACCTACCTTATACTAATACCTCATAAAATGTAACAAGAATTAATTTTCTAATGCCTGGGATACACGAAGCTAGTTTTTCAAGCCAGGATAGCAAGTTAGTGATAGTAAGCTAGCAACTATGGGTACGTGTAATCAGAACTAGCTTCATTTTTACGAAGCCATAGCTGCCAGCTTGCTAGCTTTCTATCATTATCTTGCTACCCTGGCTTGAAAAACTAGCCTCGTGTGGGATACAACACTTAACAGAATATTAAACATACTACATGTTCTCCAGCTGTGATACAAAACTGGACTTGGCCGGATATTGGCTCGCAAGCTAGATAAATCCAGTATCGGGCTCCACAACGATGCCTCGGGTCAAGCACGTGTCTCTTGCGTTTCATTGGCTAGATAGGTTGTTTTTATTGACTTGTACGATACAAAAAAAACTACTTGATGGCGACGTGTTTCAAGTTTGTTTGGGTTTTCAATCGACTTCAAAAAAGAAGCCGACTGTAAACATTTTTTTTTATTTTTTGTTACGCGATTACTCCGCGAATTATGGATAGATTTTGATGTTTTTTTTTTGTTTGGTCGGTTTTACTTTAGTACTGGTCCTATATACCTACATTTTATTGAAATCGGTTCAGTAGTTTTGTTTTTAAATCAACATAACTGGAAAAAGATGTCAGTCAGGAACCTCTAATATACAATTCTCAAAATATCTTTTAAAAAAAATCCAATACACTTGCCCGTCTATTCCACCCACAAATAAAATAAGGTATCTATAAAGCAAGCATAAGTAAATCCTATTTTGAGCCCACTACACAACATGAGAGCGACTGGACGGAACCTTGAATACGACTAGCTCTATTTAAATAAGCCCTAAAGCCTAGAATTATTTGCTATTCTCTTTATCTTAAACAAGGAATTACCGACTTTGTACCTTAACAGCTCCGGCTTAGAGTCTTGAATTGGTCGGTAACTGTATAGTTGTCTAGCAATATTTATGAGGGTTGTGAAAATAGGATTCCTATTTACAACATTAGGTTTAATGTTAGGCCGTTACTCTCTTTGTGAGGATGTAAATCTTGTTCTCTGTCAGGTTACAGGTATTTTATAAATAGTAAGTAAGTTCGTATAGGCTGAGTGGCCAGCCCTAGTACCAGAGTTTATGTGCCGCCCGAAGGCCTCTTACATGGCTTGACGGTTGTTGTTACATAAATATAGAACAAACAACCGGAATCCACGGTCGCGCTCAGATATAAATGCCACTTTCGGTAACCTATCCGATGACTGACCGCATCGTCCTTTATAAATATTTACGAACTTGTTTCCGTTACAGATTTACAGCAAATTTTAATCCTCGGAGAAATAATAATGGTTTCTTTAGTTAGTACTAGCTATTATTTAGTCTGTGGTACTAGTCTACTCTACGTTTGCAGGAGGTCACCTAGGTAGGTAACTAGATACAACAGCAGTATCAGATAACCGCCAAGCAGTAGTGTGTACCCAAATATCTGGCTTAATATAAGTACAGCGATACAACCAATTTTGAAGGTTTTAGTAACATTTTTAGTTAGATTTAGGTCTGTCAACTAAAACCTTGAGAATTGACTGTAATAACTTGGTAGTATCGAAACTGCGCCTGAGCTTGTGCACAGACTCGCTCTTACACGCTAGCTGAGCAAAAACGGGTACGACAATATGACCGCGCCGCAGCTGGGCAACGGACGCACCAGCGTGCTCGTTGGTGGGGCTGGATGGACCCACGACACCCGATTCCGAGTTTAGCATCCCTACCACGCTACACACGGCTATCTTAAATTTTTTTGCATTCTGTTCAAAAGTAATCTGTCTATTGAGTTATTTGTATTCCCGTTTGCGCACCCATTTTTGACCACCCATGAAAATAGCACCCTATCCATTATTATTTATTTAATTAAACCTCGGGGCATTTTCCGTTTAAGCCTTGAAGCTTTCTACTAGTATAAATGATCTGTGGCAATTTATAATAGTTTAGTCTACATTCCAGTAATCATTCCAGTGACGGATCCCTCCTATAGCGCGCCTGGGTTGCGGTCAAATGAACGCTACTACAACGAGTGGAGTCCCATCATTGGTGCCTTATACTCGTAGGTTTCTATTTAAAAAATATACATAATACTTTACCCTTTATTATGAATGTTTTTTCTTAATAAACGCTAAAATAACCCTTATCCCTTTGAATCCATCTTGAACCATGATGTAGTAAGCATTCGGACGAAAGGGCGACCAATATAAAAATAGCCCGGAACGCAGGCCCCTGAATATACAATGGCTTGTTTGCGAAAGGACTAAAGTGGCGACTGAACAAGCTTTGTAGAGTTAAAGAGACAATAGCTTTGGAAACAATCGGGTGGAAAGCTTGCTCACATTGTTGGCTGGAGCCGCTGGAGTGAGGCAGGATTGAAACTACGCAACTTGTAGATATGCGTACGATATGTTTCTGTATTACCCAAATAATCCATCATCAGCCCGGAGACGTCCACTGCTGAACGAAGGCCTTAGACCGCCACACTGTACGACAACCTGCCATTTGCATTTCGGTTGCCCGCGACTTTTACAAAACACAAAAAAAACAATTGGAAAAGTACACAACAAATCCGTATCCTTAGTAGTATTATAGGTTTAAATATGTAACTGAAAGTCTGTTTCTAGATTCCTCTTTTACGAAAAGTGTTTGTTATTTTTAGGTTGCAAATGGCTTTCAAATTCAATTTGGATAACTTGTGTTGATTCAATCTTCACTATATTTCGTAAAAAGCTCATTTAAATACTGTGTTTAAGATTAAACAAGTAAAATAGATTTGCGCGGTCACTGTTCAGGGTGATCAACTAATAGTAGATATATTTACACATACAAAAATTTACAGATGGCGCCACCAACGCTTTAGTTGGTAGCTAAGGTAACAGGTTGGGAAATTTGGCATCTAAGGCAGAGACTTCTGTAGCTTAATTGGCAAAGCAATTGGGACGGAAACCCATAGAGACTGCTCGTATGCCGGTTCGAGTTCTGCCGGAGGTCATACTTTTTCTTCCTGTTTAAGCTTTAAAAACATAGTAGATATAACTTCTGGAGCAATTATCCGCATTTTGATTTAAAATTATATCCGTTTGGGCTCATTGGTTCAATAATACTCAGTTTAAAGTTATCTTCGTCAAACCCAAACACACCAGCAGCGCGAGTAGCGTTCTATGTCGGTATAGCAGATTTCTATAGACAATTTTGAGAAATTATCGATTTTTATCGAATTTTACCGATTTAAATGTCAAATATACGATTTAGATGTCAAATTGACGATCGTTAAAGAACAGTACTCGCGCTGCAGTTGATATATAAACTCCTATTTTTCCAACCGGCTTTTTTTGCATTTTTGATCAAAAAGTCTAGTTTCCACCGCTGATTTCGCCTATTTCTATGCCTGCGACATTTGAAGAAATCGATCGTACACTAAACTAATTTGTCGCAACTGTCGCAAGTGAAATAAGTCAACGCGTAGGCGTTGCAGTATCACCCACGCACGTTTGACGCCGCGTTGCAACCATTTACGTCCTACGTAACATTGAAAGGGTAGCTTCACGTTCAATAACAAAGGACCCTGTTCAAGTTTAATGGACGGTGTCATTCGTGCGCTAAGTCCTCTATCAGCCGTAGAAAGGGTAGGTATGTTTCTGGTGAATGGTTACGAGTCAAGCGGGGTAAATTAAAGATTGGGCCAATGTTTTTCATACTAAAAAAAAAGAATTTTAGAATATCTCGTTCTGTTGAAGGTGTTATGCTAAACGATATATTTTTTACAAGCTCATTTTATTATCTACTGAAAGGCACATAGGTATTAGGTACTACTTATTTATAGTAATATAATGTGACCGGGTATATCTACTAGTAATATAGATAAGATAATTATGTTCCTTTCCTATGTTTGGATTAAATTAAAAAAAAATATAATTCATTTTTTCATCTTCATAGAGGCTCGTGATTTATGATTGGGTCAAGGATCAGATCAAGGATCAGATCAAGGGTTAGATATAAAAGGCAGTGATCCTTGACACGGCGCGCGCATGGCAGGAAGCTCCTCGCTCTGCGGCTCTAAACACCACAAACTTTGGGTCCTGCCCTGTTGCCGGCGGCAATTTAATTGGAAGGTTTAAAAAAATATTATGTTTTAAGATTGTTTTATTCGTGTTTAAAAAATCGAAAGCTGAGAATGAAATTAAATAGACTGGTGGCCTAGTGTGTGAAACTTTCGTCACATCGCCACGTGCTCATGGGAACTGCCATAAGCTTTGATACTAGTAATAGGTATACTTACACTTGTCACTGACATACCAGTTATGGTTGGTTATCGAGAATTTACCGAGAATCGTAAGTACTACATTTATGTATAGGCAAGTTTACATTGAACACGCCCAAATTATACTTGAAAGCCAGTGCCTATAGAGCGTTACGCGGAACGGTATAACGAAGCCGAAAGCAGCTGAAATCACGAAAAAAACAGCTGTGCTACACATTTTATCGATGGTTTGTGTGAATGTCATTTATTTTTCTATGGAACAGCCGATTTTTTTCACAACAGGGGGTGTTTTTTCATATTTTTTTTTCAATTTCCTTTGTAATCGTTGTTTACAGTGATGAGTACAAAAATAACTTCCTTTCGACTTATTACTAACGAACCGCATAACCTCGTAGGTATAGCTTATTATCATCACCTGAACTATCGGCAGGTGAACTCTGCAGTTTAGGTATGTTCGGCCGGCGCTCCGTCCGGGTGGACAATGCAAGGCAGAAGTCAGTCGCCCGCCGCCCGCACGCTAGCCTCGTCGCACGTAACTAAGCATACGTGATAGAAAGAGAGCGGTATATCTAGGTGAATATAGCGAGCGGTATCCAGCGCTGTGCGAGTTGAATTGCTACTTTATTGCCTCGTAGATAGAGTCCTTATTTATTTCAATTCCTTTGCGGAGTTAACTTTCTGTACGTAGTACTATTATTTATTCTGTGCTATCGGTATAGTATTATCTATATAAACTTACTGGAAGCTATGAAAACATAGGCGTAGCTGAGCTTCACACGTAGAAACGACCGGCGGCGCCTGATGTCTGGGCATTAATAGCTTGCCTAGGTATTCTAGTCTAGAAACATACTAGGTTAAATTGGCAAAGATTTGGCGAATATTTTGCTAATGTCAGCTTACTCGTATATCTTCAGGTTATTCGAATGCGAAACTCTTGGCAACTTGGCAGACCAGGCGGAGATTGGAATATGGACTTAATAAGTATTTGTGACTAGACGACCCGGTGAGCGTATTTACAATGTATACGAGGCTAGTACGCAAAAATCGAGTGTACTTTGAAATCCAAATGTCTCACTGTTGATTTACAAAGTATACAATACACCATTATTTCGCAATAATCGCGTATATTTTTGGAGTGACCTATGCAAAGAGGTGGTTCCGGAATATACTGCGCCAGTACGCAATGTAAACTAATCGTGAATGAATCGGAATAAGGGCGAAGGCGCACTCCGCGAAAAAGAATGTAACAAGAATATAGTAGTAGAATATGTAGTTTGTAGTGGTAGGACTCCACTGCAGTCCGACTGGGGCAGTACCACACCTTTGTCAGTTATTCAACCGCCAAGCATTACTGTGTTCCGGTTTCAAGGGCAATGTTACCAGAGAAATTACTGGGTATGATGAGATTTAACATCTAATATCTCAGGGTGACGAGCGCAGTGCAGCGCGGCGCAGGATTGTGTTCGCAAGTTCATAATCTGGCACTGCTACTGTTAGTGGCAGGCGTGACGCTTACCACCAGGCTAACGACTAGTTCGTCTCGTCACTTGAATGTATAAAAATATATATATTTGTATTGTAATACAAAACAAGAGTATAGTATACTGAGCTTCCGAGTTTTAAAAGCACTTCTTCAGCCCATTAACATCACACAGCCACTGCGTAAATCTATCCTCAAAAGACCATTGGGTAATATTCGGCCATCCTGGAGTAAAGCGTAAGCGTATCTTCAAACCTTGATCCTGGACATGTGGGATTTGACCACTGACAAGTGACCTTTGACCATATACAAGTACTTGTATAATAGAGGTCAGAGGATTTGACCGATTTACATGCGCCGAAATTCTTCTTCGACCTAAAGCAGGTTTTAGCACGATGTTTTTCTTGAAAACTCCGTAATATAATTATTAAAAATTTAAAAAAGAAGGAGGTTATATGTTCGGATACGTACTTGTTATTTCAAATTTGCTTATTTCCATTAAGCATGTGATATATTTTTCCCTTTGTGCAATTGGGAATGGCATGAGATCTAACCCACAACCTCAAGAAGAGTAGGCACAGTGACGTGCCAACTATTAGGTTACCAAGACTTGTGTACTCGTGGTTGGGTATCTCCAAACTTCGTGTCTACGCGATCCAACGGGCGCTATCACTGACATCGCTAGCTCGGGTATGTGGCCAATGTAACAGGCATTTCCCATTAGCGAAGCTCCCGTGATTTTCCCGGGAAATATTTAATCTTGTTTGAGGAATGTTGGGAAGTAAGAAAAGTTTGAGGTCGGTTAAAGTTGAGAAAATGTTACGAGTACTCCGCTTAAGTTTTCAGCCGACTTCTCTAGAAAGAGGGTAATATATTTTCTCGAGCATTGGAGATGTCAATGATGATGATCTGCCTACATCATTTTCTACCTATTCTTGCGGGTAAACACGCAACACAAGGTTGCCTGGAAGAGATCGCTTTTAGCGATAAGGCCGCCAATTGTTACACTAGTGCTAAGTTATTTTTTCTGTTGTGATCATCATGACTGTTATTAATTATTTTGGTGAGTACAATAAAGAGTTAATCTATCTATCTATCTAACACAAACACGCACGCAAGCTCGTAACATTTCCAAGCTTTTCACACTGGTAAAACAAATTCCTGTTCGTATGAAGGCACACTAAAACAAATACTCTTTACTCAATTATTTATTGCATCATATGTAACACACACATAGGGATGTTAAATAACAGCCATGTTCATTGCTAATCTAGTGATAGGCACATATGACCCTTTTCAGGGTATGGCAACACTCGGTGCGGAACGCTCTATTTTACTTTTAATTTCGTTATTGAAGAATTCATGAAGGGTATAGAAGGAATGGGTACATTCAGAATAGTTTTTATCTGTTTAAACGAAACAGTCGCCGCAACAGTGCCAAAAGATCGGTGACCAAATACCTTTTGGCATTGACTTGCCACCTCCAACGGTATAAGCTCGAAGTATAATGTTAGTTAAGTTATGTTATGTACGGGTATGGTTTTTCTATTCCTTGCGGGTTATTTTAGTGTACCACAGATAACATAATACTAAACTAGGTTTCTACGGAACTTTTTAAGTATTAGTCCAAACGGCATTACGTGTGTGTCGCATGTTAGCGTAAGCATCACTGTCTATTAGTGATAACCTTTCGTTTTTGCTTTATCTTTCAATAATAAAACTAAGAGTATTTTTTTTTATTTTTTTTTTAATGAGTGAAGATGTAATAAAACCCAAGATCGGGCTAAGCGGCGAGCTCTGGGACAGGCCTACACTACACTACACCACAGGCCATTTAATTATCGGAGAAGTAACTAAGGCAGTCGAAACAGAAAAATATGAAAAGCTTTTTCTTTATAGGTTTCGTTTCAGTGATATAAGGTAGTACGGTCTATTGTCTACTGTCTATTGTCTAGCATAGATCAACTTTAATTAGATTTCGTATTCCGATTCGAATAAGCTAAATTTAATCATTAAAGTGAACCTAAAATATCTTACAAATAGCTATCGAGAAAAGGGATCAACACCACTTCACCATTCCTCCTCCCCTCATCGAGCATTCCTAAAGGGTCGTGTAAATTTAGGTAGATTGTACGACACTCGTACTACGGACGTACTCAAGGTAACATCCTTGGGGGGAAAGAAAATGAAAACTCCGACAAGACTGACTGAGCTGAGACATTTATTATTGTAGGGCTGAATCTATTACGTGCATGAATAAATGTATTAATGATCAGAAGTTAAAATAAGTCTACCTATAAAACACTGTTTTAAACTATTACGGTTGTTTTACACAGGTGTTTTGTTCTATTAGTGTTATTAAGTCTATCTATGCTTTGTTTTTATTATTTAAACAGCAATTAATTAATTAAAGTTTTTTTAATACTGAATGATTAAACGCCTTGAAAAACCTGTCGCTTATGGATATCTCCAATACCAGGGGCACCACAAATGCGTTACCTTTTAAGACCCTGTTAACACGCCTTTTGTAGAACCCAATGTCAATGTCCAATGCTCAACAAGAAGACCAAGGACGGAGCATTCATTCTACAATAGGATATTCAGAAAATGTCTACCCCCAATGAATAAAAGGGGAGAAGCCCCCGCACTTAGTACGCTCTTATCCTGCACACATACGATAGGGGTAAACGTGGGTGCGGAATCCCTGGTAGCGCCTACACGTTTGATAAATCAGATAAATGCGCCGTTTAGGCTAAGACTACGCAATTCTTTTGCCAAAGTTTTTGGTCGCTTTGAATTTAAACTTTGAAATAACTCCTTCTGGCTTGTATCGTGGATTGAGTAGTTGTTACTACTTTGAGATTTGATTGAGGGTGAGTCATGACATATACAGGTTGTTAGTTTGAACACCGTTATCCTTCTGGGATATCATTGTACAAAAAGGTTCATCGATCTTGGACAAAACGTATGGCTGTTTTTTTTTCGTGATTTCAGGGTTGGCCCTATAGTAAAAGATGTTCATAATGATGATGAGTACAATGATATCCTAGAAGGATAACGGTGTTCAAACTAACACCCGGTATTGTAATTCAGTGGCAGTATTAGGAACAGCTACAAAAATAATGTTAGTTACCACCATAGGCTAATAATTAACTAAGATTGGCCACATTTTTCTTGCCCTGGGCTCGTACTGTAACATCTTAAAAGCATGATTGTTAGGTTCAGGCGCCGACGCTGCGCGACTGTGAATTTTGACGCCCCGCCATAAGGTTCGCGATCGCGCAGCATAGGTCGGCTGCTGAACCTAGCAATCATAGTTTTCAGATGGGCCAGTACAGCCCCTGTATGTTTAGCCGTCACCTCTTTCATTTGCTACTGTGATGAAGCGTCTAGCAAATATGGTCACAGCGGCCGTAACGTTTGACGTGGACTAGACAATCCGTACAATTATGCTGATATTGGCTGGATCTGATGTGATATCGATTTTATGCGGGGAAGGCAAATTTGATTCTATTCCTCCGCCTCCAGATTGATCAGCAAATCAAATTTTTGAAGAGGTAAAAAGTATGTCGCGTTTGTGAACAGTTGTTTTGCAAAATTCTGATAAGTAGTATATAAGTGACAGGACATTAATGGAAGACTCACTCACTCTCTCTCCTCTCTCTCTCTCTCTCCTCTCTCTCTCTCTCTCCTATCTCCTCTCTCTCTCTCTCTGTTAGTCTGCCCATCATCTAGTAGTCTTATTCTTATACAGAGAAGTGACGTCACGATTTGCTGTTTCGCCTCTCTGTCTAGCATGATATTAAAATGCTTATTTTTGATCAGATTTTCGTTTTCTTTTCATTAATCAGCTATCATTATGGGCCACATTTTAATAGGACAATTAAAAAAAACAGTTATCTAGCCTATTCTGGATGGTTCTGGGGGTCTAAAATGGTCGGGTTTAGCAATTCTGCATATGATCCTATGATGATTCACACACGCCTATTCACATAAGCGCCAATTCATACTATGATTTTGCAAATGATTCTATTACGGAATTCATTAGTTTGACAGTTTTCTATAGAAAGTCGTAAAATGGTCGATGAAAGATGAATTGCATAAAGTCAACTTGCAGATTCGAAGTTACTCGCGAGCAACTTTTTACAATTAATTCTGCTAAGAATTCATTAGATGAACTGCTTTTAGGGGAATTGCTTAATGCGGCCATTTTAGCCCCCCTGCGCTGTTTTGTTGGCTTACCATTAATTAGTCAACGGGCTCGTCTGGTGCTGTTGCATAAATACAATTAACAGACCGCGACAAAACCACTCGTGCACCTAACGATCTTACATAAACGTACATAATGTACACTAGTTTCTCAACCGGTCTTAATTCAATGCACAAACAGAAACGTGCCCTGGCGTCAACTTGACCTTGACTCTACGCAGTAAGCATTGATGTACTTCACACCAGACAGGATACAAGCACTTACCTCATGGAAATCCCAATATATCTAGTACAAACTTTATATTTCCCTTTTCTGGGCTGGCTAAATATTTAACCACAACTCACCTGATGTTAAGTGACGGTGTGGTCGAAGATGGTAAACTAATCGGAAATGGGAACTGGATATCAACAATTGGGCATCAGTTATATTATTGCATATATTATTAAAATTTCTTCTGTTATGTGCTCTCAAGTTAGGATGCCGAAAGACACTTTTTAGACACAGTTTTTTTTCTACATTCTTAATAGACTAGGCAACGATGTGGTCTAGAATGAAGCACGCTTACCTAGAAGGAACCTATATACCTCAAACGTTCCCGGTGTGCTTCGGCAGCCTCACTTTAGATCCGGATACCATTCTAGGCTAGTTAAGTTAACTATATCTTCGGCCTCACTGTCACTCAAGTGACCTGAGGTAAAATGCTAGCCCGTAAACATAGATAAAAATATATATGGTTTTTTAGGCGTACAATACAATACAATAACACTTTATTGACACCATAGAAAGGACATTGCCAACATAATACACTATAGATCAAAAGGCGGTCTTATAGCTAAAAGCGATCTCTTCCAGGCAACCATCGGATAAATAGGAAAAGTTAAAAGTATAGTCGTATTTTCTTATCTTATAATCAGTCCACAAAGTTGTATGTAAATTCCCTTTTACAAAGTCCAACAAACACAGATCTACGAAAGCACATAGAACTATGTCAAACTAACTGCGCCCTACATTCAATACTACACCATCCTCAGTACCTATTTCTACTTACATGTTGTTGTTCCATTGAGAACCATTTAGAATTTCCCCCTTTCCAGGCGAGGTCGCAGGTCCCCGATACATTCAAATGAAACGCGACCTTGCATATCACAGCTCTAATACAGCACCTACTTGTAAACCTGGCAGACAACAAGGTCGAGAATCGTTTGAGCTGTGATGTTATAACTGACGTTTTAGTCCAGGGATCGTGTAAATCGATCGGTGCTTCCTCTGGGAACCGGTGAACGGTACTCGAGCTTACTGCCCGACCAGCGTAATGCATAGAGTCGGCTAAGTGTTGAAACACAAATTTTCTATGTCTTAAGTTTAGAAACTGCGATGGTGGCGCCTTTGCCCGATTATAGAGATAAATTGGTATGTTGTGATTCCCGTAGTAACTGTTCTGGCAACTATAGTGAGAATTCCTGTCAGCAGCGATATCTTTCCCAATAGAGAATATGGATTCACTCCCACTGTACTTATAACCACAGAATATTTATGACAGTTCTATGATTATTCACGGGATATTTACCGTGATTATGTTGTGAAATGAGCTGTCGAAGCTGACGGAAAGGTTAACAATATTTCCGCGCAGTTACATAAGTTGAGTAATAAACAACCGTGATCATTTAAAATGGTGACTTACAGAATTTTTGTTGTCTCTTTAACTTTTATTTAGACCGCCACCGCATAATTGCTTCTTCTTGCCCTGTACGCCAAATTACCGAAAAGTAGGTGCCTCTTAAACAAGCCATATTAAAAAAAATACAAGACTGCCTTTGACTAGCCAGTGTTACTCGGGATGATTTAAGGATTCTAACGAAGCTGCAATCCAAATCTATTCAGGCATTTAGAAGTTATGGTGGAATAAAAAAAACTTACTTAAGACATACATAGATAGATACTTACTCGTACTTACATATTATACACTACAGGTCGCCTTAGCGACTTCGTCCGCGTACGGAAGAAATTCGGCCCGCTCCCAAAATTCACCACATTTTTTACTTTTATTTATAACCAATGTATACATTAGGTCTTAAATTACATACACGTACTGTAATATAAGTGACATTGGCGCTGACAAGGTTTGAATCACAGAAAAGCGAAGGCCAATGAATGTCAATGATGTTGACAGGAAAATGTCTAGTGTACGTATTTGTTTATCTCAAATTTACATCATCATCAACCATCCACTTAATGTTGAGTATAGGTCTCCTCATCAGCGTGCCCTCTTTTCCGCTCCATGGCTAGTCTATTCCACTGGTTTCCTGCCGCTTTAACAATGTCGTTCCAGCAGCGAGCTCGTGGTCTGCTCGGTAGTCGCTCGCGCAACGGAGAGCGACTACCGAGCGGACCACACACCACCTACCACCATTCTGTGACTGTTTTGTTCCGCCGACCGTCATCCGTGCAGATCAGACTAAGGAGAAAACAAATGTAAACTGTTTCTCGTAGGTATTCTATAAATATTACCACGTTGTTATTATTATATTATCACGTCAGTAACATTGTTGCAGTGGTTTATGGTGATATTGTCCTCATGCACGAATATTTGAACAAAGCTGTTTTTCACGATTCTAACCTATTTCGAGTGCTCCGAACCTCGCCCAGCCCTCGACGACTCGATAAGTACTATTATTTATTTTGTGGTTCAACCTTGAGGTTAGACAATTGTCTTTTCTACGCTACGCCTTATTACCTCGGCGCTAATAATTTAAATAGGAATATTTGTAAAAACTCAAATTGTTAAATGTAAACTTTTGATTATATACCACTCTATAATCAAAGATGTAAACATACCATATAGTACCAAATAGTACATATCTCTTGTGCATTTTCCAAAGGAACAATTTATTAATTTTCACTTTACGTTTTACGTTATGTTCCTGGTTTTATTAGCTCATCCTATTTTTTTAAAGTACGTAGCAATTTTGTTTCTGTCTATATTTTGACGCCCAACGACAGAGGCGGTGCTTCCTAGTAGAGCCGTAACTAGGGCGGCCAGCGGTGCCTAGGCACAGCGTTCAGACCCTGGAGGGGCGCAGACAGTGACGAAGTTTTGGGTAATGCATCGGTGCAGTTATAGAAGCTAGCACCGGACGCATGAATAGCTAGTTACGACACTGCTATACTCAGCGACGGTGTTATTGGAATCGACGGGCCCAGCGCTTGCAAATCGTTTAAAATTAACAAGTCAACTCAATCAAGCATACCTAGCTAAAAGTATGCATATTACATTTGCCGAAAAATTGAGATAGCGAATCTAATTACTGCATGACAAAAAGAGAACACATGTACATGTATTAGAAGATTGTATTATCGTATCGTACGCTCGCATGTCGCAAAGGCAGGGTGTGATTGGCGCGAGTGGAGAGCTGGCGCTCTTCAAAATCGTCTGGTCTTCAAAATCCGTGCGCTTATTTCTCGTCCATTCATTTTATCATTGTCGCTGGCTATACTTTGTCTGTCTGTATGGCATCGAACTGACACCTCCAAGGTAGTAATGTGTCGTTGCGGTTTTTTCAAATAACGCAACGAAACCGTTGTTCGTTGGCCAACAACGTTTAAATAACTATCTGTTTCTAGCAACTATCTATTTCCAAATTTTTAAATGCGATACGTTACGGTTTAACGTAAATGCGTTTACCAAACGATGATCATCCTAAATACATTGAGAATAAGTCACATTTTCGCAATCTCTAAATTCAACTCAGCCCAACGTGTATATCTATCCTACTCGCACGCATGGTAACGCTCCATCTGGCTTACTCGCTCCAACCCGCTATGTCGATAACTTCATATACGCTATAGTTTGCGCGAATTTAGAGCGTTGTGAAAATAACGTTGGTTTCGTTTCATACATAACAAGCGATGTTTGTGAAACAACTCGTTATTGAAATAACTAGTTTTGCTATGGTTGGACAACGAGTGATCGTTGTGTAGCGCGATAGATAGTTGTACAACTATCTACGTTGGACAACGCTCACCACTACTCCAAGGTGGCATCGTAGCTCCTACCGATTATGATACGTTTTTTTGTTTGTTTAAAAGATGGCTTCATTGAGATTGTTCTTAGCTATAACTCAAGAGAGCATTTATTTTTTTTTGGACTAAAAAATCGTCAAAAAAATAATAACTCAAAAATGTTTCCGATGCAGGGATACTTCTACTATTGAACTAATGCTAATTTATGCTTGGATAGATAGATCTTCCAAGGACGTCTCTCCCGGGCTAGTGACTTCTAAACCCTGACCTCGCAACCAACGCTCGTGCCCGGGAATAAAAACCGTCCCGGATTCTGAGAAGGTCGGGGTAAATCCTGTTTAGTCGACCGAATACTCGGCGTGTTTGCCGCGTATTTACAATCAATTCCTCTCTCGAAGATGGGGATAAAAATCTCAACTGTATACTAGGAGTACACAGTTGAGATAATTATGTATGATGACCGACAGATGTGCTTGATGCGCTCTCTATAAAACCTATCTTTTAAACGAAAATTAAAGAACTGGCTTATCAAACAGGCATTCTATAAATTTGACTGTAATGACAAAACTAAAATAGATTTATGAATAATTTATGCCTCACTGGACAATGTTGAAGTTAACAAACGTCACTTAACTTCTGCGCAATACAAAAGTTTAGTTCGCGGCACTAACTAACGACTTTACATTTTTTGCGGCGTTTGAATTGTGCCAATTACCAATTGAATATGAACCTCATCAAGTATATGCATTTGTTAGGGCATTACCTAATGCATAATATACTTGATGAGGTACATTATATCGAAAATGCACATTTTTTACGTATGCTGTAAGGACGTGTTGTCGTTGTCCGCAGACCAGTACACGTTGGACAGCGAGTACATCCGGCGGTATCTGGGCGAGCTGACACCCCTGCAGGAGTCGCGCCTGCTGCAGCTCCGGAAGTGGATCGCCGACCTGCAGAAGGGCAAGGTACACCCCCCTTTTATGGGTCACAACCTAGGTGCTTGACCAATCTTGCTTTATCTGCCTAGTAAATCAACAGATCCGCTGAGATAAGAACAGAAAAATACGAGAAGATTTTTTGAAGTCCGTTTAGCGCTTAGGAGATTGCCTCGACCTCTTTTACCTGCTACCTGAGGACTTAGTCGCAAACCGAACCGTTCTCAAAACATCCAATTCTCAAAATGTTTCATTCCAAAACGTCCCATTCGCAAAATGACCTATTCATACTATACGTGTAAAAAACGATACCGTATCTTGCAGAATCATGAGGAAAAAGAAGTCCGATGCCGGACGTAAGCCTCCCCCTTACTTTTGCCATAATAGGCTAGATGACTGGTTTTTTTTTACTGTCCTATTAAAATGTGGCCTATAAATATAGCTGATTAATGAAAAGAGCATGAAAATCTGATCAAAAATAACAACTACAAAGCAACTTATAAGCATTTTAATATCATGCTAGACAGAGAGGGCGAAACAGCAAATCGTGACGTCACTTCTCTGTACGCCATATAAATTCTATTCTGACAAGTAAGGCGTGACGTCATTTTTTGTTTTGTGGGAAAGGGATAGAGTTGTCACTAACAAAAACTTTAAACGCTCATATATCAGAACATTATTAACCGATTTAAATTATTTTTTCAATAAACATTCTATATTTACTTAAGCTCTTCATCAAAGCTATTGGTTTCAACGATATAAACATCAGTCATCTACCCTATTCCCACACTTGGTAGGCGGCTCGGGGATCGCAGAATGCTCACCGCCGTTAACCGAGAGGATGCTACTGTCCGTCCTCCGGTGGTTCTGCATGCAGTTTCAAGACATATCCAAGTTTAAATGGTCTAAATGGTATTCTCGTAGTACTTTTATTGAAACTTCATAATGTTGGCCCCAGGTGCCCAGCGATACCACCTTACTCCGGTTCCTGCGCGCGCGCGACTTCAGCGTGGAGAAGGCGCGAGAGATGCTCTCGAAGTCGCTGCTGTGGCGCAAGAAGCACCAGGTGGACCGGCTGCTCGCCGAGTACGAGACTCCCGACGTCGTTACCCAGTACTTCCCGGGGGGCTGGCACCATCACGACAAAGGTATCTTTCAATAATATTTCGAATACGTCTACACTTCCACTCATAAGCCAAATCAACTCTCAGGGCCTCATGTCAAACGTCTGACGTAAGATGATTAATTATCTATGTTATGTCACTGACATAGCTCATTGTATTAGCAAAGATAATATAATACTATACTAGATATGAGTAAACTGAAGCAACAGTGGGTTGATCATATTTGTCTCAGAGCCGATAACCGTAAGATTCGAATGTGTTCTAGAGGGGAGAATAAATCATGAGCATCGATAGCGCATCGGCATCAACATCAGTAGCGTGGAATTGAGAATCAATGGACTGACGATTTACGTAAGATAGTTGGAAGTGGCTGAAAACGAAAAGAGGCTCTAGCTGAGTGCGGTGCCATGGGAAGGGAATTTTTAGCAGTAAATTATGATATGCTAATTATTAGAATGATGGTACTTCTGTGAAGACGTTCCAAAGAGATTTCCGCTGCGAAAGTACCATAACAAGTAAACTAGTTTCGTTTAATGTACGTTCCAGACGGTCGTCCACTGTACGTGCTGCGGCTGGGTCAGATGGACGTGAAGGGTTTACTCAAGTCCATCGGAGAAGATGGTCTTTTGAAGTTGGTAAGCTCCTTCTCATCAAATCAGTTATGTTTGATAGGTATGTATAGTTATGTTATGTATGTTATGTATATGTTATGTGTAGCACTATACTAGTTAGTGGTGCACATAATAGCATTTGAACAGTCTTTAGCTATGGGCATAGGCAGCATAGGCATACCCTCGTAGGGCGATTGGGTCATATCCACACTGACCCAGTTGCGGGTTGGGTTGGTGTTGGTTGGTGGTGGTTGCGGGTTGGTTTTATACGCCATTGAATTTCTTCTCCGGACGTATGCAGTTTTTCTCACGATGTTTTCCGTCACCGTAAAGCCAGTGGTACATACCCGTACATAAACTCTAAAGAGCTCATTGGTACGGGCCCGGGATTTGAACCCGCGACCTCACGCTTTCAGATCGAGCGGTCTCTCTACTAGGTTACCACAGCTTACAGTTAATCCCCACGCTTGGCAGGCGGCTTGGGAATCGCAGAATGCTCACAATCGTTAACCGTGAGGACGCTGCTGCCGTCCTCCAGTGGTTCTCGATGCAATTTTAAAACATACCCCAGTCCCTAACGTGTAAAAGTTTACAGTCTGAAGCTAACTAAAGTTTTTCACTAACTAAAGTAGTCCATGGAGTGATTCCCAAAAGCCCGGTTCATACATGTTGGTGTCAACGATGTCCCACCACGTTCCAGACACTCCACGTGTGCGAAGAGGGCCTCAAGCTGCTGGAAGAGGCGACCCGCGGGTCGGAGGCGCCGGTGGCCACCTGGTGCCTGCTGGTGGACCTGGACGGTCTGAACATGCGACACCTGTGGCGGCCCGGCGTGCGCGCACTGCTGCGCATCATCCAGGTCGTGGAGGCCAACTACCCGGAGACCATGGGCCGCGTGCTCATCGTGCGCGCGCCCAGGGTCTTCCCCATACTCTGGACCATTGTTAGCACCTTCATAGGTACGTTGTAGATTGTATTGGGCCTTATTCAATGAAATTTATGAATGCGTAAGTTTTGTCGCGATGCGTATATTTGTTAGGTACCTCTTCACGGCAAATCAGCTGAAAGGATTTGGATGAAACTCGGAATGGAGATAGCTTATTTCCCGGAATAACACATAGCCTACTTTTATCATCATCAGTGTTTTTCATAGCCACGCGGGAGAAACCTAGTAGATTATATTGTAGGATTGGCATTGCGCTTCAGCGTTGTGAGGTGAAGGGTCATGAGTTTGATCCCGGGATTGTACCAAATTGTACTTTGAGTTCTTTGGAATTTAAATCAGTGGTGTGATTTTTTAGAGAGCTAGGATTCCTTCAAGGATTTTTTAAAATTCGGACGTAGAATATTAAAAAATCAAACCACTGCTTCAAACCGGAATCCAAACCGTACCTTCATGTTGAAATCTGGAATCAAGCAACTAACGGCGCAACTTCACTTGTGATCCAGTTCCTATTCCAGGCTATTTATGTTTACCTTCTTCGACCACACCGTCACTCCGCCGCATCAAGTGAGCTGTGGACAAACAACTAGCCTTACAAGCATAAAAAATTAGGTTACGCGCTGCAATAGAGGATCTACGAACTACAATCCGGTCTGTACGGTCACCCAGCATCCGCATGCTGGGCGACATCGAAGAATTTAAGTAAATATAATATGTTTATTGAAAACATAATTTATATCGGTTATTTATGTTCTGATATATAAGCATTTAAAGTTTTTGGTAGAGACAACTCTGTCCCTTTCCCACAAAACAAAAAATGACGTCACGCCTTACTTGTCAGAATAGAATTTATATGGCGTACAGAGAAGTGACGTCACGATTTGCTGTTTCGTCTCTCTGTCTAGCATGATATTAAAATGCTTATAAGTTGCTTATTTTTGATCAGATTTTCATTTTCTTTTCATTAATCAGCTATATTTTATTTATTCATTTAATATTATTTATAATATTTATAGGCCACATTGTAATAGGACATTTCAAAAACCAGTCATCTAGCCTATTATGAACTGATTTTGATGATAATTTTTTTGTTTGGTAAGTAATACGTGGTGGTCCCATATACATTTTTATCGAATTGGTTCAGTAGTTTGGTTTTTAAATCAAAATTACTAGAAAATATGAAGATGTCATCCAGGTATTCTTCAAAGTTGAAGTCGGTTGTATTTTTTTAAAAAGCGTATTCCTCGCCATCTGTCAATTCTCAATCTCTGTTATCAGATGAGAATACAAGGAGCAAGTTCCTGTTTTACGGCGGCAAGGACTACCTGCAGCCGGGCGGGCTCCTCGACTATATACCTAAGGACCTCATCCCCGACTTCCTCGGAGGACCCTGCAAGGTAAAATGCTAGACTGTTCATTTACACTCTTGTTAAGGATAAGGAAGCAGTTTTCCAAAAAAAGGTTAAAAATATCTTAATAAATAACTGTTATTACAGCGTTAAAGATTACCTCGACAAAAAAAACGTTTCAAACTCACTAACCAAAATGTTGTATAACTAATATGTACCTAGTTAAGGTTTATTTTTCCACACCCTTACAGGGTAAATGTATCGTTAGTTCTTGTTACTGTACCAGACTAAGATACTTGGTGCAATAAATTTACTGAATACTGAATACTTTTAGAAGTATTGTGTTAGAAGATTATCTAAAGTTGACAGTTTTATTTTTGCTTACGAATACGATTGGGTGTTTCTAAAAGAGATAAAGGTCATAGAAGTTAAGCAACGGGCGATTCAGCTAGTCTTTGGATGGGTGACCTCGGGTGGCATTTATTACTATACTTCTCGCCTCATATAAAGTATTTAGACGTGGTGTAGGTAGACTGGGATTTCCTGAAACATGAAAGAAGTTGAGCTTCGGTCGATCTTTTGTTTTGTGACCGCCAGTGGCATTTATAGCTGAGCGCTTTTGTGGCTTGCATGACACGTTAAATAGTCAGTAGCATTTGTTCTATAATAGCAACACTGAAGCCATTTTTTAGGCGGTCGGCGGTATATATAATTCTTGACATTAAGGGTGGCATCTCAGCCTTTACGTAGTTACACAGGCTGGGTTGATTTGTCCACAGAATTTAAGTAAGAACTCTGTGGGAAAGTCTAATTTTGCCAAGTAAATTTAAATAATATAGATCGATAAAAGCCTTGTTTAAAAAACTTTTATATTTCATAGAAATTACAAACTTCAACCCAGCCAAAGTCCACGCAGCTTTAGTAATATTAGCCTCCCAAATATTGTTTGCTATTTTCTATTAATTTTTAATAATTTTCTTAAGTTGTACCTTTGTTTAATTTCCATTTTGCGATCGACAGTCGGACATAATAGAGGCGCCATTACACGTGCCCCGGCAATATTACGATAACGTACGAACCAACGGAAGTATACCTGTATACTTGTTTAGTACACATGTACTCGATAGTTGTGCTAGTCTCCGCTATGTATCACTCATTGTCTAGTGAGCGACAGAAAGCGAAATGTGAAGCTGTAGCTAATTAACTACTAGTCAAAATTTCTGCACTGCGTCGCAATCGCGTCGCGTTTTTGCATCTGTCGCTCATTTAAGGGCCTTATCACACTAGTGGTTTGCGAGCGTCTTCAAAGCGGAGCGGGCCCGCAGCTAATACGTCGCGAACACGCCGCGGCTGCACAGCGAAGACGTCGCGGAGACGTGGCGATTACGCAACGTTTTCGTCCTGTTCCCGGGGAGTTCACGACGTACAATACACTCAGTAACAGGATGGATTCCGACGAGGAAACACTTCTGTTGGCTTTGTTACTTCGAAGACGCAGAAAACTAAAGCATTTAAGCACAAAAGGGTTCTGTACGAGAATGTACAAAATGCCGTTCGCGGCGAGCTCGTTGCGCGACCGCGACGTATTCGTTGCGCATGCGCGGCGTGCTCGTTGCGCGTCCGCTAGTGTGATAGCAGCCTAAGGGTCAACGTTTGTCATAAAAAAATAATTAAGTATAGGATACTAGCTCCCGCCCGAGTTAGAAACGCCAGTTAGCGATTAACAATTGATAATTTTGTATGGGAAACTTTGCACCTCAAGACAATGGCGTCACAAACATTATACACAATGTGTGTAACTGTGTATGTACTTTAATAAATACGTCACAAAGTCAATGCCAATAAAGTACACTATTGATCTTCCACTGTATTTTAGATATTATTATTATGTTTCAAAACCGTCATTCATTAAATTATCGTAATTTTTCTACAAGTACAATACAATATTTAACATAGCTATAAGTACGCACTTATGACGAATTCTATAAAAATAAATAATCATTATAATGAGAGCTTTTCACAGAAACATCTTCCGGTCAACGTCAATAGATGGCGCTTCTACGCGCTAAACAAGGCGTCAAATGCATTGATGCCAATTTATCTCAGTTTATTATTATGCGATAAAAAAAAATAAAAAAAAATAGCAGCCGTAAATCGTGACTGAAAAGCTCTCATTCAAGTACATATAGTTTACCTCTTTACACCAATTTTTATAAGCTAAACACACACAGTCTCTCGGCCAATTTTAAGGCTCGCGCACACTAGAGCGGGGCGCACGGCAACTCATTGCATTGCTTATATCGTCCGGCATCACTTTCGTATATTGTGTACTACAGGCGGGCCGCTCCGCACTTTTTCTTTTACCGATGCAACGCGCTGCGGCCCTTATTCCCTCATGCGCTAGGCTTTACGTATACAGGGTTATAGTTATAGGTAGCTAGCCAGAGTCAGTATACAGCGTTATAGTTATAGGTAGCAGTCAGGATCATCTGTACAGCATAACACACAACTAGGAGTTTTGGCGGGAACACGGAAAAATCATGTCGTTGCTTTCTATTATTTTCTTTAATTTGTTTTTTTCGCGAATTAATTATTAAAAATGGTGGAGTTTTATTCATTGAGTGTTGAATTACATGCACGAGTGTGGGCAAGTGACATATTGTGGTGAAACATGTCTTTTCGTGTTGTTTTCAAAACTCCGTAGAAGCTCATAGTAAAGTCGCCACAACTTTACTAGGGCACTTTGCACTTGGATTCGACTATGACTAATTTCGTGTTTCGTTGATTTTAATAAAACAAACTTAAAAATTCATAAACTTGACACTGGCAGAATGCACAACATGCGAAGCCAATAACTAAGAAAGAAAAAACAAACTACTATTGTTCTAAGACTTAAAATGGCGACAGAAAAAAAACTGCTGTTCCATAGATACCTCAAGGCACAATTAAATAAGTTTTTTTTTTTTTTTTTTAATTTATTTATCGAATCTTAAAATCTATCATACAATAGTATAGTTGAATAGTTGATTATGTTATGCTGTAGGTACAAAAGATGTGCCTAAGGTTGTTGGCCAGTTACTAATAACCCTGTATACTTTGGAAACTATTGTCATTATATTGCACTAAACTGAGTCAGACCCATTATGTTGAACAATAGAGTTTGTTATCTTACTTTTTGTTTTAGTCCTAGTTTAAAACCTGTATGTGGTATTGCAGAGTTTCGTCCACGAAGGAGGGCTGGTCCCGAAGAGTCTGTATGTGAGCGGAGCGTTCACGGAGCGGGAGGGAGACCCGCTGTGCGAGGACAGCATCTATAGATCTGTCAGCTTGGGCAAGGGACAGGTGGGATTATCTTTCTTTTTTATTGTGTCCCGCGGTATCTTGCGTGTTTTTGCAAAATTGTTGCACAATGGTGATGGCGATGACTGATAAATGAAGCTTATCTCCCTTTTCCAGATTTTAGCTATTTCTTTGTTAAGTTAAATCAAGATTGGAAGACCCGTTTGACCGTGTAATGATTCTATCAAGTATACAACTGCCGTAGTCTACACACTATTTTAAGGTTTAGAAGTATTTTTTAGAGAGAAAGAGAGAGGTCCTGTGCGTCAAACTAATTGTTTCAATAGGCTAGATGACTGATGTTTAAATCGTTGAAACTAATAGCTTTGATGAAGAATTTAAGTAAATATAATATGTTTATTGAAAACATTATTTAAATCGGTTAATAATGTTCTGATATATGAGCGTTTAAAGTTTTTATTACAGACAACTCTGTCCCTTTCCCACAAAACAAGAAATGACGTCACGCCTTACTTGTCAGAATATAATTTATATGGCGTCCTGACAAGTGACGTCACGATTTGCTGTTTCGCCTCTCTGTCTAGCATGATATTAAAATGCTTATAAGTTGCTTATTTTTGATCAGATTTTAATTATCTTTTCATTAATCAGCTTTATTTATGGGCCACATTTGAATAGGACAATAAAAAAATACCAGTCATCTAGCCTATTGTGTTGTCATTTCAATTCAAAAGAAAATGTTCAAATTTAAATTTTTATATGACCACTTCATTGGCTTCTATTTTTTTTGTTAAAATTGCACAGATCTACTATAACGCAGCCTGTTATAAAATACCAAGGAGGTTTGAAGATACGCTTACGATACACGATTGTCACGAAAATAGAAAATGCACGTAACTTAAAAAACTGGAGACCAATGTAATAATAATGAGCCCTCGGTAACCAGTGTTTGTCCTGAGGGGCAGTTTGATACTGGATCCACAGACCTGTATTTAAGTAGATACCTCAAGTCAATCTACTTCCGCGTCTCCAACCTTCGTCAGGAGTCGAATACTAAATTGTACTCATGACGTCAGTTGTACGAATAATCATACAATTGTCATACAATTAAAAATGGTTTTGCAGTAACTTCCGCACATGTAAACTGGATATCAAAGTTTCCAGTATCTGCTGAGTCGCCAAGACTGATAGATGCGTTGTTTGTAGGTGCACGAGGTGATAGTGGCGAACAAGGACCCGGGCAGCGTGCTGACGTGGGACTTCGACGTGCTGCGTCACGACATCGCCTTCTCCGTGCTGCGCACCGAGCGCGACCTGCGCCGCGCCTCGCCAGAACTCACCAACGGTAGGCCTACTCCACATTCTACGGATTTATTGTAGGGGAAGGACCCTATTGAAGAGCCCGCCTGGGCAAGTACCACATCTTTGCCAGTTCTTCAACCTTAAAGCAGTAGTTTCGGTTTGAAGGGAACAATGCCCCTGCCTTATTAATACCAGATAAATTATTGGGGATGAAGAGAATTGACATCTAATATTTCAATGTGACGAGCGGAGTGCAAGGTGGCGCAGGATTTCGTTCGTAATTTCACGATTCTGGCACTGCTTTCATTATGGGCTTAACAAAAGCAGTACCAGAATAACACCAGGCGATCGTTTCGTCACTTCATTGACGAATTCATTCATTCATTGATTCATTCCGTCGCCGATTTGCTGCAGCGAAATATTAAACATGAACACTTACATTTTATTAGGTTTCTACAAAGTTAACCCAGCAGAGAGTATTGGCGCCAACGTTCAAATCCCTTATTGTTGATCCCGTTCGTGTCTATAACAGCAACTGTTAAGCCTAATCTGAATCTTTCTTTTATCAACACTGACATTTGAGATGGCCATAGCCTTACTTACTTACGATTTAAGTCTACTTTTGGCCCTTTAAATCAGCTTATTCGACAAATTATGCCAATTATAGGCTGCCCGAGTGGGTGTTCCCGATAGTTACAATGTATTATAGTCTATGTCTTCAAGTCGTGAGTAAATCGGTTTTTTCAAGCAAGGCAAGCGTGCTCCATCACCGTGATAGTTGATGTAATCATAAGGACATAAAGTTTATCTATCCACAGGTTGTGAGGAGGGGTCGGTGGTGCAGAAGGGGTGGCGGGAGGGGGAGCAGTACCACCGCGTCGAGTCCACACTCGTCTGCCACGACGGAGAGAGCATACAGGTAGGCATTACTTTTTTACAAACTTTTACGACAACAGTTTCATTTATTTCTTCTCACGCAGTAGAGACTTCTTCTTCTTGAAAACGAATTTATTTTTATCTCATAAGGTAGCTTTGTATAAAGGTTAGCGTTAAAGCCGTCACACAGGATGAAGATGCTATAATATTTCATGTTATCTTAGAATATATTTCAATATCGCTACTACAAAACAAATGACGAACAAGTGACGAAGATAATAAATATATAAAAAATTGTTTATTGGCATAAGCCTTTATTTATTACAACAAACTATAAAGACTACTTAGCCTACTGCACAACAAAAAACAAAAGGATTGTATCCAGACCGATGAAAGTCAAGAGACAATCCAAATGCTCCAACCCACTACAGCAAGACAGCCTGATAGCTCAGTTGGTAGCATGTCTGCCTTCAGAGCTGCAGGGCGTGGGTTCGATCCCCACCCAGGACAAAAATGTTTGTGACGTACATCGATCTTTGTTCTGTGTCTGGGTGTAGTATGTATTACAAGTACGTATTTACGAAAAAAAATGTATATAAGTATTCTATCAGCTATCTGGTTTCCATAATACAAGCTTTGCTTAGTATGGGGCTAGATGGCGCTGTGTGTAATAAATGTCCGCCCAATATTTATTTATTTATTTACTACCAGTCGGCAGCGTACCCAGCATGCTGGCGGCATTGCCACGCTGGATGGCAAAGCTTATGCTTTCAAAATTGTATGGCGAGCGATATTTCATCTTAACATGAAATCTTCGTCGTCTAGGACGGCTCTTACAATCCATACATTATCCGTGTGAAATCGGTTAAACAGGCGATGACAAAAAAAATACGGCGGCTGTATGGCGCCACTTATATATATATATATATTAAAAAATTGTTACTTCGTTTTTTGCGGGGCAGTCGTGTTTTTTCTTTTTTTAAACTAGATATTTCAAAGGAGGTGTTTACCCTGCAGCGAGACAATACTGGCTAATCACGAATATTTGTGGCAGGGCTCCCACGTGATGGTGACGGCCGGCAGCTACGTGCTGCAGTGGCGCTGCGAGGCGCTCGACTCGGCGCCGCGCGCCGCGCAGCTCATGTACTTCCACGAGATTCTACCCAGTCACCAGTACAAGTGAGTCATTAAATCATCATCATAATCATCGCTCTTGTCAACTCGGAGTCGAAATGCCTAAACGCCATCCTGTTATAGACATTCCCGTTTACGGCTAACGGTTCGATTCCACAGATTTATACTTCCACTTTAGCCTAATCGGGAGACCGCTCGACTTGAAATCGTGAGGTCGCGGGTTCAAACCCAAGCCCGTACTAATGTGCTCTTTTGAGTTTATGTACGAATTTTTCGGTGAAGGAAAAAGTGAAGAAAATTGCATACCCTAATCGCCGCCCTTCGAAGTTAGGCCTAAGTCCAGCAGTGGATTATTAACAGGGCGATTATGCTGCTCTTCCACGAGACTACCCAGTTACCAGTACAAGTGCACGTCCATCATCGTCGTCAGCAGCGTCTTCTTTGTCCCGTCTACTTGGTGCCAGAGCGCCAAACGTACCGTCCGTATAAAGCCGAGATTCCCCATTACACACAAACCAGTTCGAATCTACTAGTTTTTATTTGCACAGCGAGACATAAGCGACAGATTCCTTCTTTCCAAATCGTGCTTTACCCTAGACCACATTATTGCTTGAAGTTTATGCAAAAAACCTTAATGCTCTCTATTTTAAACTAAGCTTTAATGTAATAAAACAATTCTCCTGTGACCGCTCTCTGCTTGGTTTTGAAGCTTAGCTAATACTTACGAGTACGCCGTTAATACGTCACATGTCTCCAGGGGATCCATGTCGAGCCTGCAGTCCGGTACGTCCGGGTTCTCGTGCCTGTCCGGGGTGTCCTCGTGTCCGTCCCGGTGATGCCCGCCGCCCGCGCCCCGCGCCGACCCCCCGCCGGGGCCCGCGCCCCTCGCCGTCGCCTCACTACCATGATCTATCTCAGACTCATTACGGCATATCTAACGTGATGTCCACGACTCGGCGGGTGGAGACTATTAACAAGTATAGTACAGTATCGGCTTGTCTCTGGACTGTTGGGTTACTATTATTGTTGTTTATAAAATAACAAAGACCTAACATGACGTAAGTGATATATTATAATTAAGGTCTTCATGGAGTTAGTGACGTCACTGTGAGTGAAAACTATTAAATGGACCTAATATGACGTAAGTGATGTTGTTACGAACAGCAATGCACATAGGATTCTCCTCTAGGGAGATTTTAATCGTTGTCTCTATGATAAACCATCATAGACTCAACATAGCATAAGTGACGTAGTATTCACGTCACTGCGTGTGTAAACTGATAATATAACCTATCATGACGTAATACTGACGTCAGTGTGGGTGATAACACTAACATGACGTAAGTATAGACTCGACTCAACTGTGAGTGGCTAAATGTTAACTAATAGAATTATACTATATCATCATGTGTTTTGTGCAGTTCTATTGGTCAAAATATGGCTACGTCTCTAATGGAGCATCACTTATGCCTACAACGTTACGCCCCGTAAAGGGGTATAAACTTTACGGCATATCCAACCTGCCGCCATTTAAGTCTTTTTGAAAGTTTCGCGCAAGACGAAGGAAGTATATAAGGGTAGAGGACACTCATACATACAAAACATTTCAAGTAATATGGTACCCTAAAGTGTCACGTTCCCGAAATATTTGGAGGTCAAAATCGCCACATGAGAACAAATACAGTAGTTAACAAGTAACATAAAAAAAAAAACAACCGACTTCAAATTAATATGGGACCACCTCGGAAGTATACACCTTGAAATAATAAAATATTTTCAAAATCGGTCCACAATTGACAGAGAAATCGGTGAAAATACATTAAAAAAAATAACATACATACCGTCGAACATAGAACCTCCTCCTTTTTTGAAGTCAGTTAAAAATGCAGTAATTACGTGTGTATATATTCGTGTGTCAATTGTATTCAAATAATAGTTCCCAGGTAGATTTTACTATTTATTAGAAGATAGCCTAGATCTTGCGCGGAAACTTTGAAAAAATAAAACAAATGGCGGCGGGTGGATACGCCAGGTTCCATAGAAAAATGTGCGAACCCTTTAATTAGTAAAAATAGTTATAAATTGAACGTGATTTGAGGACAGTACATTAAGTAGTTATATGACTAGGAAAAATCAAACTAATTTAATAATACTCATAACTTTAATTAAACTAAGAATGCCGGTGGCAGTTGCAAAAATAAACTGTATAAACTATAAAAGGTATTTTCTAGGTCTGCTCGTCTTCGTGCTTCGTCTTCGACCACAACGTTAGAGTTGAGAGAACGGGTGAGTTGTTGAATATACAGCTTGTTTTTAAACTTAATGTCGACATTCTTGTTTTAGTTAGACTATAAGAACATTGTTGTTGCGAGTACCCACCTCAGATAACATAATAGCACTATGTACAGAGGATTGACTCCCATGGAAAACGCGTCGATTATGCAAGTATTTTTTTTTGTACGAACTAGGCTTTTGTTTTTGGATCTCTGTTTTTGATTGGATACCTGTAACTACAATCATGTCATACTCAGTGCAAGCTAATTTGTACTCTATTTGTATTGTATAGTGTGTCGATATCCCTCAGTAGTGCTGAGGCGTGGGTGCAGCTGGCGGGAGCCGCGTGACGTGAATGAGCCAAGCTGTACAGTGGAATCGATACACTGTTAGATATAAATTAGCTTACACTAAATATGGAATGATTGTAGTTATAGGTATAATCTATGTATTGCTGCGTTTTCTATGGGAGTTAATGATTATGTTTTCTGTGTAGCTATGTAAAAGAATTTAAAACAAAATATTACATAGTAATAAAAAAAACACTTAAAATACGTCTTATATTACAAAAAAAAGTTATGTAAAGCCAATTCAAAAAATTAAAATAAAAACAAAATATAAAATTATTTTAATAAGTTAAGTAGCTACTTGAAAATTAACTCTGTAAAATGGAATTAAAGTTTATTTTAGTAAGAAGATAAATAATAACAATGTTAGCAAATGAAATAGCCTCATTAAAACACATTTCAAGTGAGTTTACAAAGAGATTGGTATTCTGACATTATAGTGACTCACTCACTATCATCAATATATCTAAAATAAAATAAATTAATAATATAGGAAGCGGGAGTCCATCACTCACTTATAGTGGATGGAAGCGGAATTCTGTCACCTGTTACTGTCACTAACACTGACACTATGTCACTGTGAGTGACAGACTTCCACTACCGACAGTTTTTCAGATCGCCACAAGTATATAATAGCTTAGCATAAAATTCTTGAAACCATAACTTGAAACAGTATATATTTTTCTCCTACTGTGCGATTGACGTCAGATGAAGTATTCCTCTGTGGTATGACGATTTTTTTTAATAACTCATGGCTATGGATACAAATACAAGTCCTTCTGCAATACAGTCCAGTCCAGTTACTCATGGGCTCATAGGGTCGCTACTTGCTAGTATTTAGGACTATTTACAGTAGGATTAGCTATGAATTTCAACGCATTGCCAAGCTATATTAATGGGATTTATCATCGCTTTTTTGAACTGACAAATTTTACATTGTATGTCGACAAAGGAATATTTGACGACGAAATTCTTAAATATTTCATACTGCACATTTTAATTCGATGAAACTTATTTTGTCGATAGCTAAACATTACTTGCATAGGGCAAGTAAAAGTGTTACGACAGGACTTGAACATTTTTGAAATTTAATATCATGGTCACTATGTGAGCGTTTGACTTGCTTTCGTCAAAATATAAACAAGGTTTAATGTGCAGACTTACTTTATCGTATTTTTTAAAGACTACTTAGATTTTGATAAAACTTAGTGTAAATAAATTTCAATTGGAAATATAAAGTGTTTGCATGTTTTCTAATAAATACTTATTTTTGAATCTTGACAAAACTTATTTATTTACCTAATATCAACTGTATATATTATGGGCCAATAATGTGGAACTTATTGCCGCAAAAAAAAAACATATACTGAAAAAAATAATGTTAACTTGCTATACAAAACAAACTTAAAAAAATGTAAATCCCTATAATTATTGCCAATTTAAGTACATACTAGGTTTTATCAAAGTTGAGGTAGTTGTTTCCGGAAAAAGTAACTGTAAAATACTAGAAATATACAAGTATTATAGCAATACCTATAAAATACTTTGTTTATTATGTTCTTTATTTATAAAAATAGTACACTGTTCCAAGTTCCGGGCCGCCTTAATTGTTTATCTATGTAGGACGCATACCTAAAAAAAGTAACTCAATATTTGAGATTATGTGTGTATTTGTCACGTGACTTCGCCAATATAGATTTCATATGAAATAAATGAAAAAATGCGATAGAAAATATATTTTTGAAATGTAAATAATGTTTGTAATATAATAGAAAAATTTAATACTTGGCTTTTAGGTGATATCGTAGAATAACATGTCAACGTATGAAAAAATATCATAAATTACTTATATTCTCTTTTAGGTGAGACAAATTAACTATTCTAACTTTAAGGAGCGTAATAACTTAGGAGCCAACACTGTTATTTATTCTAAGCAAATATTACTTGATATAAATATCGTGCATTTGTCGGAGCGCATTTATTTATTTTTAATATTTATCTTCTATTTAAAGAATGAGACATAAACGTGTTTTATGTATTTATTATATTTTATTTAAGTACTCAAATTTTTACAAACTTTTTAATTCCAAGTAAAAACGTAACGAATAAAATTTATTCCTATTAATATGATTCCTATTAATATATTACGATATTGACATCAAGTAAAATCTGTAAAACTAGAATGAATTGTCGTCGACACCTCGTAAGTGAAATTGTACTAAAGCTCTCTAAACTTGGGTAGTTTTTTTGAAAGTGTTTTTTTAATTCTACGTGTACTACTTTAACGAGATAAACAATATTTTTTGATTGGCAAATATACGGGGCTACATACACTTAACTAAACCAAAAAGAGTTTATTGTACTTATTATTGTGATCAACTTTTAATATATGGTCTTTGTTAGTTTTGTTAGGGTCAAAGAAAAATTACACTCTATAAAATATAAATGGAACATACGTTTTTTTCACGATTTCAGTGTTGGCTCCTTATTAAACGTTGCTCACAACAGTGAAGATAATGACCTCCTTTCAGTGTAGTCCTACCGTTACCATTTTTTTTCAAGTATTGATCTGCATTAATCATGTAAAACATTTGCCGCTTGACGCCTGTACATATATTTTTTGGGTTTGCCAAACGGGAGTTGAAATATTACAGTGAATATGAATAAGAGTAATCACTAAGTTTGTGATTTAGTATAAGTATTTTACGACATACGTAAGGCTAAGATCATAATAAATGCATAGGAGACCGTTGCTTGCATGTGTGTGTAAAGTAAATTCGCCACATATAGACTTATCCTACAGAAAATTAAACTCTACGTAGTTGTGAAAAAGCTCATTTTACATCGATTTCGTAGCATAATAATGGTCTAAATCAATTATTTTCTAATTAAAAATCCCAATGGGCTTAGATAACATTGATAGTGTCGGTACGGCATTCGATTATGAACGTTATGATAGAAGAGGTAAGTACGTTTTGGCATCGAATGTGTAATTGCCAAAGTACGGGTTTCTAAAACTAGTTAATTCTCGGTATATAGATATTAGGAATTGAAACATATGTTTATTATTAATCTTATTCTATGTACATAATTGTATGAAGCTTAATTTCTTTAATTATTATTATAACTATCTCGATTTTGATGGCTTTAAATGACAGGACTTTAGATTATCTACGGTAGGAGATATATGCCTCTAGTGAAACATAATACATCATTGCGCCTTGAGAGCGTTTTGCGGCACGCCGGTCGGTCATATTTATATTTCTTTCAAGCAACTCCTATCGCTGTCAAAAATATATAAATAATATTTTTTCTAAAAGGTTTGGATGAAGCCTCTCACCGTCGATTCATATTTATGTTCAAAGTACGTCAAGTAGTTAGAGGCATATCCGCTATGATAATTAATCTGAATTGCTTTGTCTCATAATTTGCTGCAATGACAAAGACTAGCCGTCCTGTGCATAAAACACTAAAACCTATTTGTTGCACTCGCAAATAAAAGAGTTGTCAAATTTCGAAGACAAACACTTTTTAACTAAAGTAGGTTTGAAATGTTACTACAAAAAAGAAACACTAGAAAAGTGTTTCATGCAAAGAGGTTAGAAGCTACGCTTGCGCTATAATGCATATGACGGTACGTTTTTAGTTCAGAAATGTCAACTAAGTAAAGCCTTTAAAATCGTCAGTTATTTATTTAAATATTTTCGTTCTACACTGTTAAAAATACGTATTCTAGAGCGAAATTAATTACTCATCTGACTTGCCTTCATATATTGTGTTAATACTAAATGTCATTAGTATTTCTTATTATTATGAGATAATAATTATTATACAGCTGTCATAACAAAGAATTAAACTTATTATTGAAAAGATGGAATTGAATGGTCCATTTATGGAAATAAAATATAGTAAGTACCTAATATTAAAAATAATTACTTACATGAACTTTTGGGACTATAAAATATTGGTACAAATAACTGTCGAAATTATTTTACGAGTGGCAATAAAATAATTAATAACTTTTAATAAATATTGAAACAAGGTTGCAATATTTAAATAATTATTTATTTAACTCAATAAGTGTTAGCACAATATTTTTATGTTTGTACCTATATTTTTGCTAGGCAAACATTTTTTTGAGTATCCTATAGATTGTCGATGTAGAGTATCGAAAGTTCACTATCAGGGGTCTATTTAATGATCTGCAAGCCATTTCTATGCAAACAACATTTTTTTTACAACTGTTAAAAAATGTTATAACGTTCGTGAACAACTTGCAGTTGCATGTTATTATGTTAAAGGCCCCAGATTTTTAAATGTTAATAATAATAGCTAATTAGGCTAGTAAAAAAATGAGTGCAAAAATAATTTTGACGCTACTTGGCTATAGATAATTATTACGTTATAAATTATGACGCGGTCTGAATTACGCCAACATTAAACAACACCTACAATGCTAATAGCGACCCGATGTATTTAAACATTTAAAAAAAAACCTTGCTATTAAGAAGAACGCACCATCGCTCCGTACTACTGTAACCCCTAAATTGATGGGAATTAAAAAAGTTCCTTTCTCATAGAAACTAAGTTGATAAAAAGTTCACTGTTAAAATTAAAACCAAGCTAACTTCTATGTATAACATGCGAATTACTATCCAATGTCTTAAAGTAATGAGCGCTAATATGACGTCGACGATTTGTAATTCATACTTCTGGGTAGTACTGCTACAGTGGCAATGGGCAGCCATTGTCTTCTATCAGAAGTGTGTCTCGTTTGTCTCATTATTTCATACAAAAAAAACGAGATAGAAATAAAAATGCAAAACGGCTAGCAAACGGGACACACTAATGGTCCAGAGACGCCCCAGAACCCATAAGACCGAAAAGATCTCTGAGAAATTGGAATCGATACTTGGCGTGAACTGACGCAGGATAGAGAAAGATGGCGCTTGTTAATAACGGAGGCCAAGGCACATTTTGGGTCGGTGCGCTTGTAAAGTAAGTAAGTAGTAAGTAATCCAGAGAGGAAGTCGCGGAAAATGTTTGTAAGCAAGTTTGCTGGGCGTTCCTCTTCGTACGGGCCGCTTGTGCATGTGGGTGAAGTGATAAAAGAGGCAACTCGCAGTATCGTGGGCTTTGAACACTGGGGGAGTTCGTTACCTTTGCCAACATTAGCTGCTGTTGGGTACTTGGCGTAGTTCGGACCGGCCGGGCCGCGAGCGCGCCAACAATGCTGTTGGAGCATGTCCAACTATGTAAACAAATATGGCGGCGTGCGACCAAAGACAGCTCTGATTTGTTTTAAGCACTGCGTTAAATGCTTTGTAGGAATTGAATTAAACAGTACAAAACCGTACAAATGTTTTGGTAGTAGGGTTTGCTAGTCTGCGGGTATCTTTTTTTTCTGTAAGATTAGCGGAGTTGTATTGTAACTTTACAAAAGCCATAAATGAAAATTTTGAGTGGAACAGTGGTTGCTCATTCAGCATTTTTGTATACACGGTTGGACATCTAATAAGAAATAAGTGTAATGTAGTTCAATCTACAAAGAGGCGCAAAGTTCATACGTTACCTTAGGCTTAGGACATATCTCATACGCAGGTGGCATAGTGGTACAAATTTTCCATAGACTGGGTAGTCGGCCATCTTTGTTTCCTCTAAGCAAACGTGTTCCTTCTTAGATCACATTATCGCTTAGTATCAGTCGCGATAGCGGTCAAGCGCGAGCCTACTAAATGAAGGAGGCGCCTCTTTGTATATTGAACTATTACTTAAGCTACCATCCTGTGTTGTGAATTAGCAAACAGGGTATATAAGCGAGTGTAGCAAGACTTAGGAGGGTGTTAATTTACCCATCAAAGTGCTCAACTATTAGTGTACTAGCACTTGGGACACGTGCCGCAGCCATATCACGCCGCAGTCTAAAGCAAGAAGTGGCTTTTGAGAAACAAAAGTGCGTGACAGCCACTTCTACTGTGTGCGGCGAGTTCAAATAAAATGTATATGAAATTGAAATTCGAGAAAAAAATAACAGTCACTTTATCAATTTTGTATGAGGGCATTTTTTTTCTCGAATTTAGGTAACTTGTTTTGTGTAAAGTTTTTTCACTTTGATGGTAGTATACCTTCAAGTATTAGGTCACACGTCTAAAACTCCCTGTATTATATAAGTTATTCTTAAAATTAAATGTAAGTTACAAAGTATAGATTATTAGAATTTAAGGTGCGGAGTCGGTCCTTTGAATGTTATTTATTAGAATACATTAATAGTTGAATTTATTCATTGGATTAAAGAAATATCTAGTATTTTATATCACTGGTTTTTATTTCAAACGATTATTTTCTAGTTTTACGATGAAATGCAATATATTGTAAGTTATTACATCGGCCATAAACTATGTATACGTATTACAGATTGTACGATACAGAATTATTACAACTCATGGTCTTGTTGTAAATTGAATTTATTATCAAAACCATTAAAATTTTATTCGTGTTTCTGTAATAATTCAGGTTTCCTAGTACATTGTTTTTAAGCAACCGCCAACGATGAGACGTCAGACGCTCATCTGGGGCTCGATTATAGATTTGTTCTTAAGATTTTGCTTACGAATAAGGCAGACTTAACTTTGTTAGTTGCAATTCAATCATAGTCGTGTATGAAAACTCATGCGATGATAAAAATACCAAGCCTTGGTTGCTCGATGAAAAATTAAATAAAAATATCTTTATTACGTACAGCATACATGAATTAAAACAACAACAAAGAAAGTATTGCTGAAGTATTGATGTTTTTACTCCTAAGTATAATCTAAGGAACTATCAAAACACAGTTCAAAATACGTCGCCGTAATATTGCTCTGGACGCGGTGACACTGTTATCAACTGCTATCACGGACTGTCTCCTCGTGGTGGCAGACGGTACAACGGCCGACTGGACTAATCCATGACCCATGCACGCTACGCCACTTCAAAAACTCTACTAAAACGCGAAAACAGCTAAATATAGCGACATTTCAGCTAATGAGACTTACCATTCATGTCTCACATCACACATCAACAGCCGGAAGACGTCCACTGCTGGACGAAGGCCTCTCCCTTAAAGGGAGGTGTAATACCCACGCTTGGCAGGCGGCTTGGGGATCGCAGAATGATTACCACCGTTAACTGAGAGGACGCTGCTGCCCGTCCTCCGGTGGTTCTGGATGCAGTTTTAGGACATACTCAGGTCTCATTCATGTCTCAATGATGGTTAATGCAACGATGTCTGGACTTTATTATGACTCGAAATTCTAGACAACGCAACGCTGCAATGCTCAAGCAATCGTTATCACTTACCATCAGGAGAGTATCTTGCTCTACAAGTTACCATAACATAAACACTACCTACACTACATGTACAATGCATAGATGTTATACCTATGTAAAGGTAAAGTAGGCAGTTAGTAGGTACGTAGCATTATTTACTAGGAGACATAAAAGCGATAAGGTGGTTGGAACATAACTGCAGGCAGCGGTTAATCGTTTATACAGGTTCTAGTCGAGCAGCTTTACGGCCAGATAAGCCTACAATTTAACGCCATGGAAAATTCGCTTTTAATGAAAAACCTATTTAATATTTTTAAGAATAAGGATTTGAGAGTTGGAATGGGTATCGCGGAGAAGCATTAGGGTAGAATCTCGAGGCTAGATGACTGGTTTTTTTTATTGTCCTATTAAAATGTGGCCCATAAATATAGCTGATTAATGAAAACAAAATGAAAATCTGATCAAAAATAAGCAACTTATATGCATTTTAATATCATGCTAGACAGAGAGGCGAAATAGCAAATCGTGACGTCACTTCTCTGTACGCCATATAATTTCTATTCTGACAATTACTTGTCAGAATCACGTCACTCCTTGCGGAGTGACGTAATTTATTGTTTTGTGGGAAATGGACAAAGTTGGCTCTACCAAAAACTTTAAACGCTTATACATCAGAACATTAATAAACGATTAAAATTATTTTTTCAATAAACATACTATATTTACTTAAATTCTTCATCAAAGCTATTGGTTTCAACGATTTAAACATCAGTCATCTACCCTGCGGGTCCAAACCAGCGCTGCCAAGAGATGGCGCTTAAAATATATTTTACTGAAAATATTTTTTGTCGTCGAAGGTACAATTTAATAGTAGATTTTAAATAGCGAGCATGTTATACTGAGTATCGAGAGATATATGAGAGATCACTGTATCAGATCCTACGCGATCGAACTACGTGCCCACAGCCATTATAAATCGCAGATTTTTTTGTTTAGCTACCTATATTCTTCGTTAGCGTACCTTTTCGTTCTTAATGTTTCAGTATCATCATCATCGTCATCATCACTCTTTTGATAAAGGAACAAATATACACATATGTTCGTTTTACAAATCTACTTCAAATTACATTTATTTTATTATTTATTATCAGCCTGATGTGTCCCACTGCTGGGCAAAGGCCTCCCTTCCCTCCTTCCAGACTGCTCGATCTTCAGCTTTGGTGGCCCAGTGTTTGTCGTGCGAGTCCAGTTCGTCACGCCACCTTCGTCTGGGACGACCCCGTGGTCATTTAGATTTTGGGACCCATTCTGTAGTGACCTTGGCCCAGCGTCCGTTTGGCATTCGAGAAACGTGACCCGCCCAATCCCATTTTAGCTGCCCGGGTTTCTGGCCGATGTCGGCGATTTTGGTCTTGGAGCGCAGTACCTATCGTGTTCCTTATTCGGTCTGTTAGACTGACTCCTAGAATACTGCGCTCCATCGCTCGTTGACAAATCCCGAGTGCTACCTTCTGATCTTTTGTCAAAGACCAAGTCTGTGCACCGTAGGTGAGGATCATATTAGATAAAGTTCTATTATTATTTACGGGATATTTACCGTGATTATGTTGTGCAATGAGCTCCCGATATACACAACATAATCACAGTAAAGTCACCTGTCTGAAAATCCCCCATATAAATCTCTATGTATGACGTAAAAGTATATTTTCAGTAAAAATATTGTAACGTCATCTCTTGAGGCCCGGCGCGGCGACGCTGCGCGGACGTTCAGTGTATTTCTTATGAGCCAACCTGCTACACACGCTGCCCTAGAACTTTAGATGAATATTACGAAGGTTTATACGAAATGAAAATTACCTATAATAAGCTCGGAAATCTATGCCTATAAATTAACAATTTGTGATTGTCAGATGTAAATTGTTAGAGTAGATAATATTTCCGCAAAGAATTGGAAAGTTCAAAGCTAATTTTCAATGCCACTGTGCTCGGCCTAAATAGATACCTACTGTTGCCCCGGCAATCTATCATCAGCCACCTCCTAAACCCCGCCCTTGTAGGCCACCCAGCCTTATGATATACCCGGCAGTTACAGCTCGACTTGACGTAGGCAAACCTTTCTTGCGGAAAATCAAATCTCTGAAAAGGTCTGATTGCGGTAGGTCCATAAACATTTCAAGTCGTTTCATGTTGTTTCCACGTAGGCTTTACACCATTATCGAGTTCTTTCTGAAATTCCGCGCGGTAACAATGCGCTCGTAAAGTTGTAAGTGGGGCAAGTTGGAACAACTGGCGGTGGACGTTGGAACGTGTAGGTTACAAGTGTTTGTACCCTGCAAAGAGGCCGAAGCAACTTACACTGCGTGCCACAAGTTCTGGCCGATTGGTAATGGTGATCACATACTATTGTGCGGGTCTCATATAACGATCCGGGGCAAAGCTCAATCTAATCAAAACTCTAACCTATACCTACAGTTATAGATAGGTAATTTACTACTTACTTGTAGGTAGGTATACTTAATGCTTTGACAATAACGTAAGTAAGTACCTATATCTTGTTGTCTGTATTGATTTAATACACAAAATTGCCCAATTTGCACATTCACTACAATATATTCTGTTACTAACATTTTGAACCGAGCCGCCGAAAACTTGGGCGTGGATTCTACGATTGGCGAAGACATTTAGCAAGGCGTACGCGTAAATATCTACCTATACCTAGGTGTCACGTGGACGGATATAATAATCATATTTTGAAGTATGCGGGTAAAATTATAAGCCTTATAATTATAACTGCGTTAACTAACATTGAGTTATTTTGTGAGCCGGGTCTAAGATATGTGATTGATTCAGGAGTTACTTTGCAGATGTCCATTTTGACCCAAATTGCTATATAAGTACTATATATTTCTAATGTATTATCGCTCTAATATCGTTTCGAGTACACTCTAATAGGATGAAAGGACAAACTACTCATTTTAAATGTACTGTTATGTAAGTACGTAAATTCCCCAGAGGGTCGGGCCGGGTCGGGTCTATGTATGTAGGAGGACTAATGTTATATAAAAAGTAGAGTATCTTCTTGTTCGATTCGTCTCCGTCTTCGGAGAGCGTACAGTAGAGCCAGAGGAAGCTAGCATGACGCGAGCCGACTCGAGCCGGGGCGAACAAACTAGCTAGGATATCCATAGTTTGCTCATACCGCTCGGGTCGACTAGCTGTCAATGTTTCTTGGCGTTGGAGTAAACTCACTGCCAGTCTTCTGACGATGAGCTCGACTTGCTGGTGATATTTCTCGACGTTGAGTTCGCGTTCTTGGCGGTGATTTTCTGTCAGTTTCTTGGCGGTAAGTTCGATATGTTTGGGTTGAGAATTTCCATTGCCACGCTACTGTTAGAATGCTTGTCGCCTAACTGTTGATGTTTCTTGCAGACGTGTCGGTCTGTGGTCGATATTGCTCGGGCGATTCGACTACAAGTACCTACTTATTCGTTCTTCTTTTTTAGATTCTGCTCGTATTGTAAGGTTTGCTGGCCCGATCTAGAAGCGCTGGATCTCGATAATTTGGTTCATAATAATAATTTATGATATCCCTGGAGTAGGTACATAAATTAGGTACAGACATTTCGGTTCATGGTGACTTTCACGATGATTTTGACCTAGTTTATTTATTAAGTAATTGGACTCGTTTAATTCGGGTTTAAGATTATTTATTTCTCAAATAGAATTACAATTCACTTGTATGAGAACATATTTAGCATACAAAAATATTGTTGAGTGCCGTACATTTTTAAACAAAAATAAGGGTAGTTCTATTATTCTTTAGCAAATCGCATTCAAACCGGTACTGTCCCAGATGCGGGGTAGAGTTGGTGTTGATGCAGGGTTTGATTACCTCAAAAAATTATGAAAATCTCTTCACGCTCATGGATGAAACATTTGCTTGCTATGATTTTTAAGTTTTTTTATAGATTTAAGTACTTTGTTTTACTTTTATATTTGTTCTTTCTATGGTTTAGCTTTTGAATTGATGCATGAAGCGCTCGCAAGAGGTTTGTGTGAGAAGCAAGTACAGGATTTGATTCCTGATGGTGTTTACGCACATCTCGCATTAGATCCTTGCGACCGCTGAATAACTAGATGTTAATGGAAATACACCAAATTTTGCGATTAAGTCGCTTGAATGCTAGATTGCAGTTTGTTTTATGAGTTCCACACAAAACATTGCAGGTACCATGTGCTCTACTCGTCGTCTGAATGTCTTCCTGTTATAACCTTTAACAGGCACTTTCTTCCTCCATACTGAAATTGCCTACCTGAAGTCTCAATTAGCGATAAGGACGCCAGTAAAAAATAAGGACCTAAGTTAGAATAGGCCGAGGGGCAAGCCCTAGAATCAGAGTTGATGTGTCGTCCAAGGGCATCTGATATGATATGTCGGGATAATATAGCTGAGATAGTTCTCAGACATTGAAATAATGAAATTTCATTTAGGCAACACTTGGCGTCCATCATCATCATCATCAGCCCGGCGACGTCCACTGCTGGACGAAGGCCTCCCCCTTAGACCGCCACACTATACGATAACCTGGTATTTGCAACCACCGCTTGCCTGCGACTTTCACAATGTCGTCGGTCCACCGAGTGGGCCGAGGCCACCTAGTGTCAAACATATCAAACATGTTTGACACTAGGTGGCGCTGCTCTTATTTCATACAAATTGTAGTTTACGTTAACGTGAACGAATACGTAAACGCTCTTGGAAAAACTGGCACTAGACACTCTGGTCTCCATCTATCCACTCAATAACCTGGTCCCCATCAGGTAGTAAGTAGTACTTGTCACTAACTATTTATTACCCAGTTTCATAAAAAAGAAGAACGTTTGTTATGAATAATGCTTCGAAATTATTTCATACAAAGATATTTTGCTATTTATTTTTTGCCTGCAAAGCGTCCTTATTTTTTTAAATCTTTAAGCCGACCATACTAGTGGCAAGCAATAGCTTTCAAAATTGATACAAATTTTGGTAAATTTTAGAACAGTCAGGTGTGTAGAGACGCTACAAGCGCGGGGCGCGGCATGACTATGTCACTGAAAACAGTCATCTTTCCATGCCATTCATATGTGGCATTTATTTGTACAAAGGTATTATATATTTTTATAAAGGTATTATCAGATTTATTTGACAGACACGGATTCAGTGTCAGTCCCTAAAGGCCACAGTTACTGATATACACAGATACTGATTATAGGCAAAGGACGAAGGATGACTTGGCGATATTTCACCACGTTGCCCCCGGTGCAGGTTGGTGGATTCACATACGCCATTAATTTTCTCTTCCAGTCATATACATAAGATTTCTCAAGATGTTGTGCTTCACCTAAAAAAGTTGCTTTGAGTTTTTTTTTTATAAGAATTCCCAAGGTTCGATCCCGGACTCGTTCTAACGAGTCCGGGATCAAACCGTCATCCTTGCGACTATAAGGCGCGTCTTCTCTCTACTAGGCCACCATAAGCTGTATCGTGGCTTCATCCTTTGACCATTAAGCTCGCACGACACGCACGCAATCCGGAAAATTTTCACATCCGATTCATTTTCCATCTTGAACAGAATCTTACACCAATACTTACATGTCCGCCGGCAAAATCAGGGAAGGACAAATCCATGCTTTTATCTAAAGATCTCCTTTTTCCAAACTTCAGGCGCCGAAAGCTACAGGATTCAGGCGCTAAGCTCCAAAGACTAAACTTTAAAAAATATTTGTCACTGAAAACTTGTAAAGTGGAAATTGCGAGAGGTGCGCGCGCGCCGCGGTCGTCAACTGCCTCAAAAACTAATAGTGTTTGCACAAGTGGTTTCTGAAACTATTGTAAGGACTTTTCTACTATTACTTACCTCAGTAATGTCGCAGGGAAACATTAATATAGGACGGAGAGCAAATTTACTGGATTTTATGATTGTAACTTACCTATAGCAGTCAATCAATACCTATAGTATTTTAATACGTACCTAGCTCAGAAGGTCGCTTGTTTTATTCAATAAAAATGAGTGTTAAACATGCAGTATGTTTGTTAGATGGTATAGATGAGTTATTTATCATTCCGAATAGAAGACTTCACTCATCTTACTCAAAAATTCCGTCATTATAACCAGAGCGGAATTAAAATAGCATATCATGCTCTAGGGGCTAAATTAAAATTATACTCTAGGGGCTAAAGTATTTTATTTGTTATCTGTTACACCAACGAGCCTACAAAGACGTTTTTTTATTTATTAATAAGTAGAATTATAATAAATAAAGACTCGACTTCATTCTGTTGCCGTCAAAGTCACAAAGCATTTATTTTGGTATTTTGATTATTTTATTTTCTCGCAATCGTAGTGAAAAGTAGAGCGGTTCTAAAAACCCATTATAACTCGGTTTCCACTACTCGGTTTAAACTACCTCGTATATAATGGTTATTTTAGCCCCTTGTATAACAAACTACTATTTCAAGACGGTGGCATCCAGTCTGTTGCGGTTGGCACTTGGCACCACATATATCGTCGCCTCGCGGCCAAGGCAGGCTGTAGGAAAAAGGTTGTCTTTTAAGCAGCCTTTTCCAACCAATGCAGCTTGGTTTTGGGTTGTAGTATTATTTATTCTGTGTTTTTGGTTCGCGGGGCGGGTGTGAGGTTGCCATTCATTATCTCCGCACTTTTTTGGATCAAAATTGTGGAGAGGCGCTAAAAGTACTGTAACATAATTTGTTTTTCGTTGTGATCTTTTGTTACTGTATTCTTGTGTACTTGTTGTGTTCTTGTGTTCTTGTTGTTGTTGTTGTAGTAGTGTCTCATGTGATATTATTTCTTACTTTCTTTCTAAAACTGGTTTTCTAAAATGTTTTTTAATTTTTTCGCTAGTCGCACCCTGTTGACATAAGTCAAAGACAAAATTCCAGACGTTATCAACTTCCTTTGGAAATGCTACGCCAATCTCACTAAAGACATGTGACATTTTGGCCTAGTTCATACAAGGAGGTATGGAAAATGTCCTAAGCCCTTAACATAACAAAACAATGTTTTGTTATAATTGGTAGGTTGTGATCCTTTTGATCCCGCCATTTATAGCATCGTCAGCAGCCATAAAACGTCCACTGCTGGACGAAGGCCTCTCCCTTAATAGAAGGGTGTTGCCATAATCCCCACGTACACTGGCCGTGTTGGCGGTCGAAGTCTCGAGGTGGAGGAAAACAGAGGCAGACTTGTGTCTTGTATTGAGAACTCTCTCGAGAGAATCTCGTAGTGGGGTGATCTAAATCTTGTAAGATTTAACCCTACCATGACACAAGTTTGCGCGTTCTCTGCGAAGAAAACTCCGTTTGTTGCCGCTCTGCGGTTTCAGGGCATCCCGATCAAGATCTCTAAGAGCTTGGAGATCCTGGGTGTTAGCATTTCTGGTGAAGTCCAGTTTCGGGGTCACTTAGAGACTAAGGCGAAACTCGCCTCAAAGAAGCTTGGTGTGCTTAACAGAGCGAAGCGATACTTCACGCCGGGTCAGCGGCTTCTGCTTTACAAAGCACAAGTGCGGCCCCACATGGAGTATTGCTGCCACCTCTGGAATGGCGCGCCGGAATACCAGCTTCAGCCTCTTGACTCCCTACAGCGACGTGCTACTAGAATTGTTGAAAATCCCAAGCTCACCAACAAGCTGGACCCACTCAGCCTCCGTAGGGACGTGGGTTCCCTCTGCATCTTCAACCGCTTGTTTTTTTGGGGAATGCTCTGATGAGCTCTTTGACTTATTCCCGCATCGAAGTTCCACTACCGCACATCCCGCCATCGTCTAAAGGCTCACCCCCAAATTTTGCCAATCTGGAAATCCCACACCGTTCGTTTCTAGCGCTCATTTCTTCCGCGAACTTGCAAAATGTGGAATGTCCTCCCCGCGAAGGTCTTTCCGAGGAATTACAATATGAAGCGTTTTAAAAAAGGCATCTATTCACATCTCTCTGGGTTGGCAACGCATCGACAACATTTCTAATGTTGCAGGTGTCCATAGGCGGCGGTGAGTTTACCATCAGGCAAGCCACATGCTTGTTTGCCTCTCTATTACATAATAATAAAAAAAAGCATATACGAACTTACTTACTTAATAAAAGTTCATTAAAAATTATGTTACGAGTGGTGACCAGTTACCGTAGCCCTAAGAATATTATTTTGTCTCAGGTGGTGGCAGAAAGCCCTAATAAAAGTATTTTTCATCACACTTGCTCGTAAAGTGGATCTTTTTACATCGGTTTTAGGCTCTTAATCCAAGCTATTACGCACGCGTGCTTTTTACTTTACATTACGGCACTTGTGCTATAATAGGTATAACCCGGTAAAGTCAAGTTTGTACGTGACTGCAATTAGACGTATGTATACGAAGCACTCTTAATATAGCCGGGTAATACTTACAGTTTTTTTGTAATAACAACAAAGAGTTCTTATGCCGCTGAAGTAAATGTCAACCTGCGCGCGCATTGCTGGTTTGGGCGCCATTTTCCGCAAATGTTTGTTAACGTTTTCGCTGTGTGGTTGATTATTATCGAAAAAAGTTTGTTTTTTCTTCGCAAGTGTGATGAAAACAGTCGTATGGAACTCTTGTGCTATGTTAGTCATAATACCGCCTCTAGTGTAATGACCAACATAGCACACTTGTATCATAATCTATTGTCGTCGTCGTCTGTCCCTCTTCGTCCTTGTAGTGGCCGATAGCCTCTGCGAACCACCACCTGGTGGTACTTCGCGCTGGCAGATGATCACAAAATAACTCAGGCATAAACATTTACCCAGACGTTCCTCCATTGTCCCTCCCGTGCCACTTCAGCGGCGACATTACTGCGCGACCCACATACCTACAGTACGTCTGCGTACCGCGCTAACAACCTGCCACAGGTGGGGTAGCAGTAACTACTGCCACACATGGCCGCTCTGTACTCAGAGACAGTACTGCAACTGCGGCGGAAAACTGTAGGTCATCTCCAGCCTTCTGGGGGTCTAAGATGGCTGCATTAAGCAATTCCCCTAAAAGCAGTTCATCTTATGAATTCTTAACAGAATGATTATTGTAAAAAGTTGCTCTCGAGTAACTTCTAACGAATCTGCTACTTGACTTTGAGCAATTCATTTTTCATCGACCATTTTACGACTTTCTATATAAAACTGTCAAACTAATAAATTCCGTAATAGAATCATTTGCAAAATCATAGTATGAATTGGCGCTTAAGTGCCCGTTTTACGATTAGCGAAATTAATCATCATAGGATCGTTTGCAGAATTGTTTAACGCGACCATTTTAGCCCCCCTTATCTAAATATAATGTGCCAGACATAGAGGGTTTGTCGCTTGGGGTAGGAGAGTTCTTCTAACATGCTGTCCATCAGTTCACACTAGGTCTAGTAGGACTAGACACTAGTCACAAGGTGTCACTAAGTGTGAGGTTCTACGTTATTTTTTGGGTAACAGGCTAAATATTGACCTCAGATCATCTGACGTTAAGTGACGGTGTGATCATAGATGATAAATGCACCTAGCTTGAAATGTGATCTGGCTGTCACTAAACAGTCAGCTTGCTGTACTTGGCGGTAGATTATATTAACAACTATAGCTTGGCATTGGCAACATCGTGCGTGACCCTCCTGCGGGGTGACAGACGGTGGGCGGGGACGAGGTACTCTGGGTATTAGTGGGGGCGGGCTGTGTCGCGGGGAAAGGCAAGGAAGTGTCAGAACCGGCAGTAGGTATGAAAAGTGAAGTACATACATGTGATTGACTTCTGTACCTATATGTTTTGTGGTCTCAGTGAATGATGTTATTCAAATGTATACTGCGTACACTAGCATGTTTGGTCGTCACCTTCGTTACTGAGTGTGCGTGGAGTGCGCGCCATAACCGCGCAGTTACCTACGGCTACGAACGGCTACGATCGCTTATCAAATGTTGATAAAACTAACTGCTCGCGCGGATAACGCGACCCGTGAAATCGACGAGAAACAATAATTAGAAATCATAGCCTGTACTCACAGCTGGCTACACTGCGGCCTCTAGCGAGCAACTATGCTACCATAATGTATAAATAACTAACTTCACAATTCACACAAAATTCGCATCAATATTAAAAACGCGAGAGTAACATTGTACTTCTGTCTGTGTCCACTTCAAGAGTAAACGGTTAAATGAAAGACATGGCCGTTGTTTGCACATTGAAGATATACATATATATACCTATCAATATACATTTTCCCGATATAGGTACAAGAAAACTGGAAAGATGTGCATAAAACTACGGGGAATAAAGGGTGTGTTTGGTGGATCCTGTTATAGACCTATGGAACGACAAACCTAGAGACAATTCAATCTGTTCCAGCCATTGAGCTAATATCTATAGAGTCACAAACATGCAAAAAAACTGACCGTGCCAAAACTCGGCGCACGCTATACAGTGCGCAGACTTTTTGTAACGACTTGAACAACGATAAGACAGAAGCGCTCAAGCATACATTGAACACTATACAAGCGACATAACGTCTAAATTCGAACAATGGTGAACTACTTATATAATGCACGTACCATATGTATAACGGCTGTATTCACTTAGAGATTGTGACTCTTTAGATATTAGCTCAATGGTTCCAGCCAACATGAATGCGACATTGCTACGTTGAATGGCAATGTTGATGCGTTGGGCCAATTTTATTCATGCGTCGATCGGGCAATCAGATAAAACCCTATTAAAATGTATACTCTCGATCTCGATCCTCAAGGACCAAATGTAAACTGCTCATCATCATCATCATCAGCCAGAAGACGTCCACTGCTCGACGAAGAACTTCCCTTTTAATAGGGAGGGGTTGCCATAATTCCAAATAGTTCTGGATGCAGTTTTAGGACATACCCAGGTCAGGTAAACTGCTCATGCATGCGTTATGTTTGATTTAAAAAAGATTGTGGGTCTAATGATTTCTGAGAATTTGTGTCGGAATAGTTAACTGCCTAACTTTAAACTATGGGAGGGCAGAATAACTCGTAGATGGCGGCACAATCATACACTAAAATGGTAGGATGAGTTTGGGTATGTATCCTAGCTTTACTTTACTGATTAGTGGCAATTTTTATTTTGTAACTTATCTTTTTTGCTATATTGTCTCAATTACACCACCTTTATGAAAGGTTGAACGGCACTTCCAACCTCAGCATTAAGAATAAAAACTCCATATTTTGATCACACTCCTTTATTTCCAGAATATTATCGTGAGATAAGCCTGTCTAATTATAATAAAATATAATTAGGCAGGCTTACAAAGCTGCTCATGGCTCGGGGGACGGACGTAGAAGTTGCCAGTTATCCAAACACAAACGGCCTTTACAAAAAACTTTACAACCGTTAGTCACTGCTTAAGATGCTCTGCCATCTTCTCTCTGACGTGAAGTTGCACGTGCTAGAAAAGGACAGAGAAGTTTAAGCAGTGACTAAGAGAATCGAGATTATTTTAGGTAAGGCTGAAAATGTCTACTTTACTTGACAGTGACATTTATAAAGAGCAAAGGTGTGGCCATATTATAACTGTGTAGGTCCTAGATTAATTTAACAACCCAACGATTCGATTTAGACAGCAAAAGGAATTCTATATAGTAAAAATGTTGGCCCCAAATTTGCCGCCCCAGGCTCCAGCGTACTTAAGCCTGCTGGTAAACTGATCCTTTGTATATTTTCTCATCGGCCCATTTCTTTTTTTATACGGTCGAAGCGCCTGAACAAATATTCATAGGCCGATGTCCCTGGCTATTTTAAATACAACAGGCGCCTATAAACTAGGCACATACAATCATAATTTACAGAAACGCCTACAAACTTTATCATTAGAAAATATGACTAAACATTACGATTGACGATATACGTAGCTAGATCATCGACGTAGCGTTGCTTGTTGGACGTTTTTTTTATCAGATAAATTTCGGTGAGTATGCCCTGAAACTGCACAACTTGTTTCCACCTGCCCCTTTCTATTATCAGACGGCCAGGCAAAAGCGATCAAAGCGCCATTAAGTAATTTCTCTGATAACATGGGCAATGTTCAAGCCGGAACACAGTAATGCTTGCACACTACTGCTTAGCGGTTGAATAACTGGCATAGGTGTGGTACTTCCCCAGGCGGACTCTGTAGTAGAGTCCTACCACTACTGTAGGTACAGTAACGTAGGTACAATATAGGTGTCTTCAAGTAAATAGGTTCCTTATATGTAAGTGTGTTCCAACCTAGACCGCATCGTTACCATCAAGCAGAGTATGGTCAAACAAAGCCATTGTGGACTAATAAAACTTATTTAAATAAAATGCCTAAGCAACCGGGTAATGTATCGGTTAAGAGGTCTCTCAACCGATACCGAGTCCCTCTCCCCTGCATCTCCAGAAAAAAACAATACCAATACCTTGGAGGATCTATCTCTCTCAATATATCAAAGCTGCCTGCCCAGAGGTGTAAGGTGTAATCGTGTAATCATGTGAAATTGAAATAGGTTCATTATTTCTAGATCGCCTCAACACAAACTTTCCTCTCCTTCATATTTTTTTTTTCTTAGTTCTTGGCATCGCACGTTGTGCATTCTGCCAGTGTCAAGTTTATGATTTTTTGAAGTATTTATATGAAAATCAAGTCAAATATGTCATGATATCACAGTCAGTCACACGAAATTAGTCATAGTCGAGTCCAAGTCATGCCCTAGTAAAGTTGTGGCGACTTTACTATGAGCTTCTACGGAGTTTTGAAAATAACACAAAAAGACATGTTTCACCACATTATATCACTTGCCCACACTCGTGCATGTAATTCAACACTCAATGAATAAAACACCACCATTTTTAATCATTAATTCGCGAAAAAACACAAGTTTAAGAAAATAATAGAATGCAACGACATGATTTTTCCGTGTTCCCGCCAAAACCCTCCTTCATTTGTTTATGGCTGGCAATAGCCAAATAGAAAAAAATAAACTAACCCATTTTGTTTTTGAAAAGTGGCCAGTGCTAAAATAATAAACGTTCATGTTTTTGTATCAAGGATGTTAAAAAAAAATGTTACCTACTTACTAGGTACATAGTTGGCAGAGATTATATTCAACTTGCCTAGTTCCTAAAGGCATACATGTGACATTTTGGCCTAGTTCAAACAAGGAAGAAAATTTAGCCCAGAATTTGCACCTGCGTTTGGGAAATGTTAGGACATTTCCCCTTTCAGCCTTTAGATAAATAAGTACTTATATTATTTATATGATTAATAATATTTCATTTCTATTGTCTCCCATAGAATTTCGCATCTCTAAGCATTTCGTTCCTCCTCTCCTATATTAGTGATGTACCTACTACCTACTGTTTGAGATGGGGTCATATCGATAAAATTAGGGAAACTGACTATTCGAGCTTATCATAATATTATAGTTATGCTCGAATAGTCAGTTTCCCTAATTTTGCTCCAACGTCTATAATACAAATTTTTTTTTTTAGGAATATAATTTATTAGGACTATAATTTAAAATAAACAAATATTTTGTTAAATTTTATATTTAACTGCATAATTGCACATTACACATTTCGGGCATATTACTCGAAATTAGAGACCGTTTAAACTATCTGTAGGTTATTTGGTACTTATAGATACTTTAAACGGTCTCTTATATCGATTATTCAATTTTTTAATTATAGTTTAGTTTTAATTAGGTAGTTAACTGTTGTTAAATTATATTTCGTTGTTACCAGTGATTAAGTTTGAGCGGCGTTTTTAAGTAAGGTCGTAAATGTCTAAAGAAATGCTTTAAAAAAACTGATGAAGACTCTATTTTGCTACTCCAGGTAAGATGACACTTATTAACAAATTATTCAAATGCATACTTTGCTAATTAAATATACCTACTGCATAATTATCTATTATTTATTTTTATTAAGGAAAAAAATATGTTATTATTGTATGTGGTTTCGAAATGAGCACGTTGTTGAAACCTTATAATAAATAATAATAAAAGGTTACAGTATTTCTTATTTCCTTAAACTTCGAACATTTCTTGTCGGTGAATATTACTTATTGCATTATGAGTTTAGTAAAAAAAACGCGCCTACTTTCTTGTCAGTCATCACATCGTTACGGGCAAAGCTGTATGCTCGATGATAACACCAAGTGCAACAAAATAATGTAATATAAAGTAAGCCCATATTGAATATGCGTTCTCTTTTGAAGAATTGCATGATGTTGATGATATCTCAAGCAAGGCCATCCGTTGAGGTCAGTCCAGCAATAAGTGTTTATGTGGTGCCCAGTGCCCACTGACCAGTGACCACCGTAGGCTAACGTTATCGCAACTACACACCTCAATACACCAAATCTCAAACGGGAATACCGGATGCCAAAGCGAACTCATCAGAAATAACTTTATCCCGTTCGTTTATTCGCTTCCATCGCTATTATGCGCTATCTGTCTCTTTCTCGCGGCTGCCGAAGCCCTATTGTGTTAGCATAGCGTAGTTATGCATGTACACGCAGCGTTGGTAAACTATTCACTTTTGTGTTGTTTTGGCAAGTTGGTGTCGTCGCTCCGAATTAGACTTGCTACATGTGTTGTATTGTGCGGGAAATGTCAAAAGTGTTGCGAGCGTAATCGAACTCATGACTCGGATTGTGCTCGTGTCTCATATTTTTGCTTGAATCGTTAAAAATGGTGCGTGGTTGGACGGAGCGGCGGTGGCGCGCGAACGCTGCATTTTTTAGATTCCGATAGACTTCGAAAGTTGTTAGCAACTAGGGAACCTTTATTATTGAAGCAATAGTGCAGTGATTTATGGTGACAGTTATTTCATATTATATTAGAAGGAGAAGATAGTTTGTGTGAAGATGAAAAAAGCAAGTTGTAGTTTTTTTGATGTGAGTATTTTTTCGTATAACTATTTTATTTTACATAAAAGTAAAAACAATATTATAATTTTGAACAAATTTTACTATATACTTCCGTAAGTAGGTATTTAACCAAATAATTTTAATCATTATTTATGATTACAAAGCAAAGCCTTTTCCTGTTTAAACTGTGGCGTCAATTTTCTCAGAAATGATTCACCAGTGGATTTACAAGTATACCATCCTAACTCGTTATTATTTGTACATTACAAGAATATTCTAAGAAATGATAGTGATAATGTTAATTGTGCATAAGTAACTTTTACTGCATTATACATATATTCTCTTAACGTTTTTTCTTTGTAAACAGCCGTCGCGAACAGTTTGACAAGCAAGATTTGGCACGACACCAAATTCCGATTTATATTGGTAAATATCGGGTCTAAGTAGTCTGTATTTATACAAAACAACACTTTGTAACATAAAGAATGACATACTTGCATACTTAAAAGACAATTCTAATATACCTACCGATACGTCGTTGGTAATTTCTAGAAAATAAAATGTGGATAAAAAGATATTGTACCAAAAATAACTTTATTTTTACATTATTATATACCTAAGTACATAATTATTATTTCATTAAATAAATATTTTAGAATGCATAGATAGGTATATATACGTCATTTAAAAATCAAAAATATGCTTTAATTAATATAATTATATGGAATATTTTGTTTTATTTATACGGGAATACTCACGTTTAATTAAATCAGATACCTACTCCGACTATAGTTTCGAAAAACAACACGTGGTTTTGACAAAATGTGTCAAAACCACGTGAGTTTTCATAATAAAATATATGGAATAGTTCATTTTATATAAAGTGAACTATTACATATATACTTAGACTTACTATATAATATATTTACCTACAATAGGTACAAAATCTTCAAAATATTTTTATTTCTGAATTAGCAAATAGCCTTATTAACGGTTAATGGTCAGTCTAAATAATAGTGACGGTATCTAAATATAGAACAAGATAATCGGGACATCCCTACTAGAATGAGACCGCTTCTTAACACATCACATCCTCTCAGTGACCTCGGACAGTATCTCGAGCTCGGGAAAGATTCACCCGAATTTCAAACAGTTTAGTATCCTGAAGGCACGTCATTTACTATAAAAAAATCCAGGATTAGTAAGTTAGTATTGGTTTTTAAAAAAACAAAAACAATTCTGATAAAAATTGCAAGCTTAGTAGGTAGGTATAGTGTAAGCATATCTTTACTGGAGCACGAAGATCACTACGGCGATAACGTTCTAAGTTTTCTCCAATTTCTCCTATTTTAAGACCAAAACTTGACTTAATTCCAAATTGAAATCCAAATCTGATTATTGGTGAACAAAAATAAGCCAACTAACTATAATGCTAAAGCTAAAAAGCTAAAGATAACTCATTAACCTCTTTTTTTGAGATATTATAATTTGAATTTGAATAGATAAGTGCTAATAAAAGCTATTTATAGTTTTAAAATCGAATGATGTAACATTAACATAGTAGTGTTCTAAAAATAAGACTTTCTGGTTTTGCTATTTGAGTTCATTGCCGGAAGTGAATTTTTAATCAGTAGACCAAATACTCTCTAGCGATGTCAAATGTTGATATTTATAAATAAAAAGTAGTTTGTCACATGTTTTTTTATTTATGTTTTAAGTATTTAATAGGTGCAGGTTTTTTGTAGATTATAAATAAATGAAATTCACGAGAAAGTTCTATTCCACTCGTATAACTTTTTATTACACGTGATCGATAAGATATATTTCTTAGTTGGCTAAATAAAAAATGAAGATACATACCTAACGAAAGTAGTAGTAGTTACATGCGATAAGAAAGTTTACTAAGGTAGATATTTCTTCGATTTTTCATTGCTATGGATGTCTCTTAATGAATGTATTATTTAACTTACTGTGTTTGGTATTCACTTGGTAATTTAAAAAAGTATTACTAGCCTTCCCGGAGGTATCCTGGCCTCGCACGAGTGCAATTTTATTTTCGTACCTTGCCAATCAAGAACACAACTAAAAGGTTAATACGTGTGACATTTTGTATAATAGGCAGTATAACAACAAGCGTTAAAATATTTGGTTCTATTAATAACACATGATAATGACGCAAGTTCTACTGATAAAACAAGCCTAGGTGAATTAAAATAGACATAGTATAAACTCTAGACAGATTTGTTATCACAAAGCATTAAAAAAATACTATAAGGTAAGTTAATCACATATAAATTAACAATTAAATAAAGCTTTTGTTGTATCTAGTTCCGCAAGCCATCTAAATTCAGTGTGCTGACCTGACGCTGGATCAATCTCAGTAGATACAGGAGCCAGATCCACGGAATGCATACTATTCTTTAGATATGTTTACAAGAGACGGGGTACGAAGAAAAAAATCTGTATTTGTGTCTGCGTGTGTCTCTCTAAGAATTGGACATATCTCTAATATTACCTGTGATAATCTTCTGTTAGAAATTCTGACTTGACAATTTCAGACGAAGCCCTTTTACAGCTGATTTTGTTCAAATACTTTATTTTGTTATATAGTATTGTTTATACTGAAAGTGAAAATTGTATATGTATGACGTCGACAAGCGTATAATTATTATGTATACCATAGGATCGAAATAAATATAATAGAAACGAACAAAATAACATTTTAATTTCTAAAGTTATATTATTATTAACGGGATATAACTAACATAACTAACTAACTAATATAACTTTAGTAAACAACCGTGATAGTTTAAAACAGTATTTTAATTTCGACTTATTAGAAGCAAAATATATTTTTATATAACGTAATTCTAAGCCCACACCATACAAAAGTGTGACTCAACATTTAAAACACTAGACAAATCAATCAAAATCACGTTTTAAATTATATTATTATTACGTGGAAACATTTTAGATCTGTCTGACTGCTGTGATAAATTAAATCTTGCTATGGTACTGTTACATCATTAATGTTATAGATAGAGGCTCGTGACAGCGACAATTGGTTAATTCAATAGCATCAATTGCCCTGCTGTTGACCGACAGCGATCAAATCTGTTATAGCATTATAAACGTGGTACCGTTTTAATTGGGCTTTAATTGCTATAACGTTTTGTTAAGCTACTTTTGAAATGATACCTAGAGATTTTTAAAGGAAATTTAGGAAGAACAATTTATATGCTCTGCATGTACTAAAATTTATATATTGGGGATGTATATATATCTGTAGCTGATTTTATTAATAGCAATGTTTTAAATTAGATCCACTTTCTTTATATTTTATCACGCAAGTAATGAATTAAAAGTAGATTTGGTTGTGTTCTGAAAAATATTGCAAGGAGTTGTAACGAAAAGACGGTGAAATGTGATATAATTGTAAGATTTTTTTTAGATAATCATTTAGCACAAATCTGAAGTAGAATTATTTAGAGATGTTATACTTATTTGTTTATCAGATTTAGGCGAGAAATGTCATGGCCTTCTTTAAATCGTCAATATATTTAAAAGGCTCTGTCCTGACAGACAACGCACAGCCCAAACCGCTGGTCGTACAGACTTACTACTAAGTTGGGGGAGTTGGTAGAGTTGGTAGAGTTTGCTCGGAAGTGGAGAATTGCGGAAGAAGTCGCGGGGTACCTCTAGTTAATTAATAAAAATAGATATCAAATTTAGTAATAGTGTAGTGTTCTACTGACGCATACCTATTGGTTTAAAAATAAATTATCAGACGTATAATGAACAATAAAGAAACCCACACACATAAAACATAAAAGACTTGATAAGCGATTGTTTTAAACATTTGTCGCGTTAAATACTTACAATAGTTTTTGGCTATCCATTCTGGCAATAGCTTCATTGATTTTATTTAGACGGGAATACTCACGTTTAATTAAAACGGATACTAGACTTGGAGACTTGGAGTATCCGATTTAATTAAACGTGAGTATTCCCGTATACGAATAAAAAAAACTAAGATGTGTCAAAATCAAAACCACGTCAGTTTTCATAAGAAATATAGGTTATTATATAGATTAAGAAGACGCAGACAAAGTTCAAGCCCTTTAAAAAAATCAAAATATTATGAAATCACAGATTATAAATATAATACTATATACTAGTATAATTAACAATGTAGGTACCTACTTATTAGCTTTATGTACAAGCCAGACTCATATTTATATTATTTATCGGTCTTATTGGAGTTTTTTCTTGATTGGTAGATGTGCATGAGAATGATATTTTACTATTGAAATTTAAAATCCACTTCCATTTCACTTAAATTGAGTAAAGTAGCCTGGGGGATTATCGCCTCGCAATAAGGTTCGCGGTCGCGCAGTGTCGGCAGCTGAACCTATTCGGTCCCGCTATAAGCAATTCACGGTACGGCCCCTAATAGCGTTATATGTATGACGGAGCCCAGGAGCAAAGAAGCATAATATAAAAGAAAATCACATGACATTGGATTTATTTACAAAGACTGTTTCGTTCGTAATCTTTACCACAAACTAGTGTTATCTCTATTTGTGTTTTAAGAATAGCACTGATTACTGTGTTGAAAATACCCAGTTATATGGGTTTTGTAAAGTAATAATATTATATTACATGACAAAATAATCTAAAACCCGCAGGATTTGGCAACACTTGTAATTTTTTTACCATCAGAACTAATTCGCTGGTAAATTTAAATTCATCTTTTTTTTCATGAGGAGCTGGGAACCGTTTTGTGGCTTAAAACACGGTATAAATAAGTAACTAATTATAATTAAAAATAATCAACTACTTACTTTATTTCGACGATAAGAGAATATTTATTAAGTTCCAATAAACCATTAAATTTTGGGGTATTCCCAATCAAACTAATCAAAACCTTTTTCATATTAATTTTATAATTAATTTTTCATCACACTTGCTCGTAAAGTAGATCTTATTACATCGCTTTTAGGCTCATAATCCAAGCTATTACACACGCGTGCTTTTTACTTTACATTACGGCACTTGTACTATAATAGGTATAACCCAGTAAAGTCAAGTTTGTAAGTGACTGCAATTAGACGCATGTATATGAAGCACTCTTAATATAGCCGGGTAATACTTACAGTTTTTTTGTAATACCAACAAAGAGTTCTTATGCCGCTGAAGTACATGTCAACCTGCGCGCGCATTACTGATTTGGGCGCCATTTTCCGCAAATGTTTGTTGACGTTTTCGCTGTGTGGTTGATTATTATCACATAAAAATTGTTTTTTCCTCGCAAGTGTGACGAAAACAGTCGTATGGAACTCTTGTGCTATTAGTCATTACGCTCTCGGCTTCCTTATCGCGCTCGCCTGCGGCTCGCGCGCATAATACCGCCTCTAGTGTAATGACCAACATAGCACACTCGTATCATAATGTACTATAATTGACCTAATTTCAAATGATATACTTACATGATGTATTTTATAAATAATAAATATAAAAACTATTAAATTTATAATAAATAGGTAACCTACTTTGCGTTTTTGCAACTATTAAATTTTTAACACGTGTATTTTTTTTGTCCGTGATAATAGATATTCAGTGAACCACGAAATAACTTGGCAACAAAGAGAGTCCTTGAGATCAATCAATAACAGTTAATTTCAAAGGCCACGGAACAGAACAAAACATATTTTTTGTGCACATTTACAACAGCTAATGTTAGGCCGTTGACCCCGCGTGGTAGGCAGTTGGAGAAAAAGCATGTTAACGTGTTATCAGTCTGGTATCTTATACGTATAAACTAATAGATAATAAATTAATTTTATCCTGAATAATACAGCTGGCGCCACCATATTGTAAAAACTATCGATATCGATAGTTCAGTACAATTGTTTTGCACATCACTAGTGAGGAAGTTTTATTTGAAATGATTTTTAAACTATGTAAAGTAGTAGTAGTGATGCCTGTCGTACACTCTCTCGTCTAGACAACCCGGCCAATTTACGTAGGCGCGAGCGTAATTAAAAATAGGTACGGGAGCATGCACCTTCATAATTGGTCGGGATATAGTCTCTCGGCGTGTCTCGGCAACAATGTGCAGCCGGCATAAAGTTACAGTCGGTTATGTGTCAACTCTAAGTAGCCAAACAACTGGAGTAGCAAAAGGCACTTTTAATTGTAAGCTTGTAAGCGATTTTATTAAAGCAACTTTTGATTGTAATTCATAATTATAAAATATCCTTCCTTCTTTACATACCTAAGTATAGGTTACCTATATTTTGTATCCTCCCGATTATTATCATAATAATAATCTCAGACCTGGTAGTAATAGCAAGGCATGCATTGTTCTGTGTTTTAGTTTATGAGGTAGGTAGGTAGTACCTACCTAATCACTACCATAGACCTATAATGTAGGTACACTAGACGCGACACCCTCTAACTGGTATAGTCGGACACCGCGGGTAAGCCGGCCGGCATACTCGCACTCATACGAAGCTAGGCACTCGAAGCGACTACACGCGCTTTACGCTCGAAAATTGTGTATCTAAAACGCCATCATACGTCCTCAGATCCTGCAAAATCTAGTCGGGAGAAACAAACAAAAGCGATGGAATCACTTTTCACAAGCTAGTTCATATTTCTGAATATTATTAATATTATTTTGTCGATTTGTAATGGCGCCAGATTATGCTTCAAGGCGCGGCATAGGCAGCCATGTTCGCAGAGTGAAATTCATAGATTAGGTGAACAGATATAACAAAAAGCTAAATTGAGTCAATTGCCTATTTTAAGACAGCCGACGATAAATTATACTTGTATACATAACTCCCAAAATGGCTGGACCGATTTTAATTGAGTTTTTTTATTGTTCGAAAAGTGACTTGATCAAATGCATTAACTATGATGTTAACTATTTTTATGAAAATCGGTTCGTAATCCACGTTGGAATGCGAAATAGAGAAGGTAGAGATAGTAAGTATTATTGTTATGGACGAAGTTGTCTAGAAATTCTTTGTTTTTGATATTTAAGTGATAAAAATTGGTATTTGGATAGTTCATTCAAAATAAAAAGGTGTTTTCATTACTTTTCCCCTGTAAAAATTACTTATTAGAGGGTGAATGGGGCATGAAACATTGTATGAAACGTTCTTTGTTTATAGTGATAGTGATACACTTTGGTATTGGGATAGTTCGTTTGTTTTTTTTACTGTTTATGGTTCCCATGTTTATCTGGTCATGCCGGGAATACGTTGAGTTACCAGTAACCCTGTCTAAAATACATACATAATTATATAAATACGAACCTACTCTACTGTTCAATTAATGAAGCTTGTTGTTGGGTATAAAGCTATGTCACTTCTGTAGTCAGTCAGCAGTTTAGTCTATAGAAGCGATAAGTTCGTGCAGAACGTTGAACCGAACGCGTAAGCGCCTTGAAATACTCGGCGCATTCCACCTTTTGGTCGCAAGAAAACTACACATTAAAAGCGCTCTAGCGCTGCGTGTTTTACTGTCTGGTTTAGTTTAGCGACTAATTATTGTTTCAGCGCAGCAGCGAACTTAAGTTTAAACTTTTAACAAAAAGGAAAATTTTCTTGTTAAGGATAGCTGCTCTATACGTTAGTAATATTATATCTCTCTGATCACTACAAATAATAAAAAATGATCTAATATTATAAAAGCGAAAGTTTGTCGGTGTGTGTGTGTATGTTTGTTACTCCTTCACGCTTAAACGGCTGAACGGATTTGGATGAAATTTGGTATATTGGTAGCTTATAACTTGCAATAAAACACGGGCTGTTTTTTATCCCAAGAAACGCGGTTGATACCGCGGGGCGCAGCTAGTTATAAATAAAACGGATCCCATGTGGTATCCCTTCACGGGATCGGACTGGAATACACTCAAAAAAGACTCTTTCCACGAAAAAAGTAATGAGAGTCAATTATGATATTATTTTACTGAGTAGTACCTTTACCTTTCTTGTTCCAAACAACAATGTCTCAACGTCAAGTCCACAAATCCCATTACCCAAGGCAAGAAAACAGTCCACAGGCGGCTCCCTATATTTCATCGCAGCAAACAAGCCATACAATGTTCTTGCAAACAAACGAATTGGGCAATAACTTACCTAATTCATGCCCAGCAAGACTTCTATTTCCACTCAGCCTCGTACGTCATGCTCAAACATACCCTTAGGTAACTATATCTGTACCTAATGCTGGTAGGTGGAGGTCTGTTGTTTTTGTGGTGATATTTTCCTTATATATATGCTTATCTATGTTATTTTTGTAGTCATAATTATGCCATTTACTTCAGCCTTTAACATAAAATATCACGGCATTAGGTTTTATACTATGTTAAGTGACTTAAATAATAATACTTAGTTAAAACAAATACAATAGGTACAAAGCCATATTGACAATACTATTCAATAGTTTATTGACACCAAAGTTACACGTCTCTCTCACTAACAAGTTATTAAGACAAAAATAGTACATTATGATATAAGTGTGCTTTGTTGGACATTACACTCGAGGCGGTATTATGCGCGCGATAATGGAGCCGAGAGTGTAATTACCAATAGCGCACGCGTGCCTTACGACGATTTTCATCACACTTGCGAGGAAAAAACAACGCTTTTTGATAATAACCAACCACAACGCGAAAGCATTAACAAATATTTGCGGAAAATGGCGCGCAAACCAACGATGCGCGCGCAGGTAATATTTTCTTAGCCGCATTCAAACTCTTGTATGGTATTACAAAACAAAACTGTATTACCCGGTTATATTAAGAATGCTTCTTAAACTTCTAGTGGTGGGGTTGTGGTGACTCTACTTTTCATACTCTCTGCGAAACAATAAAAACCCAGTCGAGCCTTTTTTTTTGTCGTCTGCATAAAGTGGCCAGTTCGATTTTCGAATAAATTATAAGAGGTTTCATGCGCTTTATAAAAAACGGTCTAAATTCAAATCACATCATAGCCCTTGGGATAATATAATGTTGTAGGAAATTCCCTTAGGACATAATGCCCAGCTTTACGTTGAGATCGCGACATTGTAGAGCAGGTGGTATGAAAAATCAATATCGGTTGCTATTTATTCTTTAAATATATTCTTATACGCAGCTCATTGTTCTATTTTTAGCTCCAAAGGAATTCGTTTAAATATATTCAGAGCCATTGTTTTCCAATCAGCCTCGGCCGCGGCGCCGTAATCGATAGAAAAGGTGTTTGTGAAGGATATCTCTCTGTTCCGTATATTTATTGCTCTAACTGTTAATGTTTTGGCTGTACCCGTTTTGAGTCGAGACGGACCCGTGCTCCACCTAGGTTCTCCACCTGGGTGAAGCATGGTACTTAGTACTTACACGTCCTTGTGCTCCAACTGATAATATTTTAGTACAATCATGATTATTTCAATTATAGGTATATAATTATTTTAAGTAGACACTTCACACTACTTAGCATAATTATGTATTTATATTATACCTACACTGGTGTTAAAAAGATTAATTTCATTACGAGAACATCTTGAATTATTAACTTGTGATCGGAATATAGATTACAATCTTCCCCATTATAATCGGAGATAAATGCCGCTCAATAAATTGGGTGTGAATTATTTAAATTTAACAGCTTCCTTTATAATTGAGTTTGAATATTTTAACAGCTTCCTCTATTAAAACACAGCTAATGCAATGTAATGAAATGCCTAAGTAGGTTATTGCATAAACTCGAGAACACGTTTCTAATAGTAGCTCTGCAGTCGGTAAAGAATTGTAATTTGTGATGCATGCCAGCGTGACGTAGAAATAATCGTCAAGCTAACTTATGTTTTAACTAGAGTTAGATACATAGAGGCAGCGACAATGATAAGATGAATGGACGGGAAATAAGCTCACGTATTTTGAAGACTATATGTTGAGCGCCGGCTCTCCACTCGCTCCAGTCATACTCTGCCTTTGCGACATGCGAGCCGTACGATACGACAATACAAACTTCTAATACATGAACATGTGTTCTCTTTTTGTCATGCAGTAATTAGATTCGCTATCTCTATTTTCCGGCAAATTTAATATGCATACTTTTAGCTAGGTATGCTTGATTGTGTTGTCTTGTTAATTTTGTTCGATTTGCAAGCGCTGGACCCGTCCATTCCATTATCACCGTCGCTGCATAGAGGATCAATTTTATTTAAAATATAAATTACGTTTGCAGTAGCATTTCTTCCTACCACAATGCGCAATAAAAATGGGTATATAAGTAATTGTAAATTCGCCACGTTTTTAAATTCCATACATTGAAAGTAAACTTACCACAGTATTAAAAATATGTGTAAATTCGTCATAGGTAGGTAAAAGTTATTGTCAATTCATCACAAGTATCAATTTTGGAGAAAGTAGCGTCAGCATACAAGGTCTTAGAATTATTAAGAAAGTAAAAATAAGAATACAGATGCTAAATCAAATTAAATTAAAAAGAAAAACACTAACTACAGCGAACTACAATTCAAATACCTTTACTCGCCTACCTATTGTTTGAAGGTAAATTAATTGGAACAAAAATAGACCGTACCAACCCCTGTGCCTTCATGGGCCATAATTTGATTTCCATTTCTAAAACGCTATTAGTTTCTTGCTCGCTTCGCTCAATAATTTGTATGTGTTACTGAGGTGGACCTGCACCCTTATCATGGACGTTCGTGATTCTGATTGCGAGCGTGCGCGAGCAGGAGGGCGCATGGCGCGAGTGGGTTGGTACGAGCAGGATGGCATGCTATCGCAATCGGAATCGCGAACGTCCATGATAAGGGTGGACCCAGTATGTCCTTAAACTGCAACCAGACCCACCGGAGGACGGGCAGCAGAGTCCTCTTGGTTAACGGTGGTGACCATTCTGCGATCCCCAAGCCGCCTGCCTAGCGTGGAGATTATGGCAACTCCCCTCTTATTGGGAGGCCTTCGTCCAGCAGTGGACGTTTTATGGCTGATGACGACTGAGGTGGCTCTATATCTTCTCTGCGTTGCTGCGCCGAAATATAGAGAGATCTAATATATAAAGATCATAATATTATGATCTATTATATAGAATATAGAGATCTAGTTTCACAACGTACTTAATCACGGAAAGTTTTCCCGTAAATAATCATAGAATTGTGAATTAACAGTTCTATCATCGCATTCGATATTAACTTATTCTGTAATTCTTAAAACGTAAACATATATTTTTTAATACAATCAAAATACGAGACGAGCAAGACATTCGGCTCGTGGTAGGTAAGCGTCACGCATGCCACTAGCAGTACCAGAATTGTGAACATGCGAACACAATCCTGCGCCGCACTGTACTGCGCTCGTCACCCTGAGATATTAGATGTTAAATCTCTTCATACCCAGTAATTTCACTGGTAACATTGCCCTTCAAGCAGGAACACAGCAATGCTTGCACACTCCTGCATAGCGGTTGAATAACTGGCAAAATGTGGTACTCCCCCAGGCGGACTCTGCAGTAGAGTCCTACCACTACAAAGAAGATAATTATGACTTCGTCCCGCTTGGTAGAAGTAATCCTCGCTAGGTAGGTACTCCAGTTATTCAGTCATGACAGTAGTTCCACTCAACTCTGTACCTATAATAAAGTAAGTTCGTATATAGGCTGGCGAGTAACCAGCTCTAGTGTCAGAGTTAATGTGCCGCCTGAAGGCCTCTGACATGGCTTGACGGCTATTGTTACAGAAATATAGAACAGACCAACGTAATGCCTATATATACCTTATATCTAATGTACCCAATACTGATGTCTTAGGTATACCAAACTAGTGTTTTAATGCTGATAGGTAGGTACAGTGGCAGTATTTAGTTATTAAAAGCTACTTACATACCATACTAATTGTAGAGAGAACATTTATCTATAATAACTGTGTAGCCTTTGAAATAATTGGATATAATAATAATTGGACCTGGGTATGTCCTTAAACTGCAGCCAGACCCACCGGGGACGGGCAGCAGCGTCCTCTTGGTTAACGGTGGTGAGCATTCTGCGATCCCCAAGCCGCCTGCCAAGCGTGGGGATTATGGCAACACCCATCTATTAAGGGGGCGACTAATGCCAAAAGTAAGAAAAAGGTGTATTTTTAAACACATCGTTTAATGATATAGAACGTAAATATTCAAATTAAAAAAATACTACAGGTATGGAAAAAACCTAAAGAAGCAGAGTAACCGAATAGAATCTAGGAAATAATCTGGTTTATTAAAAAAATAAAATATAAATTACCAACAAAAAAGAAACTGTTTTAATTCAAATGCTCTAAATTATCAGCGACAGCACCACATTATTTTTTACGATTTACATAGCCATACTAATGTTCTAGCACAGTAGCCGTTTATTTTATTTATTTCATGCTTACATTTTGAATAATTAAATAAAATCCCACCTAAATTATTCAAAGCCATCATTATCATCAATTGTATCATGCGATTTTCGACTCTAAACTAATGCAAGACGCGCGGGTGAAATATGATATTTTTCTGGCATTAGTCGCACTCTTAAGGGGGAGGCCATTGTCCAGCAGTGGACGTTTTATGGCAGACGACGCTTTGAAATAATATACTTACTAGGTAGGTAATTATATTTAATGTGTAGTTAAATATAATTACGTAGGTATACCTACTAGGTTTTCCGGGAAATGAATTGACTATCTGGCAGCTTATTCCAGTTTTAGCAGTTTTTATGCAATATAAATCTATGTATAAATTTGTGATATATGTTTTAAAGTATATAAAAAGATGTATATATATATACCCGTATCGAACTCCACAGAACAGATAACATCCATTTTCCTGCTCACTAGTTAAATAAAGTCGTGGTAATGAGACATCCTAAGCCCTCTCGGCGCGTGACACATGACACCAGCCCGCAGATAAGATACCAGCACGGTGCTGTCCTCACACAGAAGCACCGTTCACGATCACAGTAATGTGTGTAATAAGGGAATATGTTTATCAATATTATTGGCTGGAAATTTTAGGTCAGGCAGGGCAATACAATCATGTTTGTCTCGATTTATCTGCTGTTGGGAGAACGAGACAAAGTTAATCACACTATTATTATGTTGTTATATTCATTGTTGTTATTTATTATGTATGTCTGTTACTTCTAGAAGCTGTAACAGGATCGGATTCGATTGACATTTGGAATGGAGATGATGATGATGCTTTTATCCGGAGTGATATAGGCCAGGTACTTTTATCCTGGAAACTGTATGGTTTCCGTAGCTGAGGCTGACAATAGCAGCTCCTCCGCGCTCCAACACTCTAACTACAAAGATAATAAAAGTACGCTTTATTAAAAAACTGATTTAAAAACCAAACTACAATTTATAAAATTTAAATGGGACCATCTCTGAAGTACATATTACCTACCAAATAAAAAAAGAATCATCAAAATCAGTTCATAATTGGCGGAGTAATCACGAAACATACATACAAACAAAAAACGTACAGTCGATTCGAGAACCACTTTTATTGAAGTTGGTTGAAAAGAGAAGCTAGACGTCGACGTCGGCGCGCTTGCGACACGTTTCGTAAATATTTTTATTAGAAAATAATAAATTGCAATAAACTTATTACGTAAGAAAAACAACGAGTTCAATAGGAAGATATTATAATATTCAAGTATTACTACTCGTAACCTGCAAAACATTAACCCGAATGAAGCCAATTTGGGTGTACTCTACTCAGAAATCGCGGGGCACTGCAAGTGTTGTTTCTTCATAAAAAATATGTCATTTCTGTATCGCCTAGCAACCTAACACGATCTCCTCGAATTTCTCGCGGAGATGAAGAAAACATTTTCAGAAACAATCGAGATATTTATAATGACATCAATATTATCAGCAACTCCATAAATTAGAATTGTATTATTCTGAGATTAGAATGTTTGATGATATACGGCAGCCTAGCATCCAATATTTCAGCAGCAAGTCTCAATAAATCAGTCAATATTTACCAGATTGAACAGGCGATTTTCAGTATTCAATCAGTGGGTAATAATATTCCCGGCCATCGTGAAATGCGTGTAGACACGCGTTTATAGCAGGGATTCAACAGTAAACAGTGTATGGTATTGAGTCATATCTACCTACCATGTGGACTATGATCACCATCATTCGTGAATAATAGATGTACTTATAAATAATTAAAAACGAATTACCATAAAAAACGTAGCTTGAAGCAGCGACGGCGTTATTTGAATGGACGGGCCCAGCGCTTGCATCGTTTAAAATTAACAAGTCAACACAATCAAGCATACCTAGCTAAAAGTATGCATATATTTCATTTCATTCCAGAAAATCGAGATAGCTAATCTAATAAAGTATTGCATGACAAAAACAGAACACATGTAGGTACATGTACTTATTAGAATTTAGAAGTTTGTATTGTCGTATCGTACGGCATATCGCAAAGACAGAGTATGACTGACGCTAGTGGAGAGCTGGCGCTCAACATATAGTCTTCAAAATCCGTGCGCTTAGGTATTTCCCGTCCATTTATTTTATCATTGTCGCTGGCTTGAAGTTAAATGCCGTTAGTTAATAATTGTATGTCTATGGCTATATATGACGTTTGACAACATAAGCAACGTTTTAGGTAACGTCATCAGCCATAAAACGTCCACTGCTGGACAAAGGCCTCCCCCTAATAGAGGGGTGTTGCCGTAATCCCCTAGGTAATCCCATAAGTTTTAGGTAAGTAAGGTATTTTTATGTGGGTTATTGATTTAAATGCTTTACTTTCTAAATAATTGACATTATAGGTACGTTGGACCCTTTAGCTATATTCGTACGAATTCGAAAAAAAAAACAGCTGTTTCATACATTTCGTTTCATCATCATCAACATGTATCATCAGCCCGGAGACGTACAGTGCTGTACGACAACCTGCCTTTAGCATCCACCGGTTGCCCGCGAATTTTACAATGTCGTCGGTCCACCTAGTGGGAGGCCGCGCCTACGCTGCGTCTTCCGGTTCGCGGTCGCCACTCAAGAACCTTTCTTCCCCATCGGTTGACAGTTCTTCGAGCGATGTGGCCTGCCCATTGCCAGCACTTCAACTTGCAAACCCTGCACCATTGACCTTGATTGATTGCATCCTGAAACATTACGTTTAGTGAAGATAAAAAATTATAAGAAAATTGATGGAGGAAGAGATGAATGATTTCTCTCTTTGAAGATGTCAATTTTGAGATGTTTTCACGATATCAGAGTTGGCCCATAGTAAAACTTGTTCATAATGACGAGTAAATAAGCTCGTTTTGGTTTTGCACACCGTACAAAAACAAAGAAAAACCCCCAAATTTTACTTATAAGTAAAAAAAGAAAGGGTAGGTATTCTGGGCAATCTAGTATAAATTTACCTATAGGTATCAAATACAAATAGTTTATTGATAACACCAAAGTTACAAGTCAAATTTCATTTCAAGTATGTCACAAAAAAATAATCACTTACTAAAATGAAATAATAATTACAAAAATAGTCGTTATAATCGTTAATAATCTCTTATTTTAAAATAAGCTTCAATGTCATAAAACAAATTCTCTTGTAACCACGCTCTGAGCTTGGTTTTGAAGCACCCGGTGGAAGGAGCATCCCGAATGGAAGCTGGTATACGGTTGTAGATCGCGGGTCCCAAAATATACACTGACCTCCCGTTATCCCGTTGATGTTCAGAGAAAATATAATACCCCTCTAATTGTGTTTGCTTTTGTATGGTTTATGGTGGTGGCGTCCCTACGCTTAGCCAGAATTAAGATACCTATACCTATTCTCTCTTCGTTTGAAGATCCCCAAATTGTATGGTGACCCTACCGCCTGTATCTAGGTAAATCATCGCTCCCATATGTGCAGTTGTATATTTATAGATCTTGCGGCGAGCGAGCTTAATGTATGGTTGGTAGCGTCTGTTTCTGCCGGGATGGGAGTCCTTGATCTAAAATAACACTAGTTTATATGTACATAGATAGCGACAGTATAGCGTTTAGCCGGTTTCGATCGAGTATGCTAATGATAAACTATTCTGACTGATTTCTACTTAATAGAAAAATCCTTTTATTTAAAACAAATAATAATTGAACTTGTTTCTTGATTATTTACTTTTAGGGTTACGCGGAAAGGTAGCAGGTACTAAAGTACTACTAACTACTAAGATAAAGGAGATCGTTGTACTCATATTTTTTATGTAATGGGGTGACGAGACGAGCGAGCGTTCGCCAGGTGGTGGCATTATGCCTATAACAGTAGCAGTGCTAGAATTGTGACCTTGCGAACAAAATCCGGCTCGTAGTACTGCACTGTGGAAGCTTTAGAACAACAAAAGAATGGAGTCCCATAATTATTTTTCAAAGTAGACAGTAGAATATGCACCAGGGGGTAAAGCAGTGTCTGACGTCGGCGATGGCGGCATACCTATTCGATCCTGTCCTGAGCGTAAAGAGGGAATCTACAGTTTACTCCTCGGGAGTAGGTATGTAGAGTTCTGAGTCCTGAGTGAGGGGGCCAAGCCGTTTATTGTTCGTGGTACTACCAGTCTTACTATCAGTAGTAACACGAGTAAAAAAAAACTTCCCGTGGTACTACTGGATCGCTTGGTAGTAATACGGGGTATTTTTTACCGGTGGTACTACTGGTAGTAAGACTGGTAGTACCACGAGCAATAAACGGGCCAAGCTGGCCAAGACGAAGTCAGGCTTTATCATAGAGGTGAATACTCTACTTTTCATACCCTTTGCAAGACAATAAAAACCTAATCGCGCCTGTTATTTTATTTCATGTTATGCCTTTATTGGCTAGTTCGATTGTAGAATAAACTTTCTCAATTATCTACGCTAAGAGTTTTCATACGAATTTTTACGTTCTAAATTCAAATCACATTATAGCCCTTGGGGTAAATAACGTTGTATGAAACTCCCTTGGAAGTCTACGTTGAGATTGCGTAACATGTAATTGGACATTGTCGAGAGGTGGTATACATTGAGCTAGACATAATTGTATCGCGTACTGTTGACCTGTGGCACAGCTGTACAATGTTCACTTGACGTAGGTACGGATATAGTGGAGCACGGATACTGCCATTACCTACTTACGTATTTGTCCAATGAGACACTTCCTTCCAAGACGAACTGGAAATACCTAGAACTATGGTTCCACAGAGAAACAGAGAAACTCAGAGTCACGCAACGGGCAATGGAGAGAGCTATGCTCGGAGTTACTTTGCGCGATAGAATCCGGAACGAGGATATTCGCTAAAGAACCAAAGTTACCGAGATAGCTCGCAAGGTTTGCAAGTTGAAGTGGTAATGGGCAGGCCACATCGCTCGAAGAACTGACAACCGATGGGGAAGAAAGGTTCTTGAGCGGCGACCGCGAACCGGAAAACGCAGCGTAGGAAGGCCTCCCACTAGGTAGACCGACGACATTGTAAAGGTCGCGGGCAACCGGTGGATGCAAGTGGCAGGTTGTCGTACAGTGTGGCGGTCTAAGGGGGAGGCCTTCGTTCAGCAGTGGACGTCTCCGGGCTAATGATGATGATGATGGTTCCACATGAAACATAACAGTAAATTATCCCGTAGAAAGCACGCCTTGAAAAAGTTGAACCACATTATATCTATAACTAAAAATCATATCATATTTAGTGCAAATTAATTTGTACTCTTTTTGTAGAGAACAGTTTCGATATTCTACTGGAGTGTTAATGCACGCGCGCAGCCGGCTAGAGCTGCATGACGTCAACGAGCCAATCGCTACAGCTACGATGCAAAATCGACACACTGTCTTGTACAAAAAGCTTGCATTGTATGTGACATTGTTGTAGATAGATACTAGGTGAACCTACATAGATTTACTCTATGGAATTTGACCACAGACGACGTATTATATAGGTTACATACTACAAATGGTTTGTGGCATCAGCAGTGAATCAAAAGCCACAATAATTTATCTATTATCATAACATGGTTTTTTGTTTAAAGTAAAAATTCTATGAGTTATTTGCTTTTATTTTCTGTGTTTATGTACCCCGTTAGATTAAATATACATTGTAGATTCATTTAAGATTGTTTAACGTAGTTACATATTTAGTACTAAATAATAAATACAGGGTTATCTGCTAGGGGTGTAGGTACTTAGCCGAAAGCAGGTGTCACCCCCTTTGATGAGTACAATAATATTGTACTCATTATTATGAACAAGTTTCACTATGGGGCCAACGCGGAAAAAAGTTAGCTGTTTCATAAATAAAGTTCGTTGACCCTTGTCAAAATGAATGGAACAGAATGGAATGGAGCAGCCCATATCATAGTAAAAGTTGTTCACATTGACTATTTAAGTTGTATACCTACATCCCCTTTCGGTTTATTACACCTAAAGCTTATAACCCTGTATTTAACACTATATAAATTCTTTGGCTAATTAGGTATCTATGTTAAAAATCTTATGTAGGTACCACTGAACGACCCTGTCATTTCATCTACCGGTTACCCGCAACTTTCATAATGTACCTATCTAGGCGGTCCACCTAGTGGGAGGCCTATCTACTCTGCGTCTTCTGGTACGTGGTCGCCACTCAGGAACCTTTCTTCCCCATCGGTTATCAGTTCTTCGAGTGATGTGGCCTTCCCATTGCCACTTCAACTTGCAAACCTGAGCTATGTCGGTGACTTTGGTTCTTTGGCGAAAACCCTCGTTCCGGATTTGAACTAATATAATTATTATTCCCAGCTTCATCAAGCTCAATTCAATACATAATAGACTTGTCAAGTCTTATACAAATAAGATCTATCGATAAATAAGTATTTGTTCAATACATTGGAGTTCTCATGACAAGGCGTTCAGGCTTGATAACCGGTCATTGCACTTCAATGGTACCTAACTTGAATAATCTAGGAGTCACAGACTCACAGATAGTCCACTATGCCGTGGCTGCATTTGGCAGAACGAAACTGTTGAGCTTGTGCTGTGACATTGCAAAGCTATAGGAGAAACTCCAGCTACCGGATTGCATGTGGCAGCTTGATTCGTGGCTTGAACTATGACGACGTAACAGCTTGACTGCTTCTCAGCGTCATTTATAACATCGCCCTTTATTTATATTGAAACAATCTCGCCTTTATAACAGTTGTTTGCTCCCTGGGAAAACAATCTATTATTTTTTTATCCGTACGTTAATTCCAAATAAGTCATTAGTAGGCAGGCCCCGAGATCTTAACAACCTCACAGTTACGAAGCACGTCTTTTCCCAAAGGGTTATTTTATTACCATGTACCATGGGTTTTTAAATACTTATCCATTTTCGTATTTGTCTGCAGGTCACAGTATGGGTCCTAGCGGCGTGCCTGACCCTGTACATCCCCAGCATCGAGATGAGGGTAGAGGAAGGTGCCTTCGAGCAGCCTGCCGCCAGGGAGGTAGGTGCGCCTCTCGACGTACAGCTGCGGCTCTGTTCCGTTAGAGAGAAGGATAGAGTGTATCGCACTGAGTAGCAGTGACGTGATCAAATATTTTTTCTATAAAAGGACGCTTGAAACAATAGCTCGTAACGTAAAAAGTACTTTGAGCCCACATTTATATACGAGTGCATTGGATTAATTATTGTGCATTGTAGGTGATCATACTCTTCTGACTTCCAGCAACCGCCGACGACAGCGAAGCCCGAGCCCATAGAACAGTACCTGAAGCTGGAGAAGTGTCTCCACGTCCCGAGCGACCACCAGTGCCCCGAGGCGGGCTGCGAAGCCATCGCCTCGGGCGCGCTGTTCTGCTGCGACCTAGACAACCAGAAGATGAAGGAACTCCTGACGCCTTTATGTTAGTATACAATTTACTACAATTTAATACAACTAAGGCAAAAAAAAGGAAAAAAAAGATTGATTGCCTTATAGCTCAGTTGGCAGCATGTCTGCCATCAGAGCTGTAGGGCGTGGGATCGATCCCCACCCAGGGCAAACATTTATGTGACTAACATAGATGTTTGTTCTGTGTCTGGCTGTAGTCAAACCTCAAACGGCACAAATATGGGTATTTAGACAGATTGTACATGTTTGTGCCGTTTGGGGTAGAGACTTTGGGACCTTGGGGGCCGGCCGCACATGTTTTATATAGGGACCTGGCGAAACGTTTAGTCGAGGTGTCAGGTGACCGGAATGCTGGCGTATATTTTGGTCAAAAACTTAGCATTGCCATCCAACGTGGCAATGCCGCCAGCATTCTGGCCACCTTTCCATCATCTACGGGGCTTTTAGTTTAAATTTTAAGTTTTGTATTTTTATTATGTAGGGTTTGTTTTTACTAGGCTAAGATGTTTTTACCTGTAGATGAGTTGTCCCCCCCGCCATATTTACTAGACGAAATCAAGGTAGGTAATTGCCGTGATCGCTACCAGTCTGTCACTTCCGAATGTCCGGTAATACGCTGCCGCTAATCGTATGTTTTCTAGCAAAAAGATGGTGATATAATGCCTTTCTGTGTATTTAGACACTGCACAATCTACACAGGCATTGTGAGAGACAAAAAAAAAATCATTTCACGCGTAAGTACTGTATTTTTATTGCAATGGGAAAAAATTAAATTTATTTTATCTGAGGCGACTGTTGTCACTTTGAAATGGATGGCCGAGATAGATAGATCGTCTTGTGTGAGAGAGTGAAAGAGAGCCACACCAGCGCGGCTAGAGCGCTCGCTCTGGCCAATCAACTTGTGTAGCTTTTACGCCGTAAGAGAAATTAGATATTTGTCTCTTTCTAACAACAGGTGTGGCGTATAAAGTCGGTCATATTCTTTCCTTTTCTTCACAAAGTGCATAGTAACATGCGTAAGTATATTTATATATGCAACTTCTAGTCAGTTTTTAAAGCAGTTTTGTTCGACTATAACTACTCTATTTATTTCAACTCACTGTTACTAGGTAGGTTTTATTTAGTTGTTAGTTAGTTATAATTTAATATTAGTGTATAATTGTATTTTATTTGTAAATAAACTTATCCTCTGGCTGTAGCATGTATTTACAAAAAAAATATGTATTTATATAAGTATTACCTACAGCTATCTAGTTTCCTTATTACAAGCGCTGTGTAACACAATTACCACCGATATTAATTTATTTAATCGTATCTCGGTGACAGTAGACTAGGTGACCAGTATTATAACCTCGAAATAAATTATTTATAATTCACTATTTTCTTACTTGCAAAACTTTAAGGGTGTTTTCTTTGTGCTCATCATTATAAACAACTGTTACTATGAGTATAAAACTGAAATCGCGAATAGCTATTCTATATTACATCTTTGTCGAAGGTCAATGAACTTCTTGTATGGAACAGCTGACTTTTTCAGCATGATTCAGTTTTGACTCAGAAGTAAAATTGACACAACTTTTGTTCACCTTTTGAACTTATAACTTTATAACTCATCTGTGCCATAATAGTACATTATGATACCAGTGCTGTGCTATGTTGGTCATTACACTAGAGGCGGTATTATGCGCGCGAGCCGCAGGCGAGCGCGATAAGGAAGCCGAGAGTGTATTGAAACATAGCACAAGAGTTTCATACGACTGTTTTCATCACACTTGCAAGAAAAAAAAATGTTTTTTTGATAATAATCAACCACACAGCGAAAACGTCAACAAAAGTTTGCGGAAAATGGAAATGGAAAAATCAGCAATGCGCGCGCAGGTTGACATTTACTTCAGCGGCATAATAACTCTTTGTTGGTATTACAAAAAAACTGTAAGTATTAGCCGGCTATATTAAAGTGCTTATTATAGTGCTTCGTATACGTACGTCTATTGCAGTCACGTACAAACTTGACTTTACCGGGTTATACCTATTATAGCACTATGTGCCGTAATGTAAAGTAAAGAGCACCCGTGCGTAATAGCTTGGATTATGAGCCTAAAACCGATGCAATAAGATCCACTTTACGAGCAAGTGTGATGAAAAATTTCTTATAGAGTGATTGTACCTACTTCCTATAAGGAAAATAACTTCGAATTTCAGTTTCGTATGTCAAGGAAGTCACGTTGTGCCAGGCCATCCATTAATTCATCGAAATCTGGCGAAGGTTATCACTTAAAATAATTCATCATTTTTTTTTTGTTATAAGTAGCAATTAAATTTTACCTAAGATAGAAAGTTTAAGGGGGTTTTATATCCTATATACTCGGAACCATAACATGTTAACTTGTTTGTTTATAAATACCTTTTCTGGAGTCTCATTAAAATGTTCTTGAAACTATAATCACTTTGAGGAAGTTTTTATTGGTGCCAATATCCGGAATAATATGATAAGGAAAATATTGCACTTTACGTAGACTGCGATAATCGATAAGCATAAAACATTTTAACAAGGTATTTGTGACTAAGTACCTATAGGTATTTTTGATGTAAGTACTTAAATATTTTAATCAACTTACATTTTCCAACGCATCCCTGAAGTGGAAGATCAAGATGAAAATGAAACCAGTAAGTATCTTTTTGTATAGGGTTCCTTTGCAGTTGAGACAATAGGGCCCATACCGTGACATCTAAAAACCATTATTACCTATCAGGTTCAGCCGCAGACGCTGCGCTACTGTGAATTTTATCGCGCCGCAATACGGTTCGTAGTTGCGCAGCATCGGGGACTGAACCTAAAGATAATGGTTTTAACATGTCAGAGTACGGCCCCTGCAGGGCTAGCATGCACACCAAAATTTTTGACAAAAATTTGTCGTGTCTTTATGTCGTGAGAAAACGAGACAGACTTATACAGAGTCGTAGCCTTGTCCTGTTTTTAAGTATCGAGAAAATTTTCTCGCGCTGCGCATGCTAGCCCTGCTGGACATCTTAGTATCGCTATCTTCGTGACGTCAGGCATTCTTGATGTGGACAATAAAGAGCTAATCAGTTAATCTGTTAACTTTATGAGTTACTAGCCAGTACACGTCGTTTCACCGGGAATCCCTATGGGAAAAGTAGCTTATGTGTTATTTCAAGGTAAGTATATTAATTTTCATCCAAATCCGCTTAGCCGTTTTTGCTTTAATGAGTAACAAACATTCAAACAAATAAACTTTGCCAATTTATAATACAGGGTGCTAGTTTGAACACCGTTATCCCTCTAGGATATCATTGTAATCATCATTATGAACAACTTTTACTATGGAGCCAACAATGAAATCACGAAAAAAAAACAGCTGTTCCGTACAAAAAGGTTCATCGATCTTGGACAAAATGTATGGAACACAAACAAACTCTGAGTGGTGATCCGGTGCCATAAGTGACCGTACTGGCAAACTTAGTGCTATCTTCACTCAGTTGCATTAAGTATTTAAAATATTAAAATGGTTCTATCCTTGTAATACAGTAAATATTCTTATCAGGATGAGGTTATCATTGCCTCGGGGCAAGTCTGAGATATTGGCGCGCTTATTGCCTGCCTACCTAGTTCCTACCTACATATACATATTTCGAGTTCATGCGCGCGCGCGTGCAAATCATAATTTTCAGCGATTATTACATTATAGGTACAACGTGTTATAAAAAAGTGTAGTAATACGGAAAGGGTATGTATGTACTCATCATTATGAACAATTTTTATACTAAGGGGCCAACCTTGCAATTGCGAAAAAAAAACAGCTGTTCCATACAACCTTGGACTATATGTATAGAACAGCTTTTTTCGTGATTTCAAGTTTGGCCCCATAGTAAAAGTTGTTCATAATGACGATATAGGTACACATACATGTACCGTCCTTACTTGTAACCTTTTTGTAACACCTTTTATTCAGTCAATAACGTGCAATGGTACGTAGTGAATTTATTTGCATTAAGCTGTCTGATGTTTTTCCTCTGCATGTTGATGTAGTTTCAGGAACTGTATGTTTTTCTAGATTAAGCTAAGCTTAAGTAAAGGTCCAAAGCAAATTTTGGTCAAATTAGTTTAAGAGATACGCTGTTTTTAAACTGAATGAAGCCGTATTAGATATAGATAATACGCTTTTTAAAAAAAAACCGATTTCAACTTCGAATACCTGGATGACATCTTCATATTTTCTAGTAATTTTGATTTAAAAACCAAACTACTGAATCGATTTTGATAAAATTGATATGGGACCACGTTTGAAGTATTACCTACCAAAAAAAAGAAAAAAGAATCATCAAAATCAGTACATAATTGGCGGAGCAATCGCGTAACATACACACAAACAAAAACATACAGGCGAATTGAGAACCTCCTTTTTTGAAGTCGGTTGAAAATGGACTTGCTTCGAAAAAAACAATATCAAGAAAAAAAACTTTCTTTAGGGTTTTAAATTTAAGTATAATAACAGCCTACTTTTCCAACAATATCAATAATTGGACTTTGATTGAATTGTTTTTTTTTCGATTTGATGAGTGGGTGCAATTTGTGTGATGATGGACGTCACACAGCTTGCATCAACTCATATTTTCCATCTCAGTGCGATATTGCCCAATTGCTAACACTTTTCTTTGTTATTCTAGTGGCCAACACGACGACCAAGTACCTACACGTGCTGAACGCCACCATCGACACTCTCGACGTGTCCGCTGCCATGTTCAAGAGACTCGCCTCCATGGCGTTTACTGATGGAAACATAGGGAAGATCTCCGGTAAGAAAACATCAATTGGCGTATTATTTGGACTTTTTCTTAGATTGTGGTAGCTTTGTTATTTATCTGGCGGTAGCGTAGAACCTACAGAAGATCTAATATGCCTATTCCACTGGAACATTTTGTAGTGGTAGGACTCTACTGCAGAGTCCGCCTGCGGAAGTACCACACTTTTGCCAGTTATCCAATCGCCAAGCAGTAGTGTGCAAGCATTACTGTGTTCCGGTTTGAAGGGCAATGTTACCAGATAAATTATTGGGTATGAATATATTTCACATCACAGGGTGACGAGCGCAGTGCAATGCGGCGCAGCATTTGGTTCGCAAGTTAAATAGTCTGGCACTGCTACTGTTAGTGGGAGGCGTGACGCTTACCACCAGGCGAGCGTTTTGCTCGTCTCGTCACTTGATTGCAAAAAAAAAGCACGCATATCTTATTCGCATGTCTTCTTTATGTTATGAAATCAATAGACCTCACTTTCTCGATTCTGTTCTCAAATTCCTTGTTCTACCATATTCTTCCAGGTCAGTTCCCGAAGAACTCCGCCCTGGCCTGCCTGAACATCTCGAGCAACAACCTGACTAGCGCCAAGCTGCAGCGCTCCAGCCAGCGCCCGTTCGCGTACCTCTTCAACCTCACCGTGCTGGACGCCAGCGCCAACAACCTGACCGAGTTTCCGCTGAGCCTCGTGCATAGCAACAGAAATATCTCCGTCGATCTCTCAGGTAAGATTCACATTAGCTTAGATTTAATTAAGTACCTATGTACGTGCCAGCTATATGTCGCTCGCAAGGTTTGCAAGTTGAAGTGGCGCAGGGCAGGCTACATCGCTCGAAGAACTGACAACCGATGGGGAAGAAAGGTTCTTGAGTGGCGACAGCGAACCGGAAGACGCAGCGTAGGAAGACCTCCCACTAGGTGGACTGGACTAGGGTTGTAAAAGTCGCGGGCAACCAGTGGATGCAAATGGCAGGTTGTCGTACAGTGTGGCGGTCTAAAGGGGAGGCATTCGTTCAGCAGTGGACGTTTCCGGGCTGATGATTATGATGTACGTGCCAGCTGCGACATTTGAAACGCGGTGTGGCCGCAGCTAGAGATGTGTTAGTATAGTGAAAAACGGGTATCTTAGGGTTGCTCTCCCTTTCCCCCACACAATTATCTATAATATTATTGGTCGAAGCTTGGGCCCAAAGTGGGACACGGTGGAGTCTCTTTACTTGAACCATCGAAGGGCTCCCAGAAATCGTATATTTTCTAGCTTTCGGGTTGTCTACTGTACTGAACTCTGGCAAAGGGGTCAGGACAAGCAAGGCCACATTGGGTTTGCGGGACTTGTGTATGCGAAAGCGTTATCCAAAATCGGTGTCAAAGTTCATCACGTGACACCACATTCCTAAACAGTCTTTTAAGTGATTTACTTGGTGGCTTTTCGTAATCTGGTTTATACTAGAATTAAGTTCCTTGTTTTCCTTATATTCCTTGGGAGTGGTGTTTATCTGAAATCATTGTCTGTGGGACAGGTAACAACTACCTCCCGTGCAAGCATTTTCAAAAGGCCATGGAGTCCAACAACATCTCCAAGGTGCACTTCCTGCACTACGAGAATACGTCGTGTGCCCTCGACGTGCGGGTCTCCAACAGCTGGATCCATGACGTGGAGATCGTGCCCATAGACTATCTGCGCGTGCAGAAGGAGGTGAGGACAGAATAGAACTTAATTACAGACAGAATACGCCTGAAGAGGCGTTTAAGCTTTCCTCGCTAATTTCAAGCAACGGTACGATTTATATTATGATCGAGCACACTTACCCAAAGATTGTTACATTAACAAATAGGTTGCTCTGGATAAGACACCATCCAATACTTTGTGGGATACAGGTTCAGGCAGATTAACACATTTTCGCAGTGCTTATAAAAATGTGCGATCGAAGGATTTTAAAGATTACGACAACAGGGACCGTACCATGAACGCTTATTGCGGGACCGAATAGGCTCAGCTGCCGACGCTGCGCGACAGCGAACCGTATTGCGGGGCGATAAAATTCACAGTCGCGAAGCGTCGGCAGCTGAGCCTATTCGATCCCGCAATAAGCGGTTCACTACGTGTACTACCCCTGTTTATATGTAATAAATAACACCTACCCATGCACACAATATCCTCTCACAAAACACAGTTTCGCATTTACATATGTTAGCGATGATGCGATAACTCAAATACATAGTATAATTAATGATTAAACGAACTTACCTGTACGTGGAGTTCTATAATAATTGGTGCTTCGTCCGAAGAGATTAGTAACATAAGAGTATTTATTGAACACAATGTAGTAACGCATAGGTGACACCACTTCTTCACTATAGTTTAGAAAAAAGCCATTCCTGAAAATGGCAACATAAAAAAAAACATTAAAATAACTTACCCCACTCAAGTCAGCCTACCTGCGCTGGGCCTCGGTCGGCTGCTCTTCGTTTAGTTAAGAGAATATTAGATATGTATTACCTCCGCTCCCCCCCGGGGTACCCGCCTTGTCGGGGCGGGGGGCTTTTTGTAGTGGTCCGCCTGGGGCAGTACCACACCTTTGCCAGTTATTCAATCGCCAAGCAGTAGTGTGCAAGCATTACTGTGTTCCGGTTTGAAGGGCAATGTTACCAGAGAAATTACTGGGTATGAAGAGATTTAACATCTAATATCTCAGACTGACGAGCGCAGTGCAGTGCGGCGTAGGATTGTGTTCGCTAGTTCACAATTCTGGCTCTGCTACTGTTATAGTGGCAGGCGTGACGCTTACCCCCAGGCGAAAGTCTTGATGGTCACTCGATTGTAAAAAAAAGAGGTGTTTTCCTGGGATTCCAGCTAAACGTGAGTTGCAGCAAGATAAAGCCCGACGACATAAACTGCACGTGCGTGCCCGATCAGCTGGAGACGAACGGGCCCGAGATCACGCGACTGGTCGCGGTGGACTGCTCCATGCGGCATCTCAAGGAGCTGCCCACCAACCTGCCACCGAACACTATCAAACTCAACGTTTCCCACAATAATGTGAGTAGCGGAATCACCCTTATAATATTATATTAATTATGAACCCAATTAATAACACCCAATTGTTGTTACCCAAGTGTGGGAACACTTCATATAAAAAAAACATTTAATCGATCCAAAGCTAATTCACATACGCTCTATAAATTTCTTTGCATACGCTGTAAATTTCTCCGAACGCAAGCAAGTTTCACAATGATTTCCTTCACCGAAAAGGTTGTGGTAATCCATACATAAACTACATTATTAATACATTTTTGTTTTATTTATGCGGAAATACTCACGTTTAATTAAATCGGATACTCCGCCGACGATAGTATCGATCACATCCGGTGACCTTTTAGTCGGAGTAACCGATTCAATTAAACGTGAGTATTCTCGTATAAAAACAAAAATGTGTCAAAACCACGTCAGTTTTCATAATAATAGTAGGTAGATTAATCATCTACGGAATAAGAGTAAAAACGTCTTAGATACTTAACATTTTTTATTTTAAAAACTATTAAAGGATGAGACGAACAAGACGTTCGCCTGGTGGTAAGCGTCACGGCTGCCACTAACAGTAGCAGTGTCAGAATTGTGAACTTACGTACACAATTCTGCGATGCGCTCGTCACCCTGAGATATTAGATGTTAAATCTCTTCATACCCAGTAATTTCTCTGGTAACATTGCCCTTCAAACCGGAACACAGTACTGCTTGCACACTACTGCTTGGCGTTTGAATAACTGGCAAAGGTGTGGTGCTTCCCCAGGCGGACTCTGCAGTAGAGTCCTACCGCTACCAAAAGTAAGTATATTGTCTCCCGAGGCGAGGGTGACAAATAAGAGATCTGGGGCTTCTTTACTTGCTCCCGTGGTATGTACTATACGATTTTACGGGCCGCTGGAAGGTGGAAGTGGTTCATTTCGCTCCGCGAAGCGGGGCTACCGTAGCCAGTTTAGCCCCGCAGACACGTAAAATGATTTATTGAAGGTTGGATGAACACACTTCTAATTTTAGTGCGAGTTCGAATTAAGAATACATTTGAAAAAACAATTGGCATCTTTAGATAACGTCTCTGGAGGCGGTGAGCAGCGACCCGAGCTACGAGCACATGCGCCAGCTGTTCCTGGAGTACAACGACATCCCCAATATCCTGGAGCTGGAGGGAACCAAGTTCATCGACACCTTTACGCTATTCTCGCTCGCTTACAACAAGCTCAAGACGGTTTGTCTCTTTCTTTATTTTTTCCCTTACTTTGTAGGTACTTTGACTCCGCGCGATCAGCTCATTTATATATTATGCCTATATATATTATTTTAATAATGAACCTTAACACCCTGTAATAGCGTTCGGTTGAAAACATTCGGCATCGTAGCACGTCACACGATTGGTGCGATCACGCGCGACTGAGAGCAAAACAAGGCATATTACGCTGTTTATGCCTTGTTTTGACGGTGTATCATCGCAGGCGATATGCTTATTTCATTCAAATTGTGGTTTTTTTTTTTTTTCTAATGTTGCAGGTTTCCATAGGCGGCGGTGAGCTTACCATCAGGCAAGCCGCATGCTTGTTTGCCTCTCTATTAAATAAAAATAAATAAACTATGTCTACTACGTCGCTCGCTGAAATTATGTTTTGACAGCCTTGTAGCTCAGTGGGTGGCATGTCTGCTTTCAGAGCTGTAGGGCGTGGGTTCGATCCCCACCCGGGGCAAAAAATTATGTGACGTACATCGATGTTTGTTCTGTGTCTGGGTGTAGTATATATTATAAGTATGTATTTACGAAAAAAATATGTATATATTTATTCTATCAGCTATCTGGTTCCCATAATACAAGCTTTGCTTAGTATGGGGCTAGATGGCGCTGTGTGTAAAAGGGTCCCCCAATATTTATTTATTTATTAATATTTTATGTTGCTGATAAGATTTAACCTGGGGACCTGGGTATGTCCTAAAACTGCAACCAGACCCACCGGAGGACAGGCAGCAGCGTCCTCTCCGTTAACGGTGGTGACCATTCTGCGATCCCCAAGCCACCTGCCAAGCGTGGGGATTATGGCAACACCTCCCTATTAAGGGGGAGGCCTTCGTCCAGCAGCGGACGTTTTCTGGCACATGTGTGATAAGATTTAAAAATATCCTAATTATATTATATTATCCTAATATAATTAATATTATAAATATTATATATTATTACCTTAATATTAAATATATCCTATTAATATAATTAATATATTATAAATGAATAGGATTTTGTTTAGGATTGTGTGGACGAATCGAAAAACTAAACCTAAGGAGGTATTGAATAAATATACCTAGACCTGTATATTGCTATTTCCGCCCCCGAACGACTGTCTAACAACAAATGCTTATGTACTATCCTTGTTTCCGCTTGTTCACAGATCCACACATACGTGCTGTCTAACCGGTTCGACACCACGTTTCCTAAGCTGTCGGTGGCCGGGAACAACATACACTGTGACTGCAACACTGAGAAAATGTTAAAGGTAAATCCTATGATATTATATACAACGTGTAACAAAAAGGTTCAACAATACTGAAGGATGTGTATGTACCCATTATGAACAACTTTTACTACGGGGCCAAAACTGAAATCGTGAAAAAAACAGCTGTTCCATACAAAAAGTTCATTGACCTTGGACAAAATTTATGGAATAGCTTTTTCGCGACTTCAGGGTTGGCCACATAGTAAAAGTTGTTTAAAATGTTGAGTACATACATACCTTTCAGTATTGTTGAACCTTTTTGTTAAACATATACGGAGGAAGATATATCATATCGCGCCCTCAATTGGCCCCGAGAAAACGGCCCCAGGGACTGTATCGCCTGTCTGCGCACACTAAGCGAGACGCGCGCTATCCCTTTTGCTCTCATAAAAGTCCTATCTTCTTTCGCACTCCGGCGCAACTCTTAAACATGACGGCAATTCAAACTTTGTTTATTACGCGATAGCGCATCTTTCGTAATCTTTGGGTAAATCCCATCCATGATACATTCTCCATTAATGTTCATCTTGTCCCTCCACACGTAATCGTGCTGGCGTGTAATCGTCTACGATCGATTGTAAATAGGAGCTATAAGAGTTTTCATACAAATTTTAACGTTCCAAATTCAAATCACACTATAGCCCTTGGGATATAATGTTATATGAAAATCTCGTGGGACACAATGCCTTGCTTTACGTTCAGATTGCGTACCGAATATGTAGTTGGACGTTATCAAGCAGGTGGTACGAAAAACAAATTATACCTATGATAGTTGCTGTGGCAATAGTAGATTATGCATTAAAGGAATAAAGCAGTGTCTTACGTCGCTGGCGGCATATTTAACCCTGAGCGTAACGAGGGATTCTAGAGTTATATAGAGTCCTGAGTGAAGCGAGGGGTTCAAGCTGCCCAAGACGAAGACTTTATTCCAGAGGAGAAATGAAGAGTAGTGGTCCTCATGCATGGCTATTAAAATATTTAATAAATTTCCTGACGATTTAAAGAATGATGAAAATGAACATAGTTTTGCAAATAAATTAAAAACCTTGCTAATAAAAAAATGCTATTTTTCCATACAAGACTTTCTTAACGACAAAACTTTATGAAGCAATCACGCAAAAAACAGATCGGACCACACTAAATTGCCATTCCCTCATTTGGGTCATTATGTTGGTAATGTTAGTTACATAAGTAGCATAATGTGCAATAAACAATTTTGATTTGACTTTGACTTTGGAGCATACTCTACTTTTCACACCTTCTGCGAGACAATGAAAAGCCAGGGCTCCATAAATTAAAATTCACTGACAATCACACGATCAAACACCGTCTCTTGTTTCACATTCTTTGAAAACGCACCTTTTTTTTAAGGTCTGCTTATGGTGGCCAGTTTCTATATTCGAACAAACCTCTTTACAATGCCATATGGGTATAATTTTACTTAGAGTTTTCCACGAGTTTCCACACGAATTTGACGTTCCAAATTGAAATCACTTTATTCCTTAGGGAGTTTCATACAACTTTATATCTCTTAAGAGATAATGCTTTACTTTACGTTGAGGTTGCATGATATGTAATTTGACATTGTCGAGCAGGTGGTGTGAAAAGGTCATTATAAACCCGTTTTTGTTTATTCACAGCCCTGGCTCATCGAGTTTTTGAAAAACATACCAGACTACAAGAAGCTAATGTGTGAAAACAAGGTCGCGGTGGTTGACCTCATTGAATCCGAAGTATGCCACACGCCGCGGGATTGGACCGACTACATCTACTACATTATAGGGCTCGAAGTACTGATATTAGTGCTTTTGGTTAGTAAAGTGTCTTATGACTACTGGGTGTTCAAAACTGCAGGGTATCTACCGTGGCCGGCGAATAAAATGCCGAGGTTGCCGTGTGATTGGTTGTGCGAGTGAATAGTTGGTTCTACGAGTGAATAGTTGGTTGTACAAGTGAATAGTTGGTTGTACGAGTAACTAGTTGGTTGTACGAGTGAATACCTGCAAGGTTGCAATTGCGTCTAATTAGCTAAAAAAAGACAACGAGATTTGATAACCCTTAAAAGATCTATAGAATAATCTTGAAATCTTTTTTGGATAATCTTAACTTAATAGAAATTTAAAAAAGATTGTCTGTCGGTTTGTGTTTTTTGCATGGACAAAAAGCGACACCGTCTCATGGTTGATATACCAAAAACTCGTAAGAAACGGTTTGATTCCACTTTCTTTAGTCGAACTGCTAAACAGTGGGTAGCGCTGCCCGAGTGGGTGTTTCCCGATAATTATAATCTGGGTGTCTTCATGTCGCGAGTGAATCGGTTTCTTCTAGGCAAGCGTGCTCCATCGAAGACTGCATCTTCGTTTAACATCAGACGAAATGGCAGTCAAACGCAAGACTAATAAAAAAATAAAAATAAAATGGACATACTTGATAGTACAGACTGACATGCAACATGTAACAAAAAGGTTCAACAATACTGAAGGGTATGTATGTACTCGTCATTATCAACAACTTTTACTATGGGGCCAACCATGTAATCCCGGAAAAAAAACCACCTGTTCCATGCAAAAAGTTAATTGACCTTGTACAAAATGTATGGAACAGCCGTTTTTATGCGTTTTCAGGGTTGGCCTCATAGTAAAAGCATAGTTTATAATGATAGGTGAATGACATACCCTTCAATATTGTTGAACCTTTTTGTTACACATTGTATATTTTAACCCTGAAAAGAATATGCGCTTGGAATACTAATCCAAAAGTTGGAATTTGATTTTATGGAATCTCGTCACTATGTCGACTATGGTACAACCTTGTAGATAATATTGTTTAGTTGTAGAATGAATATGCTTGGTTGGACGAATGAATACAATGGATGTGTAAACTATAAACCATAATAATTGAATAAGTAAGACTTAACTGCCTGCCTTTTAAAAGTCCAAATATAATGTGTAATTTTTGAAAGTGTTTATCATACAAAGAATAGGTAGTTAAAATTATTTAAGGGAACTTACATTTCATATGCAGATCTCTAGGTTAAACTTATTAGTAATTTAACCAGGATTACAACTGTATGCGTCTATTTTAATTCCGGTGAGTAGGTAAAAGATGGCAACTGCGTTAGGTGTTGCCATCTGGTGCAACAGAATGTCAACACTAAGTACATTTATATGAGTTTTTAACTGAGACGGAATCTCTAAAAATCATGTTTCCATTTAGATTAGTAAAGAAATTGTTTAATACTCTAAAAAAATTAAAGAGGCTTTTTTTACGATAACTGGAGGCTTTAGGCAGAAGTATTAAAAATTAACAATGTTGGCAAACCAAAATTTATTGTAGTTTAGTAATCGTAATAATAATTTAGCTTATTTGGGTATGACGCTGAAAGGCAATGATCGGGCGTTGACGAAATAATGGACTGTGAACCTTAAATCGTGCTACGTAAAGCAAAATTTCACGTGACGAATTACTGGAATACGGAAAAATGCATCGCTCGACGTGTTTGATATTGGCCCTACTGGATGTAGTTTGTCATTTGAAATTGTGCTATACATAGGATGAAAATAGAATTTATAAATTCATGTAATTTCGCCGATGTTATGACTTAAATAAATAGCCGATAAAGCTTATAATAGACCATAATACTACAATTGTACAAAGCAACACGGTATAAAATGCCTAGCAATATCGGTTAATATGCAACTATCGATATGGTATCGATAAGCCCAGAATTAGTATGAATATCGATAGTATGATCCACCCAGCATTGCATGGCTCTTTGAAACACCGAAGCTTTCAGAGAATATGGTTGTAATAAGTTTAATAAAAAGAACCCTGATATGTTTAAAATAAATTAAAACCATTCGATTTCGTGTAGAGCGTGCACTAGATCTTCAACTGAACCAAACAAAACACCATTTTTGGTACTCAATAACAAATATTTCGCTTTTTTTATTACGGGAAGGGTTATGTACAAGTATTGTCGAGTTTTAATTTTATATCATGCCTTTTAAGCCGTGTTGCATTGTGTTAGTAAGCTTTAGGCGTTATTAAGTGCCATATTATGAAATTGGCTAGTATTTGTAAGAAAATCAAAGATTTATTATAATAACTATGAAGTAGATCGCTAAAAACATTCGAATTGTTCAATTAAAACAGTGCTTTTTAAACACAGATTAACCCTTTTAGATTGCGCACCGCATTACGAGATCTTTGTTCCGCTCCCGAGCCAAAGTCATAAATATAGAGTTAAGTGTAGAAGTACTGTCTCTAGTAATCACGTGTCGATCGATAAGCTTTAAATGAGGGTGGCGCTAGTGGACAAGCAGAGTACATTTTTAAACTTCCGCTTCGTTAAGGCTTCGTTTCTTTTCACAACAAAAATGTATAAAAGGTTTTCAAAAAAAATACTAAAACGTATTATTTAATGTTTCATAAAAAAACCTCGGTGCATACTCAGCACTACGACACACTCGGCTACGCTAGCGCCATTCTGGAGGGTTTTGGAACCATTATTTACTGCATAAAGCTGGTCACTTTCAACTTCTCCCATATAAGATAGTACTCCTCCCTTCTAACTTCTAACACTCCATAATCATACGTTTAATGAAAAGCGCGGGGAGTGAGGCAATGTGTTCTCATTGGCTGTTAATATTACGTCAAACAGCACTTATCAATACACCAATGATGCGTTCTACTTATTTTTTAATTTGGCAACCAGGGTAATTTGGGACCAGGTAAAATTTGTATACTTAGCACACATTAAATTCCTGTTCATATATTAAACGCACACTCAGTTGCATAACACTAGCTGTGGTCTGACGCAAACTTATAAAGTAATAAATAAAATTCACAACACACACACACACCATCTGCCGAAGACGTCTACTGCTGGACGAAGGCCGCCCTTATTAGGGAGGTGTTGCCATAATCCCCACGCTCGGCAGGCGGCTTGGGGATCACAGAATGCTCACCACCGTTAACCGAGAGGACGCTGCTGCCTGTCTTTCGGTGGTCACACAACACACACAAAGGGTGTAAAATATGTCCTAATTTATGTCAGTGCAACATTTTGACATCTTTTGGTAGAGAACCTTGGCGTGCCTCCAGTAGTATAAATAGATGGCTGTATAACCGACGTGATCTGCTAAGATCGTCTTGAGTTCTGTATCTATTGGGGGTAATCTGTGTTTTGTTGCTAAGCCTTTGATGTTATTTAGGTACAATTAAGTTAACAATTATACTTTAAGTTTACAAGATGTTATTTTTGTATATAATTTTGAAGAAGACTGTATATTTTGTATGGGTTTATTTTTATTGCAATCGAAATAATAAATATGAATTACGTAAATTAATCTAGTGTTTTTTTTACTATTTTTAGAAATCCATGCATCCAGGTTTTTAACAAATGAAAAGTGTTTTAGTTCCTTTGTAGATTTTATCAATACCAGTTCAGTTGCTTATTAAAAAATAATTGATAATGAAGATTAATTGGACATTCATAATAAAAAATCATAAAATCGAGGCCAAATAAAAGTAAAAAAAAAATTTAAGAAAAAAAATATTTATTTCTTACCGACTTTAGATTTCACATTTTTCACTTTCTTATGAACTAAAGTTTTCTTCTTACTAAAATTATTATTCTTTTCCTTGTTAAAGTTATTTTTATCCTTGTTTTGTTTATTTTCCTGTTTATTTTCATTTTTCTTTTTGAAATTAGTTTTCTTGTCACTAAATACTTTGTTTTTTGCTTTAAACGAGCCACGTTTATTTTCACCATCCTCTTGTATTTTCCTATTTTTGTGATCTTTACCGGATTTCACAGCGTCCGTGTCTTTAGCCTTTGTTGGGTCGTTTTCTTCTTTTGACGCGTCTAGTTTTCTCCTAAAACAATAAAACAATACCTTTAATGGTAACGACAAGTAATTTGACGAACAAGACACTCTCCTGATGGTGAGAGATAAAGCCGGGCCATGATCATTGCAGTACACAGAACTGCAAGTAACAAATCTAATCATTGGAGCTGCATTGGCGCTCACTGCTGTGATACATTCGATGGTGAGTCTAATTAGCTCCATAATGTAGCTGTCGCTAGATGCAGTACCTTTCTTAGTACTTTATTAGACGACTGCCCAATAATAGTAATGTAATGTTTTGTGGGTTCAGGGTATGTATGTAGTATGTGTGTTTTCTGCGTTCAGGGTATGTATGTAGTATGTGTGTTTTCTGCGTTCAGGGTATGTATGTAGTATGTGTGTTTTCTGCGTTCAGGGTATGTATGTAGTATGTGTGTTTTCTGCGTTCAGGGTATGTATGTAGTATGTGTTTTCTGCGTTCAGGGTATGTATGTAGTATGTGTTTTCTGCGTTCAGGGTATGTATGTAGTATGTGTGTTTTCTGCGTTCAGGGTATGTATGTAGTATGTGTTTTCTGCGTTCAGGGTATGTATGTAGTATGTGTGTTTTCTGCATTCAGGGTATGTATGTAGTATGTGTGTTTTCTGCGTTCAGGGTATGTATGTAGTATGTGTGTTTTCTGCGTTCAGGGTATGTATGTAGTATGTGTGTTTTCTGCGTTCAGGGTATGTATGTAGTATGTGTGTTTTCTGCGTTCAGGGTATGTATGTAGTATGTGTGTTTTCTGCGTTCAGGGTATGTATGTAGTATGTGTGTTTTCTGCATTCAGGGTATGTATGTAGTATGTGTGTTTTCTGCGTTCAGGGTATGTATGTAGTATGTGTGTTTTCTGCGTTCAGGGTATGTATGTAGTATGTGTGTTTTCTGCGTTCAGGGTATGTATGTAGTATGTGTGTTTTCTGCGTTCAGGGTATGTATGTAGTATGTGAGTTTTCTGCGTTCAGGGTATGTATGTAGTATGTGTGTTTTCTGCGTTCAGGGTATGTATGTAGTATGTGAGTTTTCTGCGTTCAGGGTATGTATGTAGTATGTGTGTTTTCTGCGTTCAGGGTATGTATGTAGTATGTGTGTTTTCTGCGTTCAGGGTATGTATGTAGTATGTGTGTTTTCTGCATTCAGGGTATGTATGTAGTATGTGTGTTTTCTGCGTTCAGGGTATGTATGTAGTATGTGTGTTTTCTGCGTTCAGGGTATGTATGTAGTATGTGTGTTTTCTGCGTTCAGGGTATGTATGTAGTATGTGTGTTTTCTGCGTTCAGGGTATGTATGTAGTATGTGTGTTTTCTGCGTTCAGGGTATGTATGTAGTATGTGAGTTTTCTGCGTTCAGGGTATGTATGTAGTATGTGTGTTTTCTGCGTTCAGGGTATGTATGTAGTATGTGAGTTTTCTGCGTTCAGGGTATGTATGTAGTATGTGTGTTTTCTGCGTTCAGGGTATGTATGTAGTATGTGTGTTTTCTGCGTTCAGGGTATGTATGTAGTATGTGTGTTTTCTGCGTTCAGGGTATGTATGTAGTATGTGTGTTTTCTGCGTTCAGGGTATGTATGTAGTATGTGTGTTTTCTGCGTTCAGGGTATGTATGTAGTATGTGTGTTTTCTGCGTTCAGGGTATGTATGTAGTATGTGTGTTTTCTGCATTCAGGGTATGTATGTAGTATGTGTGTTTTCTGCGTTCAGGGTATGTATGTAGTATGTGTGTTTTCTGCGTTCAGGGTATGTATGTAGTATGTGTGTTTTCTGCGTTCAGGGTATGTATGTAGTATGTGAGTTTTCTGCGTTCAGGGTATGTATGTAGTATGTGAGTTTTCTGCGTTCAGGGTATGTATGTAGTATGTGTGTTTTCTGCGTTCAGGGTATGTATGTAGTATGTGAGTTTTCTGGGTTCAGGGTGTGTATGTAGTATGTGTGTTTTCTGGGTTCAAGGTATGTGTGTAGAATGTGAGTTTTCTGGGTTCAGGGTATGTATGAAGTATGTGATTTTTCTGGGTTCTGGGTATGTATGTATGTGTTTCTTTATTCCACCATAACTTCTAATTGCTTAATAGATTTAGAAACGCTTTTTAAATGTATGGGGTATCGTTAGAATCCTTACATCATCGCGAGTGACTTAGCCTATATATTTTATGGAAAATAATATATTATGGTAGGGCGTTCGTTTTTAAATTTTTGAAAATTATGGCTTGTTACCATAGAGATGTAATTTTTTTTATAGTGGTAGATATCACATATAATAGGGAATATGCATGTGTTTCAATTATTAAAAATAATAGTATAAATAAAAAGAATTACTGAATATGATGTTTACTTTACATCGAAATAATAATTGAAATCGGCTGGTAAAGTTCTGAAATATAAGCGTTTAAAGTTTTTAGAGGGAGTCCCTCATCTGTCCCTTTCTAGCAAAACACGTGCTAGTATTGAATTTGTTTGGAATCGTGTCTTTGACGCCATAAGCCACGACAGTGGCCTCCCTGTCTAACATGAATCTAGAACTTCGTTATTTGTGGACATATTAAAATTTTACTTTCGATGATTTGTTTTGTTGCGAGTCAGCTTTTTTGTGAGACATTTAATGCATATTCTGTATTATACAAATAATGGACAAGTTCAGTACAAGGATATACTAACTTCCTAGCCAGGATGGTGGATATATTGTCCCTGTTCGGCGCCTTCTTCGTGAGCTTCTTCCGCTTGTTGGCGTTCTGCTTCAGCCGGAGCATGTAGTCCGGCACCTCGCAGCCGGACTGCTTCATCACGGACGCTATGCTGAAGTAAATACTAATATTTACAGTACATACAGGGAGCTAAGTTTAATCAGGGCAGGTGAACTCTCTTAGGAAACGTGCAGCAAGCTATTTTGTACTTTATTTGTATGAGATAGTGTCGATTTGGCCAAGGACACTTGGCCAGACGCGGTGATGGCAGGTAAAGTAGGTCTTTGACATAATGGTGGCCACGTGATAGACGACCAGCCCAACGGTGGCGTGACGACATCGGACCAGAACCAGAACCACCGGAGTACGGGCAGCAGCGTCCTGTCGGTTAACGGTGGTGAGCGTTCTGCGATCTCCAAGCCGCCTGCCAAGCGTGGGGATTATAGACAATAGTTTATTGTTTGTTTTTATGGCAACCCCTCCCTTTTATAAAATTTTATAATTTAAGAAATATAAATGAGACCTTGGGAAAATCCAGATCGAGTATTATGAAAGGTCAGAGTGAAAGGCTTACCTCCTCAGGTTGGCGACGTCGTCTTGTGTGAAGAGAGTGACGGCGCGGCCCGCCCGCCCCGCGCGCCCGGCGCGCCCCACCCTGCGGCGCGACACACACTCTAATCAACCTGGCGCGAACCGAGCTTTGCTTTTTTGCGAACTGTTGCCGGAAAGGAACTTATACAACGTCAAACGTGTAACAAAAAGGTTCAACAATACTGAAGGGTATGTATGTACTCATCATTATGAACAACTTTTACTACGGGGCCAACATTGAATTCTCGTAAAAAAAACAGCTGTTCCATATAAAAAGTTCATTGAAAATCTATGGAACATTTTGTCCAAGTTCAATGAACTTTTGAACAAATGTTTTTTTTTCGCGATTTCAGGGTTGACCCCATAAGTATTGTTGAACCTTATTGTTACATATTGTATACCTACGACGTAGGTAGAAAGGATCACTGATCAAGAAAACCACCTTACACCTTTTATCAGAGCATAGGAGAGTACGCTGATAACCAGCCCTGCGTGACCCTTCAGGAGCACGCAGCACAGCGCTGAGCGTACCCCTATTGCCGAACAACGACTGTTATGTTTTATTTTAGTGTTGTTCCTCGTGTTTTTGGCAATAAACTTATTCTTATTCTTAAAAACGGTCCGAAAGAAACTAAACAAGGCGGTGTATCTCCTTCTAAAAGGGCGACCATAGTTTATCAACTAAACAGTGAGTAGTACTTTCTAGAGTATCATAAGGTTATCTGTGAGTATATTTAGCCATAAAGGACGCTGACCTGTGTATGTACGCGATGGCGGAGGGCGGGAAGTCGTAGTTGAGCACGAGGTTGACGCCGCGGAAGTCGATCCCGCGACCCATCAGCTCCGTGCAGATCAGCACCCAGATGCGGCCCACGCGGAAACTGCGCACCACGTTGTCGCGCTGCAAGCGACGCCGACCAAGGTTCATCACCCAGAACACGACCACTGCTGGACGAGGTCCTCCCCCTTATGCAATGGAACTACTGCGAGTGTATCATTTTCGCAATTGTTCCATATCCTAGTATGGATCCCATGGAACTATGGCAAATACATTAATTAATAAAACATTCGCATTTATTCCACCATGAAATTTGCTACGGAACTACTACGAATTCATCTGTTCGCAATAGTTCCATACCCTAGTCCCATGGAACTATCCCGGGAAAAAAACGCGTTTCTTCCATCACGAAACTTTTCAATGGAACTAGTGCGAATGAACCGTTAATAGGCCCGTCTTCCTATAATCCCCACGCTCGGCAGGCGGCTTGGGGATCGCAGTATGCTCACCACCGTTAACTGAGAGGAGGCTGCTGCCCGTCCTCCAGTAGTTCTGGATGCAGTGTTAGGACAAACCCAGGTCCAGGTCGTCATTTATGTGTACCTAAGAATTAAATGGATCTCCAAGCCGCCTGCCAAGCGTGGGGATTATGGTAACCCCTCCCTATTAAGGGAGCTGGCCTTCGTCCAGCAGTGGCCGTCTTGTGGCTGATATTTCGAGAGCTTCAATGACACTCAGGTATACGTAAAATGAATTGCTCTCAAAGAAATGCATATGATAATATGAAGTAATGGGACCGGCGCGGGCGCAGCGCGCGGTGGGCGGGCATATAGTCACCTGCGCCTGCGTGCGGTCCGCGTGGATGACGTCCACGTTGATGCCGTCGTAGATGAGCTCCTTGAACAGCTGCTTGGCGCGCTCCTTGCTCTGCACGAACACTGGAAACATATATACAGGCTGGCTTCAGGCCTAACAATATTTCAACAAGCTATGCCAATACTGATGTGGCTGTCACCTCGCCAGGGGCCTTATTTTTGAATCGTACGCAAGAGTTGCGCATGCGTGCGAAGCCGACTTTCGAACGATATTGTTTGGAATGAGGTTCAATATCGTTCGCAAGTGAGCTCCGCTCGCATGCGCAACTTTGCGTACGATTCAAAAATAGAGTCCCAGGTCGCTTTCTATTCAGCATTTAAAATATTAGAACACTACTATTTTTTACCAGAGAAATTACTGGGTATGAAGAGATTTAACATCTAATACTGAGATATTGTGTGATATACGGTGACGAGCGCAGTGCAGTGCGGCGCAGGATTGCGCTCGCAAGTTCACGATTCTAGCACTGCTACTGTTAGTGGCAGGCGTGACGCTTACCACCAGGCAAATGTCTTGCTCGTCTCGTCACTTGATAGTATAAAAAAAAACACTAGTTACTACGGAATCGATTTAAATGTATTGTGTTGCTTTCAAAACTCCATAGACTCTTCCAGTAAAGTCATCACCACTTTACTGAGGCATGTCTTGGACTTGTACCACTAACCACTTAGACTTGTAACCAATTTTGTTTGACTTTGGCTGCGATTATGACTTGTTTGCATCCACCCAATATAAACGTACTTGATACAATTAAAACTAAAAAAATATTATAGATGAACATAAGAAAAATATAATTTCCGTCTTTTTCAGGGTTGGCTCCATATGCACCTGAATCTGACCCCGGAATGTGGAGGTGGCCAGATTTTAGTCCAAACACAAAATTAGAAAAAAGCAAGAAAAAACAGCCTTGACTCGAAATAATGACTATTATAGTAAAACTTTCATAAAAATTAAAACAATAACCTCGTTTTAGCTTAATGCTACCTTTATGCGTAACCCAGTCCAACAGGTATAGTTACCCAACACAGGCGGCTTGAGTCCCTTCTGCACGAGCTGCCGGAACGCGATCAGCTTCCCGTTCTCGTTCCCGCAGTACAGCAGCTCCTGCTGCACCAGGCTCGTAGCCGCATTCCTGCCGACACGACGATAGAAGTGGTCAAACACAAACTTTATTTAAAAACATGACGCACAATGACATGGCGTACATTTTATACACCTGTATAAAACGTCGTAGTGGTCCATTTTTGTTTTATTGATACGGGGTTACTTACATTTAAGCCGATTACGATATCGCTCACATTAGCGATCTTTATCAAGGAATGAAAATGCGTGGCGCGTGGACAGTCTTGTTTTGCACTATGAGAGGCCATGCGCTAGTCAAAATCACACCAGATTATTATTTTTTTCAATTTATATTAGGTCACAAGATCTGATTATGGCAAGTCTATGGAAGATACAGAGAAAAGAATAAAAATAAGATTCCATATCATTGCAGACCTCTGTTTGAACATTGAACCGCTTGACTCACGACCACGTCGGACGCTGACTTGTAACAAGTCTACGCCACTCCCTTGTAAACTAGTCCTTTATGCAAACAATGACCAAGAAAACCCTATATAAGCCGACAGGCAACCACGACGGAGCTGTTAAAGCAACACGTGGTTGCGGGTCCACGCCCCGTGAACCGAAGTCAGGCAATGAGTTAAAAGCCCGAGTCTTTTCCCTACCTCCCTAATAGAGAACTTCCACCTCTTGGGTGGGTACACAAGTGGTGGAAGCTCTCTCCGTACCTCTGTCCGACAGTTATGTTGATAAGCCCCCGCATGTTGTGGCGGCTCCACTTGGCGACAGAGGGCGTGTGCGTCGCGCTGAACATGGCGACCCTGCGCTGTGTGTTGCCGCACGCCCGCATGATCTGCTCCATCTGCTGCCGGAAGTCGGACTGCTCCTCCAGCGAGCCTTCGAACAGCTTGTCCGCCTCGTCGATGATTAACCAGCGAACTCTGTGCGAAAACTCTTCGAGTTAGGGCTAGAAATAACTATATTGCAGCGCGTCGGATATGTTCGCGGATTTCTTTGCCCTCATCAGGGGGGCTAAAATGGTCGCGTTAAACAATTCTGCATACGATCCTATGATGATTAATTTCGCAAATCGTAAAACGGTCACTTAAGCGCCAATTCATACTATGATTTTGCAAATGATTCTATTATGGAATTTATTAGTTTGACAGTTTTCTATAGAAAGTCGTAAAATGGTCGATGAATTGCATAAAGTCAAGTAGCAGATTCGTTGGAAGTTACTAGAGAGCAACTTTGTACAATTCATTCTGCTAAGAATTCATAAGATGAACTGCTTTTAGGGGAATTGCTTAATGCTGCCATTTTAGACCCCCAGATCCTGAGTGGCTTTCTTCTGGGTTGGGTAGAGGCGTTCGAGTACCGGCTTACTGAAATGTCTGGGAGACTACCGAATTCGGTTCTGGATGGGAGTAGCCCGATTTAAATCGTGGCTGACAGTGCACCAGATTGCGAACCGAAAAAGACTGTGATATTTTTATCATACTATTTAATTTTAATTTTTATTGTAATTTAATTTAATTGTAATTTGAGTTTCCTCATACATTTGAAATAAAAACTTTTTATTTATTATAACACAACATGTACACGATATGACGACGCAAAATAGAACGTTGCGATGTCGTGTTGAGGAAATCTATGACGTGAATTTTTACGGCTTTTACAAAAAGGCTAGCGGGCCATTCCTGATGATAAGAGGTTACTGCTGCCTATGGACAACTAGGACACTAGAAGCATTTGTTAGGTATCCGTTGTCAGATCAGTTTGTTAGATTGATCTGACCACGGCCACTGTTTTGTGTCCTTGGACTGCATTGCCGTTGCGTTGCCTACTCTTTAGATTAAGGATTCTGTTAAGTAGTAAAGCGGAAAAGCTTCCCGAGGAAGAACATTCCACAGATCACAAGTACGCGGAAGAAAAGGACAAGTTAAACGAACCGTATTAGTTTTAAACAACACAAGTAGTCGCACAACGGGCAATGGAGAGAGCTATGCTCGGAGTTACTTTGCGCGATAAAATCCGGAACGAGGATATTCGCCAAAGAACCAAAGTCACCGACATAGCTCGCAGGGATTGCAAGTTGAAGTGGCGCAGGGCAGGCCACATCGCTCGAAGAACTGACAACCGATGGGGAAGAAAGGTTCTTGAGTGGCGACCGCGAACCGGAAGACGCATCGTAGGAAGGCCTCCCACTATATATATAGGTGGACCGACAACATTGTAAAAGTCGCGGGCAACCGGTGGATGCAAATGGCAGGTTGTCGTACAGTGTGGCGGTCTAAGGGGGAGGCCTTCGTTCAGCAGTGGACGCCTCCGGGCTGATGATGATTAGTTTTAAACTGGTGTCAAAACCGGCACATGTCCAGAGAGGTAATTCAATAGCGTATATGAATCCGACTATCCGTACCGGGCCAGCTGGTAGATTATCGTCCAATAGCCATTCGAGGGTAGGCTTAAAGCCTACCCAAGCAGTGGAATATTCAAGGATAATGCATTCAGTTATCAGTGCTCTTCTAGTACAAGCTTTATTTAGTTCGGTAATTGGCTTGATAGCGTTTTGTGAAATGTAATAACGGGGAATCCTTCATAACTTAAGTTGGCTTAAAGTTATATTATTATTTACCGTGATTATGTTGTTAAATGAGCTCCCGATAATATCCCGTAAATAATAATAGAACTTTAGTAAACAACCGTGATAGTTTAAAAGAGTGTTTAAGGCTTGTAGTAACTTGTAGTGGTAGGACTCTACTGCAGAGTCCGCCTGGGGAAGTACCACACGTTTGCCAGTTAATCAACCGCCAAGCAGTAGTGTGCAAGCATTACTGTGTTCCGGTTTGAAGGGCAATGTTACCAGAGAAATTACTGGGTAAGAAGAGATTTAACATCTAATAACTCAGGATGACGAGCGCAGTGCAGTGCGGCGCAGGATTGTGTTCGCAAGTTCACAATTCTGGCACTGCTACTGGTAGTGCCAGGCGTGACGCTTACCACCAGGCGAACGTCATGCTCGTCTCGTCACTTGAAAGTATACAAAAAAATACTTACTTTTCAAGCGAAATGCTGACATTGTCCCGGTTGAGAAGATAACAGATGCGATTTGGAGTGCTTATAACAATATCTGAAAGTAAAATAGTAAATAAATGTAAGAATGTTTTTTGTATGAAAACACAAGTATCTTGATTTATTGTGAAGGCATTTGTATTGGTATGTGCAGTTCGTGTATGACAAACATAATTTTATTGTGATACCCAGCGACGGTGGTATTGTAATGGACGGGCCCAGCGCTTGCAAATCGTTCAAAATGAACAAGTCAAGCATACCTAACAAAAAGTATGCATATTACATTTCCCAGAAAATAGAGATAGCGAATCTAATTACTCTATGACAAAAAGAGAACACTTATTAGAAGTTTGTATTGTCGTATCGTCTCGCAATAACAACGGCTCGCATGTCGCAAAGACAGAGTATGACTGAGGAGACGAGAGGAGAGCTGGCGCTCAACACAGTCTTCAAAATCCGTGCGCTTATTTCCCGTCCATTCATTTTATCATTGTCGCTGGTGATACCTGTGTAAATGGCTTCTTGCGTTTCTGCGCATTATTACACTTGTACTTTTTTATATTGTGGATGTAACCTATTTGTATGAGAGAAGCCACAGAAGTGATTGATTGATTGATTAACTCTTTATTGTTCACACCAAGAATTACACAGAAATAATTTAATAAACTTAAATATTGGAACAAGTGGCGGCCTTATTGCTAAAAGCAATCTCTTCCAGGCAACCTTTGGATGGAGAGGATTTCTAGAATGCATAGAAGACGGGGTGTGCAAGAAAAGAAAAGTGTGTGAAATCATAAACATGTACCATAATATTATTCTAACATAATATATATATAGGTAATAGTAAAAATACATACTAATACTTAAAATACCTACAATATTTATAATAAACTAATATATATAACATAAATATTTATATGTACAATGATAATTATACCTGTCTATATAATCAAAGAATATGTATGACAACACATTAGAGATATAATTATGAGAAATTGTTGAGTGTGGAAGTGATGAGATTGCTACCGGATTGCATAAGGCACCTTCATCCCCAACCATGCAACCGCAATATTTTAACTGCTTTTCACCATCATAATATAGGTACACCTCTTTCTAACCCACTGGAGCTACTAAGCCAGCGGCCCAGAGCCTCACTCCGGTACTTCTAGATGTTACCACACAATACACCCCAAGCGGGACATCATTGCAGGACTTATTGCCCCCACATTGGATAATAATAACCTCTATGTATGTATAATGTATATTGTAAGTTTCTGGCTTACTCATTTAAACTTAATGTCAGCAAGTTGGTTATATAAAAATCTACATTTGTATCCTTAGTCATAGTCAACTACCGTTAATATCAATGTTTTATTTTCTTGTATAAGCTGTGTACGATTTTAATTGGACTTTAGGTTCACAGTGCTCTATTCCCAGTGGTCGGTGTCTGATATGGGATGCTACATGCGTCAGTACATTTTCAGCCTGTCACCTTTCTGCCACACAGAGGACGGCCGGCGCGGGTGCGGAGTCAGCGGCTTTAGGCAAGCACAATAAATATGCTGCCCTTGAATCGGGTTATGACTTCGTCCCTTTTGCCGTGGAGACAGCGGGCCCGTGGTGCTCTGAGGCAAAAAAGTTTGTGGCCGACCTGGGTCGCCGCTTGCGGAGCAGTGGGCGTGACCCACGCTCGGGTCAATATTTGACCCAACATATTTCGTTGGCCATACAACGCGGGAACGCTGCCAGCCTGATGGGTACGTTTGGGCGAGTGGTAACGGATAGGTAGTATAGGTGTAGACATGTAGACATATAATAATCATTATTATTATGTAATTGTTAATATTATTTAATTCATAAGACGTGCTCTATTTACTATATTATTTTCTTGATATAAGATGGCTTTTAGTCTGTAACTGTACCTTATTAAATTAAATAAAATAAAATCTTCCATAATCTTACCGCTTTTCCTGATGGTAGCTTCCCGTTCTTTAATTTTACTCTCCTTCATATTCCGCACCACACTGCATCGTAACTCAGTGGGGGCTGAGAGCCGCAGAGCTTCCCTGTAAATCTGGTGTGCTAGCTCCCTCGTGGGGCAGAGTACAAGAGCTCGGGGGCCTCCCTGCGGAGCCCCCAGGGTGTGCAGTATGGGAAGGAGGAAGGCGGCTGTCTTCCCGGACCCTGTTGGAGCGCAGGCCAAAATTTGTCTGTCCTGGAAGTAATTTTGTCACTGTTACGTATGTTTTTTCATAGATGTTTAATTATTTCAATAAACATGGTGTTATTCAACCATCTTATTCATACAACACATCCTAATTCTATTTCTTTTGGTTGTCATTGATTGACAGACTGCTACAGATTTGTGGTTTAAATAAAATTTATTTCTACAATATGTTAATAAAATAATAGAAAAACCCTTAACTTTCAATTTGGATTTTATTGCATTATAGTTAGATTACTAATCTACCAACTTTAATGTTTGAATATTGTGTTATATAACTGAGTATGTTAGGTACTACTTACTACCTTCTACTTCCTTAGTTCTAGAATAAATCTTATCTGACTTATTCTAGAGTGTACAAAAATATTTATTTATTTGATGATAGTAGAGCAGCATAATATTATGCTTATATGTGTCTATATCAAACAGTATTGAAATTTAGTAATGAATTGTGATTATTTATTGAATTTATTTGTCTGTTAATACTATCTTCTTCTTTCTTAGCCACGTATCCAGATTGTTCTTAAAAGGTTTTATGGATTTTGATGATTAATTTATTAATATTCACTAATCTCATGTTTATTACACAAATTATTCCAATTTTAGATAAAGGCGACTTAATTTAATTTTAAAGCTCACCTCGAGCATGCATGGCATGGCTTGTCGCTGCACAGGTGTGGGCTCGCTATACCCACATTGATATACAGTATCGACCAGCGCTTGAGCGATGTTGTGCCGACTCGCCAGGTCTGTGAAGTCAGCCAGAGCGGCCGGTATGTGACGTCCAACTGCTTTGATGCCATGCTCATTGCGGAAACGATTTTGCTAAAATTAAAAATATAACTGTTTCGGAACATGTCTGGACTTAACTTACGAGTGGGGACGTCTTGAGGCTTAATGGAGGGACGTTATACAACTATAGGGCAACTAGTAGTGGCTAGAAGGGAAAAACTAAATATCAGGCTGAATGGTGAAGTATTGGAGGACATGCTATAAAAACTCATTTTTGGTATCAAAAAATATAATACACCTAACTAGGATGACTATCGGATACCACGCTGTGGTGGCAGGGTATTTTCTAGAGCTCAGCGGATTAGCGAAAGAGAGAGAGTGGAGTGGAGTAGGCAGAGGAGAGTGGAGAGAAATCTTAAATGAGAGAACACATTTAAGATTTCTCTCCAATTATTTAACAGTGCTAATACAAATATACAGGGGCTTGTCGTGCGGAAACAGCCCGCGCACCAAGTAAGTACAAATATACAGACAGCTTTGCTTGAGAGCCAGTTTTCATTCCAAGCAAAGTGGTTTTATCAGCCTCAACCCTCAGCTTCATCACCGCTTACTACAAGTTGTTGACATCAAACACTTAGCACATCCTTACTAAAATTATTAATGTGAAAGTGACTTGACTTCTTGGGTTTATGGCTTCTGCGACAATGTGAAAGTGTGTATGTTGGTTTATCAGTTTCTCGTGTTTTTGGTTTTGTTGTGTCATTCACACAGCATCAGAACAACCGACTGAGATGATTTTTAGTATAGTTATAGATTTAAGACCGGATAGTGAAGTGACCAATAAATCATTCATTCATTCATTAAGGCTACTTGTTATCCCATAGCAACATAATCATTTCTGTAGGTGATGCAGGTGAAGCCACAGATGCCAAAAGCCAGTCAACTATAAAAACATACTTCTTCTAGTTCAAGTTTCTTCTGCAAATCTTCAGATTTCTCTTTCTTCTTCTTTTTCCTTTTTTCTCCGATCTTCACTCCTTCCATCAGTGTTATATCTCCTTCAGCAGACTCGCTGTCTCCGTCGGACTCGGGCAGAGAGTCTTCACTCTCATGGTCAGACTGTTTGGAGGAGAGATCTATGTCTGGGTCATTTTCTGTGTTGCTAATGTCTTCCTCTTTGATTTTGGCATCTTCTTTTTTTGGTTGAATGCTAGTTTTGTTATGTTCCTGTAACAATTAGATACTTTTTCAGAGATCTATAGGTATCAGCAATAAAAAAGGTTTTGTTTCTCTCTTAAATACCCATAGGTATGATTATAAATTATTTTCTAGGTAGGTGGGTAAGTACTTAATGTAAATGTTTGTAAAAAGCTATACTGCAGAATTTCGGGAAAAAACTATCATATTTCACCACACATTATGTTTTATAAAGCGTTAATAATCTGAACTAATTTAGTACAAATCGTAAATTTTATAATGAACCATTATTGATAAATCCACGTCTCCTATACATCAGAAAATAATTCATAGTTAAACTTCTTAGCTTAAACTTGAATTTCAGCCTGCCAAGCTGAAATATAGATAGAAGATAACAGATGCGATATGGAGTGCTTATAACAATATCTGAAAGGTGATAGTAAAAAAATATATGAATGTTTTTTGTATCATCTTGATTTATTGTGATGTGAGGCATTTGCATTGGTACATGCAGATTGTGTATGACAAGCATAATTGTGATAACTGTGTAAATAGCTTCATTAAATAGCTAGCATTATTAAACCTGTATTTTTTTATATTGTGGATGTAACCTATATTTATTTATTAAGAACACCAACATGAGATTTTAACAACAGCATCAATATATATTTTAGAAATTTGTAATTTTGTAAAAAAGTACCCTGAATACTTTAAAAAAGTATCAGACCAACCTCGAAAATATCCGACCAGGTTCAGACATAAATTAGCCGTTCAAAAATCAAGATTAGAAATGCAGAGTAGTGGTCCTCATGCAATGGCTATTAAAATTTTCAATAAATTACCTAACGACTTAAAGAGTGAAAACGAACATAGTTTTGCGATTAAATTAAAAAACTTGTTAGTAAAAAAATGTTATTATTCCTTAATAGACTTTTTAGACGACAAAACTTTATAAATGAATCAAGCAGAAAACAGATCGGTCCGCTCCACACTTAATTGCCATACCCTCATTTGGGTCATTATGTTTATGTTATTATTATTAATTTTACATAATCTATAATGTGCAATAAACGATTTGACTTTGACTTTGACTTTGATGTACGTCATTTCCCACATCTGATTTTATATGTACGAGAGAAGCCACAGAAGTGATGAGATTGCTACCGGATTGCATAAGGCACCTTCATCCCCAACCATGCCACCGCAATATTTTGACTGCTTTTCACCATCATAATATAGGTACACTTCCTTCTAACCTACTGGAGTTACTAAGCCCAGAACCTCACTCCGGTACTTCTAGATGTTACCCCACAATACACCCCTAGCAGGACATCATTGCAGGACTTATTGCCCCCACATTGAATAATAATAACCACTATGTATGTATAATGTATATTGTAAGGTTCTATCACACATAATCTTACCGCTTTTCCTCAAAGCGGCGCGCGGCGGTATTATAGAATGGTAAGTACCTACTCGAATCTAACAATTGTGCCGGTTCATAACCATAATAATAACGTAGACAAAATACTGACCTTGTGTTGTAATAAATACTAAAAATACAGGTTAGAATTTTAATGGTACTCACATTATTTTTAACTCCTAAAACTTTGTGTTTGAACGTCAGTCCTTTAGTTAATTTCTTGAAAATGTCGTAGGCATCCATTTTAGCACTTATTTAATTTAAAGTCTTTTCTAAAACTCGGGAAAACATAGCTCTAATTTGTACACGTGAGTGAAAATGTCTTTTTGTTTGTTTTGATTTGATTTGACGTTGTTTGTTTTTAATAGTTCCTGGCCATGGATATGGATACTAGTCCTTCAGCCGAATACAGATTTCTTCATTGATCCTTCTTTCTGCAGTTAAATGAGTCGTAGTCACAGTCCAAGTCACACACAGTAAGTCACAGTTAAGTCCAATCATGCCCTAGTAAAGTCGTGGCAATTTTACTACAAGCTTCTTTGGAGTTTTGGAAACAACACGAAAAGACACGTTTCACTACATTATATCACTTGCCCACACTCTTGCTCACAAATCAGCACTTAATTAATAAAACGCCACCATTTTTATGCATTAACACTCGAAAAAACATAAGTTTTGGAAAATAACACAATGCATGGACATGATTTTCTCGCGTTCCCGACAATAAAAAAACACATTTGAATTGACTTTGATTTGATTATACAAAACAACATATTTGCCTTTGCTTTTTTAGCTCGGGGGATCCGCTAGAGCTATTAAGGCCATATCGCCCCAAAGAAAAGACTCAGTCCGAATTGCAATGCAACAAACAACAAATTCAACAGTGCCACGACACGCCATCGCCAGTAAAGTTGAGCTGATGTTCGCAGATGGCGCCAGCGGATATGGCAAAATCAAGTTTTCTTGTTAATCGTTGCGTTTACAGAAAAATAAACAAGAAAATGTATGATGGGGATCTGACCCCCCCCCTCCCCGCATTTTTTTTTCTATAAATTATGGTGAAAACCGTCTCAAATCCGTTGCGTGGTCTAAAAGGAATTTTTGGAATTCTAACGATACCCCAAACATATATGTTTGGGGTATCGTTAGAATGCTTACACCATCCCGAGTGAAATCATCATCATCATCATCATTCTCAGCCCGTCATCGCCCACTGCTGAGCATAGGCCTCTCTTCTTGTGCGCCACTCATCCCGATCCTGTGCCAATCTTATCCAGGTTCGACCCGCGATCTTTACAATATCGTCGACCCAACGAGCTGGTGGACGTCCGACGCTTCTTTTACCGGTACGCGGCCACCAATCCGTCAACGCTTTAGTCCACCTGCCATCACTCTGCCTGGCAACATGTCCCGGCCAACCCCATTTGAGTTTTGTGATTGTCGAGGCGATGTCACGCACCTTAGTGCGACGTCGGATCTCGACATTTCTCACTCGGTCTTGTAATCTGATGCCGAGCATGGCGCGCTCCATGGCTCTCTGTGCTACTTGCATTCTATGCACAGCCTCATCAGTAAGCGTCCATGTCTCAGCACCATATGTCATGGTGGGCAGGACACACTGGTTATAAAGGCGAGTCTTTCGACATTGTGGAACGTCAACGGATTTGAGAATATCATCCAGCTTGTTAAATGCCGCCCATACTAGCTATGCCCGAGTGACATAGTGAGGATATAATGTTTTTGCAAATATAATCGTTTTTTGGCTGAGCAGTCGTGTTTTTTAATTTTTCAAAATTATGCGTCGTTGCTATTGTTTGCTTGTTTGCAGCATAAATAAAATAGCCACCTTAGATTATATAGGTACGTCGCCTATATGTTATTCTGAAAAATAAGCTATCTCTATTCCGAGTTTCATACAAATCCGGTCAGCCGTTTTGGCGTGAAGAGGTAACACCACGGGTAACACCGTTTTCATCGCCATTTTATCATCAACACGGGTGAAACTGTGGGGCGTAGCTAGTTTATACCATTAGTGTGATTTATTTATGTACATTCGTTTCGTAGTGATAGGACTCTATTGCAGAGTCCGCCTGGGGATGTACCACACATTTGTCAGTTTGCCAAGCAGTAGTGTGCACACTTGGCGCATGGAGGTTGAATAACTGACACTAGGTACTGTTTTTGGTTGGAAGGATAATTTTACCAGATAAATTACTGGGCATGAAGAGATTTGACATCTAATATATCAGGGCGACGAGCGCAGTGCAGTGCGGCGCAGGATTTTGTTCGCAAGTTCTTTATTTATTTATTTACACAGTACATCTATTATTATATACAGGTTGTTTCCTAATACAATAGAGTAGTTAAGTCATCAATAAAATTAAAAGAAAGTTAAAAACACAATAGGGTAGATGACTGATGTTTATATCGTTGAAACCAATAGATCTGATGACGATTTAAGTAAATATAGTATGTTTATTGAAAAAATAATTCAAATCGGTTAATAATGTTCTGATATATGAACGTTTAAAGTTTTTGTTAGAGACAACTTTCCTACAAAACAAAATATGACGTCACGACTAACTTGTCAGAATAGAAATTTATATGGAGCACAGAGAAGTGACGTCACGATTTGCAGCTTCGCCTCTCTGTCTAGCATGATATTAAAATGCTTATAAGTTGCTTATTTTTAATCAGGTTTTTATTTTCTTTTCAATAATCAGCTATATTTATCGGCCACATTTTAATAGGACAATAAAAAAAAAACAATTCTAAGTAAGTTCACAATTCTGTAACTGCTACTGTTTTGGGCAGGCGTGATACTTACCAGTTACCACCAGCTAACCAATGCTCCAATCCAATACCAATGCTTAAAAAAAAGTACCCACAGGTATGAAAACGAATATAATACGGCTATAATTATAATACGACTTTAAGACTTTAGTTGACTTAGTTTAAATTTTCGAACAAGGTTAAGGAAATAACAGAAGTAGAGACATTTTTTTTAAATTCTTTTAAGTGACGAGACTAGCAAGACGTTCGCCTGGTGGTAAGCGTCACGCCTGCCACTAACAGTAGTAGCAGTGCCAGAATTGTGATCTTGCGAACACAATCCTGCGCCGCATTGCACTGCGCTCGTCACCCTGAGATATTAGATGTTAAATCTCTTCATACCCAGTAATTTCTCTGGTAACATTGCCCTTCAATCCAGAACACAGTAATGCTTGTTGCTTGCACACTACTGCTTGGCGGTTGAATAACTGGCAAAGGTCGTACTTCCCCAGGCGGACTCTGCAGTAGAGTCCTACCACTACAAAACAAATTTTGACAGACTAGACGTATACATATATACTGTGGATTTTCAGCACTTCCGGTTGGAGGGGTGGGTCATCATCAGCTAGAAGACATCCACTGCTGGCCGTATACCTCCCCCTTAACAGGAAGGGGGGGTTGCCATAATACCCAAGCTTGGAATTTAACATTCTGCGATCCCGAAGCGGCGGCTTGGGGATCACAGAATGTTAAATGCCAAGCTTGGGCAGCGTCCTCTTAACAGTGATGAAGTAGATTGTTCACCGCTGACGCAGCTGCCCGTCCTCCGATAAGCCCACTTTATTTCCGCCGCCCCATATACCTTTCTAAAATAATAGGGGCGGCAGCAACCTCTGAAATCTACCGCCCCTAGGACGCTGCCGCCCCTAGGCCGCGGCCTATAGGGCCTATTGAAAAATCCAGGACTGTACCCGGGTCCAAGAAGTGTGGGTAGGTAAATAAAATTACACCATCAATGGAATCACTGCGAGTTTAATTTATACTTTTATTACATTCTGTCGCATGAGAATACAACGCTTCGAACATAAACCGATTTACGAAAACAAGTCAGATTCAAAGATACTTACAGTACTAAGTTTTCCGACTATTGATATGTACCTACCATTTTCACCCGAATTGATTCCTTAATTACATTTATCAACAACATCGAAACAAGTAAAGACACCGCTGTTTTTACGGTCACTGAAAACATCGTCACTGACAGGTTTAATTTTTTTGTGTGTCCGAGTTATAAAAAAATATTAGAGTAGTATAGGGCACTTCTTGCCCACAAAAAGGGTCCAAGTAAGCAAGCACTATTAAGTTGTGTGCGAGAAAGTGAGTAAGCTTTTAATTTAAAAAAAAACTAAACTTGGCTTTCATATAAGACGCGCGGATTTGGTCCGGCCGGACCCTCGCGTCTGTCCGCGTTAGACCAATGAGATAATACGTTTGACTATCTTTTTCTCTCGTTACTATGTCGTGTGCGGCGTGAACCAAATCCTCAGATCTGTCAGGGGCATAAATCTTTTAATAATGGTCAAACTTTACTAAGGTAAGTTCGTTTGAACATCAATTATAATACGTGGAAAAGAGACTTAGTTGACTTCTCTCTCTTTTTTAATATTATTAGCATTGCCATCCAGTGTGGCAATGCCGCCAGCATGCAGGGTACGCTGCCGACTGGTAGTGGGTTTAAGCATTTGCATTGTCTCTACAGTCATCGGTCTGGATACAAACCTTTTGTTTTTTGTTGTGTAGTAGGCTAAGTCTAAGGTTAGGTCTTTGTAGTTTATGTATAATACGTAACCTCGTAAAAATTACCTGCAAATTTATCCGGTACTAGAGACATGTGTCATTGTGGCTTAGTTCATACAAAGAAGCATGGGAAGTTTGTACCACTTGGGTATGGAAAATGTCCTAAGCCTTATAGAAAAAAGTTATTAGTATTAAATTTAAAAAAAATTTGAGGAACGAGGTAAATATTTTGTTGGCTTCCTTATAGTCTAATAAACTTGTTCCCAGTGATCGTATAAACACGCTAACCTCTTTCCATATCCTACAACAATAGTACTTTAAGTGTCTTCACCGACTGCAAGGGTCTTACAACAATTTTGAAGAGAAGCCTACGGGCCCCCACACCTAACCTTATTCGATCATATACAATACTATGAAACATCTTCTTTGTACATTCCCCACGGACCGATCCAAACCTTTAAAAGTATTAACAAAACTCTTCAACTAAATGTAGTTTAACACGTATTCTTTCCTCTTTGATCAACGATGGCAAACTATAACTTTTACACAATAGTAACACAATATTAGTTTAGGCTTAATAAATCGCGCGCCCGGTACCCACCCTCGACTCAAATGCTTCTAAAATTACCCTTAATTTAATAAATTATTAATTTAGTTTTTGATTAAATTTTAACTAATCGAGAGTAGGTACCGCTCGCGTTCGCTTAAAAGAAACAGAAAAAAAATCGATGCTTATAAAACGCAGATCGTGCATACATTAAATTACGAAAAAAGAAAAATCTAATCCTAAGTGTGTCAGCAAAAATATAGGTGCAGTAAAATAAAGATTGTCACTTAATTAACTTTTGACAATAATAAATTGTATTTTTTCTTAAAAAAATATTATGTGTATAAAATGTGTCACCGAAGCATAACAAGTTGTAGACGGTGTAATTCTAATGAGAAAGGCGAAATTGCAATTAGTGCTAAACGGATGCTCATTATTTAATCTACAATCATAATAGGAATAACCCTTGCATTGGACACTGAGCAGCGAGCGCCTCAACACTTCAACGTAATGAGTCTATGCCAGTAAAGTTTCAGCCAAACTCAGCTCGAAGCTTGCTTTTGGGAACCGTTCCCAGTAAAATTGCACCGTCACCTTATTTCTGTAGATAAAAGTTATAACTAGAATATAACTGTCGGTATATTGTTAGTGTGTATATTGTAAATATTTTTTATTTTATGAACTGCAGACTTGCTCGACCGGAGATCAGACTAATAAACTACTTATTATAATACTTATTATTTTTTTATTCCATTTAAAGTCGTAAGTGCACTTTAAGTTACTGAACTATGTTAAGTTACGGTATGAGGATGATTTAATTTAATTTTGAACAAAAATTACACCTCACAGTTTTCAGGACTAGATTTTTAGAGAGGCATAAGAAAACCTAAAAATAAAGGAACATAAAACTCTAATTTGAGATTTTTGAAGGATGCGAATAAGTTGAAATCTGGTCGAAGACTTATCGACTTATTTAAGATTAGGTAAATGTAATACATACGAATACATCTATATTTACTGAGGTACTGTGGCAGATTGAAAACTATTGCTAGAATAACTGTACTATTAAGTATATGAATTGTATATTAAGTGGAAGATACTGATATATATTATTAAAGCTATAGACTTAGGAATATATCGACCCATTATTTCGAATCACCATCGATTTTCCCTCAAATTCTCAAAGATGCTTGGTAATGTCACAGCCAAGTATTATTAAATAAAAATATGCCTTATTAATAAACTTAGGATGAGGTCCGATGTGATCCAATAACAATAAATTATAAAATGCAGTCGATATATTCTTAATAACGGAGTCTTCTCTCCCGTCGAGCAGTTAAAGATATTTTATATAAATAACTATTGTAGGTACTGGTGTCAACAGTAATTCAGTACAATCGTGAAGACAATAGTACTAAACCACAGGAGAGTAACTATTGCATTTTTATATGGATGGATCAACAAAAAAAATAATGTTATGCATGTATTGCGATAAACTATTCAACAACTGTTATAATCTTGTTTGAAATTTACAATATAATAATTAGATAAAAATATAGAACTTATAGCTTATTGTATTGACACATTCTATTTTTTATGAATTACAAATACATAGGCGTTGTCCTGTGACCGCTGTCAGAAGACTAAACAGTTTGCTATATTAATTAATACGTTAAAAAAATCTTTATTGGAGTTAATACTTAAAATTATTGGAGGTAATACTTATATCATAAAAGCATAAATTCTTATCAGCAGATTTTTGTGAATTATTTTGTGAACGTGGTTTATATCCGGTGAGGAGTTCAGTAGGTATGTATTCATTTTATTAATTATTAGTTTTTCTGTACGAAAATATTTTTCGAAATGATTTCTATACAAAATCGATGTACATTAAGCAGTATAACGACGTTTAGTATAAATTGGCAGTATTTTACGGTCACAAAATTTGACGATTGCAAATTAAAAAAATGGTAAAACATACTTAAATACTTTAAAATGACTTTAAGTGCCACGAGCCGCGGCTCGAATACTGAAATATATAATCATACGTTAATTTTTACGTAAAGCTACAGCATAAGAAAGCTGGAGTATTTGTATAGGAATGAGAGTATCTACAAAACTATACAAAAACCACTGTAATGTATTAAATACTCACTTCCAATCTGTATTCATAATTATATACTGGGATATGATGAAACTAACATAGATTTTACACATTTGTGCACTATTTTTGAGACGTACCTATATGTGTATACGTATATTTACAATATATACCCAACACCATAATGTCATTTTAAAGTATGGTATCTTAAATTACCTATAGTAGGCTATTGTTATAGTTGTACTGTTAAGAAGGCATTCCGTTGCTGAATTATTTGTGTATTATGTTAATAACACAGAAGGTTTATAGTTATATTCTTTACGAACTTAACGTCTTAACTGGCAAAAAAGCGAAAAATCATATTGCAATTCAGAAGGGCAATTATTGAAAGTTACAAATTCATAAAACAATTTTTCTCACTTTTAATCTTACTATTAAAAAATGCAGTATTTTGGTATACATTGCAATATATATTATCGCCTACTTACTTATATTGTTTCGCTGCTTACTTTCTGGGTTTCTCTTTTTGTGTTTTCCAATTTTAACGCTGCTATCTTTTGATATTTTTTTGCCGACACATACCCAAACTTAACATAATATTCTAGACACGAACTAACAACAATCACCAACGGCTGTCTCCAAAATCATTGATGTATCACGCAGCTATCAACTGAGATCAAAAATTTAGAACTAGAGAAAATGCCAAACCATAACACATAAAACATGGTGGGAACAAATCCAAAAGTCAACGAAGCGACCAACAATAAGCTAATACAGCCAAACAAACAAAAACTAATTGCACAGCGAAATCAATAAACAGAACATTAAATGAAATTATTAAGACTAAGTCTAAGTTTCACTATCAATAAATCCATTAGTAGAATATATAAAAATCCTTTCCATTAATGATTTTATCTATTCGCTATTTAGTTAATAATATCACGAGGCTCTTTCCCTAACGGGTACGCCACGATAATTCAATATGTGTGTGTATTGCTAGCTTAATATTTACAATTCAAACTACCCGCTTGCCTTCTCGCCTAAGCTCCAGCTAACGATGCTACTATGTTCTCAAAGATTCAGATTGTAACAGAAACTACCGCTGTAACATTTGAATAAAAATTAAAAACAAAATAATATTACTGAGGTACTAGTAAACGGAGGTATTAGCGTTGTAACCAGAGTTGTAGTTTAACATAATAACTTCTATTTCACAGTAACGCAACCCGTTGTTAGTTATATTAATTCATTATTGTATTTCAAGAACAGCGATTATAACTTATTTATCTACCAAATAAATTCCCATTAAATTGTAAGTTGATATCACAAAGTATACATAATATATCCCGAAAAAGATAAAAGATAAAAGATCTTATAATAATCCTTAACCAAGTTACTATATAACTTCCTTTTAAAATAAATGCAATAGCAATTGTTCTTCTGTAAATTGCATTGATGCTGAATTGTTATGTAATTATGTTTATCGGTTTGCATTGATTTATATCTGTTACGTTTCAAAAACTATCTAGGTATCACTTTCAGCGACCGTTTACTGATATGTCCCAAATGTAGGTAAGTTTTGATTGGATATGGCAACACAATTTTAGTTGTGTATATTAAATTCTTTTGATTTTCAGTTTTATGTTTATAAATAATTATAATGATATAAATGCAATTATTATCTCCGTTTCCATTCTCTTTGGCTTTGTGAAATATCACGGTGTTAAATACTTTTTATTTAGTTTATTATGATGAGATATAGATTGCGATATGTCGGGCAAGTTTTTGTGTCTTCGTTAAGTGGTTCTTTAGCTGAGCTGTGACAATAACCCTGAGTTAGATATGTCCTATTTTTCACGATCATAACGATTCCCAAGATATTTACCTACAAAATAAGTAAATAAAAATATTTTTTACAATCTGCGGCCATCTTATGGTTATCCCTAAGAGTTTTTGAGAATAATATAATAATAATCTAATAAATTTTCAATAACGAGATGTCCGCTACGTTGGTCGACATTAAATTAAGAACCACTATACACTCATAGAGAGAAATCCGAAAATGGATACAGGTTAAATATAATTCTATCGATGAATACCTAAGTCTACTTATTTTTTTACAGAAGAAGTGATTATATTTTGTTTCATGATTTGAAATCATGCACACGTATACGATCGTCGAACCGCTTTTCGAAGACCCACGCTAAGGCTATCCAGCGTCTCTATTTCCTAAACTCTTCGCTCACTCTTAACCCTGTAATCTGGGGATTCTCCAAAGTCTGGCAACATTGCAGCATTATCCCTTTTCGAAACGTCACGTGACCGCTATTCGTCCGTCGTCCGGTATCCGCCTGCGACCGTCGCCGCCGCGCCGCGGGGCGGTGTGGCGGCACTACGCTGTCTTCCCACCCATCCTAACGCATTCTTTCATGGTATGAAGACGAACGAAGGCACGGCTACTTATACACTGATCATCGTAATTATCATTAATTATTGAAGCCAAACGCACATAGATAGATATTGTTCGATTAGACGTTAAATTTTGTACTTTCGAAATCAGATTCTAAGAAGTCTTTAATTTTTTAATCAACATCAACATTTTTTCATTAATCTAAAAATTTTGGTAAATTATTTCCTAAATAATCTGATTCAATTCATTAATTTAGATTTGGCGTTCCGAAAAAGTTTCTTTAAAAAATATTTTCTTCTTTAAAATTACTGTTTTTTAAAATTTGTACGTTTCTCATTTGTACAGTTACCGAATCTAATTTGACACTAGACAAGTATCGAAAAGTGATTTTACAAAATGCATCCTCTTTAGAATACAGTTGGCATATATATTTGGCAGTACTACAAATATTATAATACTTTAGTATTGCTCTGAATTACATTGTCATATTGAACACTGTTTGATCATTTTCACTAGAAAACGTCTACAACACGCGTTACTAATAAAGTCACGAAGCGAAGTCCGATCCGAAGCGTACACTAGCGCCCTCTACAGGCCGCGTGCGACAATACTGTTTATGTAACTTTAACCTAACGTCAATATTTTACTAATATATAATACGATTAACCATTAAATGCGGCGCATCCTGCATCGTTTTGGCATTGTCCGTTATATTGCACATGTGGGAGGGCGCCTGGGAGGCGGGCAGCGGTTCAGGCCGTAGGCTGAGGTCATTGCAGGCCGGGCGGCAGCTGCGGTGCGTGCTCCGGCGCGCCCAGGTCGAACAGGTGGTGCGGCGCCGGCGCCAGCGCGCTGTGCAGCGCCGACGTCTTCAGCAGCCGCTTGAGCATGCCGCTCGAGCCGCGGTGCTGCAGACTCTTATGCGTCGTCAGCGAGTTCTTGGTGCGGTACCTCCGGTGGCAGAACTCGCACACGTACAGCGTGTCCGACTGCTCGTGCTTGTCCTGGAAGTGCCGCTTCAGCGAGTAGTAGCAGGAGAACGTCCTGCGGCAGTACGGACACTCCTGCGGCTCGTTGATGCCCCCGGCGGTCGGCGGAGGCATGCGCAGCGGCGGAACGGCTGAAACACCAATCACCGAGCTTTATTTCCTACCACTGCACTCCGAGCCCACATTTTCGCATTCTATCGGGGTAAAGCGTTGTTAGTGGCAACACGTGAAGATTTTGTAATTAGAATGATTTTAGAATTCGAATGCGTTATTTGAAAATTAAGGTTTCGTAGATATTAGGCACATGTATGAGGTTATAATTATATAAAATTATAATACTAATAATAATGCACTGTACACATCGACTAACTACACAGTAATCACGAGATTTGATTATCAAAATTGTAAGGAAATCGTTTCAACCACAATGACACAGAAACACGTGATAACAAAAATGATAGAAGCATGCTCCAAGCAACACAACAACGTCAAAACTGCGAAACCCGCGGGGAGGGGCCTTCGGGATCATAACCGTAAACGAAAAAAAAACATAAAAATTCTAAAAACTTAAAGGGGAATTAAAAGAAATAATAAGTGAAAAAGGACCCTTAACCTAATCTTATAAGTAATAAGTCTAATCAGGATATAATATATGTATCATGTTAATGAGAGTTAAGTTAGCGGCTTATGTCGTAGTGTTGTCGGTTCTAGAAGCGAGTGCTAACCTTTATGGGTGGCGGCTAGGAGTGCGGGCGAGAGGTTGGGCCTGTGCTGGTTCTCTTTGCTAGACGAGCACTGCCGCACGCCGCGCCAACTCCGCCCCAGTAGTCACTAAAAAAACCGGATTTGATCCGTCTCCCCCGGCCTCGACTTGTGGTAGGTGTATATGTGCGTCATCAGGGAGTTCCTCGAACAGTATACCCTTTCGCATATCGTGCACCGATACTCTTCCTGCCTCTCGGCGTGCTTGTCGGCGATGTGCCGCTTCAGCGAGGCCTTCGAGCACAGTACCTTCCCGCATAGTGAACACGAGAATAACTTTTTACCTGGAAACAGATTGAAAAAACAAAAAAACAAATGAGGCGTCCGCCCCGTACGCGTAAACATAAAATAATTTCATCTACCACCTAACTCGGGAAACTTAATCCACAGAGTGGCAACATTGGAATGTTTTTATGTCAAATTTAAAGAGTTCAAAAATTAAAAAAATTAAAGTGAAAAATCAAATAAATCAAAAGATAAACTAAAGTGTAAAATGAAAGGAAATTAAAATTAGAACATGATGGCGAAGCTACAGTGGCCGATGAAGTGGGTGTTACGTAATAACTGCATGCAGAGGCGGGAAATAAAAATATATTAGGCGGAATAACTAAAATGTGCAAAGCTTGGAAATCAGAAAAAAAACAACAGTGCAGTGTAGAATTTTGAAATCCCTATGCATCTCAGTAATAAGCGTTTAAATAAGAAAAAAAACCATAAATTAAGTAGTAACAAGGTAGCTCGATGTGGATATCTAATAAAACGGACAATTTTTTTGTATATTTGTTTTTATTAAAAACGCCATTATCATCAATATTAGGATTTATGAAGTTCGGTTTAACGATTACAAATTACATTTTATGAGTAGTTATTTCAATTATTTTATTTTAAAAGTAAAGAAGGAAAAATAACTATTTTACGGTGATAATAATAAATGTGAATTATTTTAATATATATTATGTATAATAGATGTGCAGCCCATTAGGTAGATCAGTAATAAAAAATTTGGCGCGTTCAAATACACTGTGCATATTTTTTTCAAATATAATTGGAAGACAAGAAAACAAAAAATATTACAATAATTTGGCACAGTCAGCGGTCACAACCGGTAATGGGCTGCATTACATGTCAATCGTCAACAGAACCAGATTCGTGGATAGAACAATAATTTAAAGAAAATAATAATATAAAATTTTAATACAACAACCAATAAATTAATTTAGATTCCTTATAAAATAAGTAAAAATGCCAACAAGAAGTATATAAGAACACATTGGATAAAGTCGACGCGGCTTAGGTAGCGCGTGTGAAAATAAATCACCTTAACATGTTAGAAAGATAAAAACATAAACAGGTCACAGAAACAGTCTTAATCTTGCTAAGGTCCTAACTACTGTAGTTTTGACAGGGATGTGTCCTGCTCCTTGGACACGATGTAGTGCGCCCCCCAAACCCACGGGCTCAGCCCCATGAGATCCATAGCTTATCTAACCAATCGAAGATCAATCGAATCACATAAATTTCGAGTTCATAATACCAAAATTAATCACGCCTCGACTTTTCGCCTTCCGTGCGATTGTTATAGTTCCGTAAAGTCATCAATAATTTAGTATATAACGTACAATTTTTATCTATAAAATACGTCTAATAGTGTACACCAAAACGCGTCTTAGTCTAGTCAGTCTATAGCGCTTATTAATTTGGCAAATTTTCCAAATGGAGTTAATTTTTTTATTAAATAAATTCATAATTTTTCTAATGCTACTCATAACCGTGTAGCCTCATGACTGCCAACGCAGCACATCCCTGTAGTATTAAACTAAACAAGCTATCAACTATATGAATTCAGATAAACCTTAACTCTAGTTAGTCGACTAACTTAATTCCCAAACCCAAATTAACAAGAAAAACTAACACTAGACTACATAAAAACAACAATCCTACGTTTCACGTCGAAACATTGCAACTTTTGCAAATAAAAACTTAACATTTTCCTCACAAACGGAATGTTGCGAAATTTTACAAATTTTAGATTCCTCTTTTTCGAATTTTTCGTTACCTTAGTTTTTCCTAACGTCATTCCAAATTAGCACCAAATCACTAGTCTTCCAATTGGACAAAGGTAGAATAAAGCTTACTAATATAATATAAGGGTGGCGACATACTAATAGAGTCAGAACACGATTTGAATGCCTGCGAACAAAAACTGCTTTAGTGCTACGAAGTATTTATGCTCTGGTTAATGTTTTCTAAAATTCTGATTACTTCACTGCATTTATTTCTCAAATATTAAAATAATATTAAAATTTGTATTCTTGAGATATACTTGTCTACACAGACTGTAAATTTTTATTGAAACTTACAATTGACGCTAAATTTATAAAAAAAAAGAAAATTATCAATATGAAAAAAATATTTAAACCTAGCGGATTTAAATTATTTTTTAAAAGTAGCTTATATAAAGCTTTGAGTCAAAATGTTATTTTTTTACTAGGACCTGATAAAGGAAGCTGTTCTTCACACAGAGCGATCATTAGCATAATTATAATTTTTAAGGCGCACGTAAGTGACGTCAAATCTATATTTAATGCGGTCTCTGTCCAGCATGAAACTAAAATGCTTAGCTTCCATATTTTTGAACCGATTTTAATCTTTTTTTCTGCTAATAGACTAGCTTTGTTATGAACCATTAAAAATAATCATTACGTTGTGCGTATTAATTATTTACTTCCAAATCGTAGTAGGTCCGTATAAATGAAGCTATCTGCATAATACTGCAAGTAATGAGTATTGAGTATAACATAAAAATCGTGTTCTTACCCGGCCAAGCGTCGAACCCTAACTAAACAACTTGTAATGGCTAAGCTTTACATAACTAGAAATAACAACAGAATCTTAACATAGGTATAGCATTATTTAGGAAGCCTCTTAAGTTGTTAAATGTAAAGCGTCGATTGCGCGGAGTGTTCCGAACACTACCTAACTTCTAATTAGAAGCTACGCAATATAATATGTCTTTTTAGAACACAATAAAATTGTATAAAGCAGGCACTAATTATATAAATTGTATATAGTTTTACAATAAATTATGTTAACATTTACACTCGATACTTATTCACTATAAATAAAAGAAAATGTAACAATTTCGACATAATCGATATAGTCGATATATTCGCATGTGATGTACCAAAGAACTAGACATTAGTAAAGGATGACACAAAGATTAAATTTTTGTGTTATAATAACACAAACATAAAAACAATCTAAAAAGTTGCCTAAAAGTAGATGCCTTACTTTCAATGTGATATATTCAAATTATGAGCCTTATTCGGTTCTATTATTATTTTGTAAAGTGCTATGAGAACACATAATCATGCTAAATAATGAATTATATTAACGTGTTTAGTTATATTTCGTTCTAATGTTAATAACGAATTTATTGTAAAGTTACTGTCATCTTATTTTCAGATAAAAACTACTATATTATTTCATGGCAAGCAAATAATTATCGTAATAACGACAAATACGAAAGTTTGTTTGAAGTTGTTAATAAATTCACAATATGTTGAAATTTAGGAACATTTAACACGGAGATTTATTAAAGTTTAATTCTATAACCTATTATGTATCTATGTGTATAATAATGTATTATTTAATTACAAATTGTACAAAGAAATACCAACAAAAATGTGTACGGTGTAAATGTACAAAATAATAATAAAAAGGTACACAAAAAGCAAAATATGTTTGATAAAAACTAAATAAGGCTCAACTAAACAAGAATCATTAATAAAATAAAAACGAACACAAAGTGAAATAAAATTAATAATTGAAAAATTAAATATCTAACTAAATAAAATAATAGAATTAAAAATAGCCATATTCGTTTATTTTTGTTATTAAATGGCACCTTGCGATTCACTTTGCAACAGCATTTTTATGTGCATTGACTTTCAGAAAGTATTTTTTTTAAAGAATAGCAGTTTAAATGTAAAAAATCAACAGAAAAAGAAAATGAAAACAGTCGAACTAAAAAATATATGTAACTGGTGTATATTCTGGTTTTATTTGTGTATGTGTACGTATATGGGATTGTGATGTCGTTAACTCGTGATCGTATATGTATGTATAGTCCAGTTTCAGTATAATAATATATTTTTGTAATATTCCGGTATTTTTGCTATGAAGTGCTTCTGCGGGTTTTGTTTTTTAGGAACAGAATCATATTTCGGTGCTATGGTTTGAACGTGTCAGTCTTAAATTCAAAGAACAAACATAAACGATCGATTTGAAAAGCCTCTTATGCCAATTATATATCTGTGTATATAACTTTTTTATATAAATGTTTTAGTAATCTCGTATAAATATCTAAGATTGAGATCATGCAGATATAAATTACAGAAATAAATAAATTGCCGAAAAATGAACACAATATTAAAAAAAATATGCCTCTTCCGTTACTTACGCGAACACCGTTCCTTTCATATAAATTTAAGCCTAATATATAAATTTACAGCACCAAGATTTTTCATCTTTTCTCAAAATATTAATTTTTCTCTTCGCCTTATTGTCGCACATTAAACATAGTTTTAAAAATGGAGGAATAATCAACACCGCATTATTTGCAGTCGAGTGCGGCCGCCCGCTGCCGGCCCGGCTCGAATGTTGGAATGTCACTCGTCCTAGTATTGTAAGGTCGTGTGTGATGTCAGTCACGGCCGTGCACCATCAGATCGCGTCAGCTCAAGGACCCCACGAATAAATATCGTTAAAAATCTAAACATAAACTATATCGAAATCCCTCTCCGGAGACTTTAAAAAAGAGAATATAAAGTGGGGGCCCGGTTAGACGTTGAACTGGTCCTTGAACTTGTAGAAGTCGACGGCGTGGTGTGTATGCGGGTGTGGGTGAGTGTGGGGGTGCGGCGGCTTGGCGTCCGCGGCGGCGGCTACGGACAGGTTCTGCGGCTGGGGGTGCGGCGCGTGCGGCTGGGGGTGCGGCAGCGCGCGCTGGCGCCGGTGGTAGATGCTCTTGTGGTTGTTGAGCGAGTTGAGCGTGCGGAACACCTTGTGGCAGAGCGTGCAGCGCGCCGAGTGCAGCGGCTGCAGGTGCTGCTGCTCCGTGTGCCGCTTCAGCGTGAGCCGCGTGGAGAGCAGCTTGCCGCACACCTCGCACCGGTGGCCCGCGCCCAGGGGGCCCACTGTGCCACACATAACAACCAACATTAGCGCATTAGTCCCGCGCGCCGCCTCGCGTCGTAGCCAACACCACTCGCTTCCGACGGGTCCCGTTATGAAGGAACCAATTGGCACAATTAGTACCACTGCTCGATTAAACGAATTTTAGAGGCTCGTAGAGGCAATCAACGTTCTAGAATCGAATTTGACTAATGCGCTTTGAATCGAAATCGTTGGTGGTTATGTGTGTACCGATCGTAGATGTCCCAATTGGTTCCAAGAGATGAGGCGGCGTGCAAGCGTAGCCCGGGGCTGGGCCCCCGACCGCCCGGGGCTGCGCCCCCGACCGCCGGGGTACGCTTGTACGCAGCGCGGCGAGCGTTAATCACGGTCGGTTAAATACAATACATACATATAGAGATAAAGTTTGCGATGCGCATGCATAACTATGCTATATACAAATGTTAGGAACATATCGCGTTTCACATCGTTCGTAAACTTAACAGACTCGTAGGGGCAAGAATATGGCGCGTTTAGTTTAGGTGGTAGGTAATGGCAGCTCGGTTTCTTCAAATGGCAACGAGGAGGGGCGGGCGCGTGCGCAGGGCCGGCGGCGGCGTCAGTTGACGGGGAAGTAGGGCCCCGCCTGCGGGGGCGCGGCCGGCTGCTGCTTGCGATGGTAGATGGACTTGTGGTTGCGGAGGCTGTTCAGGCTGGAGTATACCCGCCGGCATATGTTACAGACGGGCTCGCGCGACGGGCGCATGTGTACGTTCTGAATGTGCCGTTTGAGCCGCGTGAGCGAGGACAGGCTCTTGTTACAGGGGTCGCATCTGTAATCTTCCTGGGGGGTGCGGGCGCCACCTGGTCACAACAGAAGCGGTTAGCCCCTCGGAAGCTCACGTTTAATGCACTCTGTATCGTAGCCTCTCAAGCACCGCCACCCCCCGCCCGCGCGCCGCGGCGCCCGTGATGCCTCGCTGCTCGCAAGCGGTATTAGTATGTAGTAAGTTCGACTAGCCTCGACTCGACTTAGTAAGCTCAGCGATGGGTGATGCTCAACACAACGCGCCGCGCGCCCTGAGACGCGCTCGGCTCTCGTTTCTCGAACAAAGCGTTACTGCTCAATGAATTAATTGAAACTCGATTATTATTTTCAAGAAACCGACACCACGTTACCGTTGCTAAAATTCCATTGTCCAGCTATACGTCCCGGTTAATTTAACATGTTATGCTTCGTTTCTCAGCGGTATTATGATCGGATGTCGTTCGACAGTATTTAGAAATATAATGAATCATGAGATCCGCTACGCTCCGCAAAATCAAATAAAACTGACACGGCGCTCTTTCCAAGTTTATTGAGTTATCATTGTTTGTTCTCGGAAGACTATTAGTAAACTCTTGATACAATTTTGATGTTTCATTTTGATGTAGTTTTCGTAATATTACAGCCAATTGGGTACAGTACAATACGGTAATAAATACAGTTTTTTGTTGTAATCGTTCGGATGTTGGATAAAATAAAATGAGAATTTAAAAAAATAAAATGCAAATAGAAATGAAGAACATAAACCTAACGAAGACATGGGAGTGAGGGGTTCCTGGCACACGTGTTCACATCTAAGACAAGCTAGCAGTTTCCTTGTATAGTATACATTAAACTATGTTACAGTACAATAACATGCACGCCGCATTGCGTTTTGGTTCAATGATCAACATTTCCCAGTTTAGAACGGACAAAGCGAAAAAGGGGACAATTTTATTTGCCTATTTCGTCTTCATCGAACCATAACACAAAAAGCTAACATTAATTTAGATACAGAACACAGAGCACAAAATGAACATATACGAAGATTAAGAGGATATATATATATCATATATATACATAAAATAATAAATATTAGATATATATGTCACGTGATAATTGCCTCATACATTTGTAAAAATATAAAACCTGGTAATGATATATAAACCTAATAATGACAGAGCAGAGAGGAAGCGGTGATGGTGGCATACGACAGACAGTGCATTAAAAATATCGTTTGTTTCAATATATGTAGGTAATGCATAAAATAAACTTGTTGCTAGACAAGCTGAGACTCACCTTGAGACGTGCTCGCCATGCCGTCGGCCATGGGGCTCGGCAAGCCTGAGAACAAACGCAGCTCTGTGAGCGAACGTTCACAAACCCGTTCAATAGTCACAACAAACAACATAATAATAAACAGTAGATTAACAGTAAAAAAAATAACCACATCACACAAAAACCAGACGATAAAGTTCAAATTCCACTGATAAAGATTTATATATGATTTGTAACTACTTTATAAAACTAATAATTCTCAGCTTTACAACACAAATTTGCAAAAAGGAAATGTATTACAAGCTTCCACTAGTACCTGAGTACTGACGTTAAAATAAATCTTTACCAGTTGATTGTTAAAAAGTTATCAAATATAAAGTACATACCACTCAATGATGGATGTTGGGAGAGCTCCAACGGAAAGTTGTAAGTGTTAGACGGCGTGAAGAGCTTCGTGTCCGGGGGCGGTATGAACGGGGAATGAGGCAAGTGCGGCGGGGGAGTGCGGTCTTCTGCGTCGGCGGAGCTGCCTCGCGACGGCGGCCCGCCTCCCTGAGGGACGAGCGTAGGCAATTTAGTTTTAGTCGCTTCTGGATTACTTGATCTTTGTCATAGTGGGGATTTGTAGGTCACTAATTTTAATGTACCTTTGTTTTCTTGTATACCTCTGGGGTTTTCTGTTTTGTCACTATTTGGTGAAGCACAAAGTAAGCCTAAGCCCTGGTAGGCTAAATACTTTCGGTTTTTGAAAGATTATAAACGCGAGTGAAATCGCACAATGCAACTATTTAGAAAAAAAACTCTAACAGACTACAGCCGAGGTTATTTTAATGTTATTTGCAAACGCCATTCTTTATTTATTTTATATCTCCCGATAAAGTAACATACGACGTTGTATGTGTATATGTTGCAGTCAAAACAAAAGAAAGGAAAAAAGATATCTAAATAAAATTATTTTTACGAAATAAAAACTACGAAACAGAACTCATTCCTAAAGAACCAAATTAAAAATGTTGTTATTAGCTAAAGCCCGGCACTGAAGGTACTCGACCACTATTAAAGTTTGTGTTCCAATTTAACTTTGGAATAGCCAAAACTTTTTGTATTAAAATATTTTTATTTTCCACAAGAATTTATGTTAGAACTCTGATTAGTTTTGAGATCATTTTCTATATTTGAACATGATTAGAATTTAAAAAAAACTGAAGAGCACAATCACCAATACTTAGCGACAGCCAGTCTTGCATTTGTCTAGTTTTCAGTGTATTTAATAACTTTTTTGTGCGACATTTTCACTGCGCGAAAAAGCACATTACATAAAGATAAAAACAAAAACCTTTTTTTTAAAGTTTGTATTAAGTACCTACATTTTTTAATAGACCATATAGAAACACGAACTTTTAAATTCTCGTTTCTATTTTAAAGGGGACATCTATTTTATTTTGATTTACTTTTTAGGTGTGCTCCGCGGTTTGACTCGCGACGAAAAATGGCGATGACAATGATATCAAAATCAGCCTATTATCTTTTTCCAGAGTTTCAGCTATCTCTATACCAAATTTCATCAAGATCAGCCAAGGTATTAGATCGTGAAAATGTAACAAACAGACGCATAGACTGACAGACAGAGATAAAGGGACAGAGCAAATCAAATTTATGAAATTATAATGATAAGTAATTAACACAGTTGACAGAGGACCTGGGTATGTCCTTAAACTGCAACCAGACCCAACGGAGGACGGCAGCAGCGTCCTAACGATGGTGAGCATTCTGCGATCCCCAAGCTGCCTGCCAAGCGAGGGGATTATGGCAACACCCCTCTATAAAGGGGGAGGCCTTCGTTCAGCAGTGGGCGTTTTATGGCTGATGACGAACACAGTTGACTTAGGCTTAGCAATAAGGTCCGTTGCAGTAAGGGTTCGTTGGACAGCCTACGCGTACGAAACTCTTAGAAATTGATCTAAGTAATCTATAAGTTCAAGACAACTGTCAAAAATCTCTCCTATCGCATCCGGCGTAATCTAATAGACTAAACAGTCAGCCTAAACACCATTTCACCTTGACATTGGCTGCACTGACCTCAATTGGCAATCTTATCAAACTATACCCAAACTATAACATTAACCACCATTGCTGTATTTCAATCCAGTATGTATAATAAATTGGTGGAATGGCGAGTAGTGTAATCGAGACAGTGTGAATGCGTCGCCAAATGCAGGTGACATTGAGATTACCGAGTATACAGGGTACGTGGTAGTGGCACAGTAGATATTTAAGATAAAGCAGTAGTTTAACTTCAAACAAACGCCCGAATCTAGTTACGTGATCAAAAGAGCATCCTTGCCCCCGCCCGCTACGATACTTCACGGTACGCTACAGGGGCCTTTATTTTTGAATCGTACGCAAAGTTGCGCATGTGAGCGGAGCCGACTTTCGAACGATATTGAACCTTATTTCAAATTATCGTTCGAAGGTCGGCTCTGCTCGCATGCGCAACACCTGCGTAAAAATACAAACATAAGACCCCAAAGCGATAGTCGCGTACGCCGCGTCATTGAGATTCGCCTTGTGTGACTGTCTTCAGCGAATGCTTCTAAACTGACAGACTACAATTCAATAATGCACATTTTAGCAACCCTAGCCTTTTATCCGACAGTAGGTATTGAATACTAGGACACGTCCGAGTCAAACTACTGCTTTAGCTTATTATATCTACTGTGGTCGACGTCTAGCTGCCTAGAATCCGTACACAGAACTCAGCGAGTGTCAAATTGCAAACGATTGTTATGGTTCGAGTGACGTGTCTATCGGCGATGAACGTCAGTTTAGCGCTGCGTCGCGATCAATGAATGAAGGTCAATCATCGTGTTACTAATGTTACTGGGATGGTTTTTGGGATTCCGTACATTAATACTTGAAGAATTCCAATGGGACTGTCTGTTATATCTTTTGAAACGTAATTTTAGCGATTCCCTAAAATGTTCCTATAATTTAAGCTTAAGACGGTAAGTATAAAGATATAATATACTCGTATCAACTAGTAAGAAAAACTGGAAAAATGCAAGTCAGGCTCGACCTAACAATCGAGAACTTAACTGATTTTATTAGATTGTAAGTATGTTTATGATTTGTAGGAATTTCTTCTTAAAGCACACCCCGTCTTTTCGTGTTCATAATTTTTCTCCATCCTAAGCTTGCCTGAAAGAGATCGCTTTTAGCGATAGGCCGCCATTTGTGCACTAGTATTTAATTTATTTTATCCTTTGTATGTATGTTTCTTTGGTGTGAGCAATAAAGAATTAATCTATCTATCTATTTTTAGGTAACAATTTTTAAGTAACCACATAATGTGGTTACGTCTATTTTGGAAGACTACAATATATATATTTTTTTTCTGGCTATCTTATTGATAATGTCTCTAATGCAAGTTAATTGGTAGGCAATGTTTCATTCGCCACAGAAAATCTCCATAAATCTCTCATAATAATAACCAAAATTGTTTTTCTGTTAATTTGTAGTGTTTTTCATAATAATTATGTTTTTTTTCCTATTTTTCAAAGGTTTTCTTGTATTAGTAGGACTCTACTGCAGAGTCCGCCTGGGGAAGTACCACACCTTTGCCAGTTATTCAACCGCAAAGCAGTAGTGTGCAAGCATTACTGTGTTCCGGTTTGAAAGGCAATGTTACCAGAGAAATTATTGGGTATGAAGAGATTTAACATCTAATATCTCAGGATGACGAGCGCAGTGCAGTGCGGCGCAGGATTGTGTTCGCAAGTTCACAATTTTAGCACTGCTACTGTTAGTAGCAGGCGTGACACTTACCACCAGGCGAACGTCTTGCTCGTCTCATCAGTTGTAGTATAAAAATAATAATAAGAAAAAGTATCTTTTTCACAGATTTCAAAATAATATATGATTCAACTCACAATAGGTCTGTGGGAGTGCGGCGACGTATCATCCGTGCTTCTGTCGATGTCCGGGTTGGGCGGGCAGATCATGTCCAGCGGTTCGTTCTTAACCTCGTCCATGAGCCGCGGCGACGGGGACGAGCTGCTATTGGAGATTCCATTCCCATTGTTCCCTGGTTCGTGAGCCCTCGTGTTGTTGACCAGAGAGTGGTTCTTGGTCGAGAAGTCATGGATTTGGGGCTGTTCCGTGTTGTTGTTGTCGTGGCGGGGACGCTTGATGACGTCTGGCGAGTTGTCGGCTGAGCGGGACATCCTGCGCTGGGCGAGCGGGAGGCAGCGGATCATCTGCTGTACGCTGGACGACGTGGGCTGCATCAGGGCTTCCTCTAGCTTCTCGGTGTAGCTGGGGGTGTGGGGGTGTGGTGTGTGCGCCGGGTGCGGGGGCGTGTGCGGGGACGGAGCCGTGGTTGACGCTCGCATCGTCTGCAGTAGGGGCTGCGCACAAGCATTGTTGGTTATTACAAGTTGTGGTGGTATAAATAGTTCAAATGTTAAAATAGTTCTTGATGGATATATATGAGCACTTTGGCCACATTACTAGGAAACAAAGCGATAACCTGTAGAAGTTGATGGTGACGGCAAAAGATCACAAGGTCGCAAGCCTCGCAGCCCCATAACTTGGTCCTATCTATGTTGATCTTTGAGTTTTAGCAGTAGCAGAGTTTTATATCTCTAAAAAAACCTACTCATGTGGAAGTTCGTAAACTTCTTGAAATTATTTAATATTTATGCGATCAGTTTATCTCATTATTAAAGCCTGGCTTCTATCGTCCCCTCAACATAGGTAAACGCTTGAATGATGATTTAGATTTTAGACTTATATACGTAGTAATATATCTCTGTGATTTAGATAGTCATTTATGCAAGCATGTTGTTACTGCTGGCAAAATAAAGATACGCGTTTGATCACAACTAGTTAAAAGTTACGCAACATAAGTATTTGATGTGGTGCATGCTACTGGTGTTGCTTATTTGTAGACAGCGATGATTGCTTACAATTAGGCAACCAGGTTGCTTGATTGTCAATAATTTGGTTTTGTGGTAAGTCTTTGCAGGATTCCGCCTAGGTAGGTACCACCATGTCAGATATTCTGCCATCAAGCAGTAGTGTGCAAACATTACTGTGTTCTCATGAATGCGGTACGACGTAAGTAAGCATTCTATCAGCTATCTGGATCCCATAGTACAAGTTTTGCTTAGTTTGAGTCTAGATGGCGCTGTGCGAAATGGTCACTATAGTTTACTAGGTTGTATCTTAAAACTGCAACCAGAACCACAGGAGGACGGGCAGCAGCGGCCTCTCTCTCTGGTACTGAGCATTCAGCGATCCCCAATGGCCGCTTGCCAAGCGTGGGGATTATGGCAGTCCCTCCCATATTAAGGGGCCTTGCCCTTAATAGGGAGGGACTGCCTCGTCCAGCCGTAGAAATCTTCCGGCTGATGAGGTGCTTAGATGCATGCCTGAATTTGTCAATAGGCCGTATAGGCCGCGGCCTAGGGGAGCCAGCGTCTTAGGGGTGGCAGATTTCAGAAGACGCTGCCGCCCTTATTATTTTAGAAAGGTACATGAGGCGGTGGAAATAAAGTAGCCTACACTCATAAAAAATATAAATCCGGCACTGCTTAGAAGTATGGATACTCACGCTGACCCCCTGCGCGTCGTCATTGTGCGTGAGGCCGGAGACGCGCAGCACCTCGGCGGTCTTGAGGAAGGAGGACAGCCGGCGCTGGTGCACGTTCACCTCGCCGTGGTAGATGAACTCCACCAGTGCATGCAGGTCCGAGAACGCCACGTCTTGTAGCACGATCACGGGGTGCTTGCACGGCGTCGACTGAACAACGGACATACAGTTCAAATTATTTTATACGACAACCTTTAATGCTGAGGCCACACATTGGTGTCGATTCTGTTGCACCGCTCACTAAACTAAATTAATTTGACAGGACGAAACCTGTTGATATCCTTTTCTAACATATTGAAATGAAATGAGACGTATACTTATATATACTTTATACTTATACTTTCGTCCTGTCAGTCAGTAGTTTAGTGAGCGGTGCAACTGAATCGACACTATTGGCTATATTAGCCGAATAAAAAGGGACGCATCTGTATACGTGCATCTCTTTTTATTAAAAAAAATTGCCAATGTGTAGCATAAGGCGAAGCATTTTGAGGCGAGCGCGGGATGTTGTGAAACCACTGAACAACGTTTAAATTTTGAGATACATTTTAATCCGTCCGTCACCCTTTCGCAAGATCCTGCTACTGTTATTATATGGGCAGGCGTGATGCTTACCACCAGGCAAACGTCTTGCTCGTCTTTTGACTCTGTTGCATAAAAATTACGGGCAAATAAATACAAGATAAAGAATTTAAATCTCCGCTTCGCTGAATTATTTATCTAATTAGTAGACCATTTCAAAATAAGTATTTTGTAACTGAACCCACGGGTTTGGTTCGAGTGGGATCAGTTGTCGTAAGATCCATAGTACAGCAGAATTTGTTAAAACATTATAAACTCCATAGTAACTCAATATATTTAACAAAACGCTAAATATGTAGGTAAGTATATTATCGATTACGGTTGAAATTGCACATATCTATCTCGATTTTTTAACCTGTCAAAATTGTATGTACAAATGGGACAATATTAATTTCTATTCGGGGACAAACAAAAACTCAATTAAGTACTGCTGGAATGGAAATAAAATATTCAAGGGACATTCGTTCAAACTAGCGGGGAACGGCCATTTTAATCACTATGGTATTTATTGAGTGTGGATTCCAACTATCTATTTTAAACGGCAAAAAATTGGATCAGTGATAAAGTTTGTTTTAAACTTTATGAATTTTAATTCCCGATGCAAAAATGCTAAGTTAATTGTTTTGTGTCTGTTTGCCTGCGTGTCAGCAGGTCTGGCGCACTCCGCACTTTAGCTACAAGTACCTGGCGGGCCCGTCTGGACGGGCCAATTCAGTAGCAAGAATTCAGTCAGAAGAGATAAGAGTTCTTTACGCGCTAGACATAGATATAGCCCAATTGTCCTTCTAGGGTAGGCCTAACTCCAGTAACTCCAGTGGAGTATTTTTATCCCAGAAAATTTATGGTACTTAATTTTAAGCAGTGAAACCGCGGGTAGCTCCTAGTCTATGGTATTATGGCATTATAATAATAATAATATAATACTAATATAAATATTTAAATACAAGGTCTTTCTTTTTTTTAATACTTAAATGCTGCTTTGATTGAGTGTATTTCTTTGTAACTGCTTTGAGACAATCTGTTTAGCATTTTCGCGCCACAATTTTAAAATAAAAAAATATATATTATTATGTAATTTGTTTTTTAACTTCCTGCTTACGTTGCCGCTGTATACAATGCTCTGTTATGTAAAACGTAAAACACTAACTTAGGATAAGGCATAAAGATATCGGAACGATATCAGTATCAGTAGGTGTTGTGACTTGACCTTTAAAAACAAATTAAAAATGTTACGTAACACATTCGTTACGATGCGTTGGCAGCCACTAGTAACGGCGTCGTTTCGTTAGCCTAAGTTATCAATTGGTACCAATCTGGTATTTCACAAGGCTCTCTCAAGTCAGGTTGGCCGAGTGGTCTAAGGCGCCAGATTTAAGCTCTGGTTCCCGAGAGGGAGCGTGGGTTCGAACCCCACACCTGACAAGTGGCGAAAGTCCTTTTTTGGTTCTTTTTGCAATTTTTCTTTAGGTTTTTATTGTTTTCATGATGTTGTAGATCAATATGTTGGATTTTTTTTTAAAGTAAGTTGCTCTTCCACGCCGATAGATGGCGCTGTGGTCAACAAAATGTATGATTGTAAGTTGATTTAGAGCATATATATTGTACTGCGACTTGGTATCAAATGGTTTATTTGAACTAAGTGTGTTTATCTTATTGTACTAAATCCAAATTTTATGTCGAGTTTTGTAAATTTTGCCAAATGTGACAAATTACAAGAAGAACAAACGTGATTCTTTATTTTGTTTACTGGTTGTAACTGTTCAATATGTAACTTAGATAAACATAATTACTGCAAATAGGTACTAAGTCAATCAATTATATATTTGTAAAGTGATATACAGGGTGTGTCTTAAAGAGTGGATATACCTTTACCTACTGGTGGGGGACATCATAACTGTTCATGGAAAAAAAAATAGCCCCAGTAAAAGTGTCACGGTTCTCGAGTTATGGAACATATTAGTTTTTTTTGTTTTTTTTTACCTTCGACCATTCTTTTCGGTGCCAAGGTCACAAATGAAGGTCTTTTATAGATCTGTTTTTTTTGTAGCATTCTTAGATAACTGTTATATTAAATATTAACTGCCGTTTCTGTGTCACGCTTACAGTTTTTTTATTAGAAAAATATTTAGCAAAAAAAATGTATTTTGCCATTTTTTTCCAAAAGTTTGACCTCTTTTAGTGTAAAAAATATGTAGAGCCACCTAGGTGGCCCTACTAATTAAAAACTTGCCTACTTCATTGGAATTCCGAAATAGTATAACACTTGGTATTTCTAGCTTTCATTTCAAAGAATATTCATGTTAAGATGGGTAAAGATCATTTTCTCTAAATACAAATAATATTAAAATAAACTTATTAAATAGGAATTTCTCAAACAAAAAAGTTAAACAAATCAGTTAACTAAAATAAGAAAATTAAACAAGTTAACACATTTAAAGTACATTTATTTCATAATAATTTTCTCACAATAAATGCTCAAAATGGCTACCATTTGTACTAATGCACGCTCTGCATCTTCTTATAAAAGAGCGCTTCATTTTTTGCGCATGGCCACATTCGGTAATCGTTTGTGCCGCTCTTTGAATGCGCTCACGGAGCTGCTCTATCGAGGTGATGGGCTCCTTGTAAACTATCTCCTTGAGGCACCCCCAATAAAAGAAGTCCAGCGGGTTAAGATCTGGGGACCGTGGTGGCCACAGAATGGTCCCCAAGCGCCCGATCCATCTCCGAGGATATGTTTCATTTAGGTACTCTCTCACATTGCGGGCGTAATGCGCAGGGCAACCATCATGCTGCAGCCACATTCTTCTCCTATCTTCTAAAGAGACCTCCTCTAACAGTGTAGGGAGATCAAGTGTTAAAAAATTCAAATATCCCTCGGCAGTCAGTGTGGCTGGCAACTCAACTGGGCCGATGACTTGGCCGTTCCAGATCCCTGTCCACAAGTTTATTTTGAACTGGTACTGGGACCTATCTTCTCTCTTTAGTCTCGGGTTAGTGAGTTGCCAGCTGTGTAAGTTGTGCATATTAAAATACCGATCTTTTTTACAGGTCGATTCGTCGCTCCACAGAATTCTGTTAAAAAATTCAAGGTCTTCTCTCATTTTTCTTAACATTATTTGACAAAAAGCCTTTCTCTGGGAATAATCTCGTGGTAATAAACTTTGGACACGCTGATAATGATAAGGATGGAGCTGTTCTCTCTTCAAAATTCTGTGCACCGTCCTTGTCGATATGCCAGTGTTTCTTGCAATTACTCGCACCGACGTT